>JANAVB010036219.1:1267182-1655220 GCA_029216955.1 Iris pallida
GTCAAACAAGTCAATGTTGACTAACTTGATTTTCAGTCACTGGTCAACTCTGGGTTGGTTTCGGTCAAATCGGTCACTTAAAGGCTAAGTTTGACTCTCTCGGTTGACTTTTGTTGACTTTTGGTCAAAATGTCAACCGACGTCAAAATATTCTTAGAGTACCATATTTGATCATACCAACCACGGGAATCAAGTTCTAATCTATCTTAGCTTCTAACACAATACCCTATTCCTAGGCAAAACTAGCATTTACCCTTCTAAGGTAATCCCGATACCTTGCCCAAACCCAAGGAAACCTTGCAATACCCATGATACTAGCCTAGGCTCCTTAGGGTAGCTAGATATCAACCTATCTAAGGTTTACCTACCAAGAATTTGGGTATCCTAGGTATCTAGACCATGTTGGGATACGGGGCCTTGATTTACCCTATTACCTACTCTATCTCATGAATTTACCCTTCACCTCTCACATTCATCTACACACAACCACTCTCATGATACACTCCTATATCTCACTCTCATAGGCTCTCCTATAGGTTTCCTATTATTTAGCTAGATATACTATAGGATACTAGATACACTCACTAATGGCTCTCACACCCACACCCACACTCACAAACACTCACACACACAAGGCTAGTATGTGGACTGTTTTGGAGTCAAAGTGGACTGATTTTTGAAGACTGTGTGGGGGCTGTTATTAGGACTGAAATTTAGGCTAAGTGTTGGGGCTTTGATGGTGTTGTATTGGACTGATATTGGTTTAGGAGGGGGCTGAAATAGGACCGCAAATAGGGGGAAAAACTGGACTGGTTTGTTGGCAATTAGGACAGAAATTTGGTGGTATGTAGGACTGAATTGGGGGGTTTTGTGGACTGTTTTAGGACAGCAGTAAGGGTATTGGTGGACTGAATTTGAGGCCAAATAGGGACTGATATTGGACAGCCATCAGGCAAAATCTGGCTGAATGTAGGGGTGTATTCAGGACTGAATTGAAGGCAATGTGGGGGCTGTTTTGGGATGTTATAGGTACGCCATATGGCTTAAATGTGGACTGATATGGGGCATTATTGGACTGAAATGTGGGTATTGGGGCTGCCAAATGGGGTAAAACCTGGCTGTTTAGGACAGCAGTATATGGGTTCCCACCCCCCCCCCCCCCCCCCCCCCTCCTATTCACTCACAACTCATCTCATAACCCTTCTATATAACACTCTTCACATTTCCCCTCTCAACACAACATCAAATACCACTCCTTCACACTAAACCATCCATGATACCACATGGACGAACCTGTGTAGTCTCCCCCACTCAACACAAGCCACACAAACACACAATATATAACTATATATATAAGCCATATAATATATATATAATATATATATATATATAAAGAATGATATATATATAACCTTATATATATACAAATAGATTATAGGAAATGATTCATTAAGAAAATCATTCCCACACACATGAAAATTCTGAAATAAATGGAACACACCCAAAAATCAATGCACAACAATATCCATGTGTCCAAATAGAGGGTTTTCCTATTAGGACACAAACCTACATGTTGGACACCTCTAAAATATCCAAATGGACACAAAATGGTCTCTAATGGAGACACAACCATGAGAATCATTCCTATTGGGTTCCTAACCAATCTACATGAGAGGAAAATTAATTTAGAGAAGAGATTACCTATTTTTGGAGATGAAACAATGGTGAGCTCTCAAAAATGGAAGGAACCTTTGGAGAAGAAGAAGAAGAAGAAGTGGATGAGAACAAATGGAAATGATTTTCTCTCTCCTACCCACTCCTACATAATGTGGCCAGCCACTACATGTCCAAATCCCCTTTTTGACTAATTACAAGTTTGCCCCCTATTGTTTTATTAGCTCCTTACAAGGTTGCTTAGGGTTTGGGGGTTAAAAAATGTAAATCTAATGTTCTAATTAGGTCTAACCTAATCCATGGGGTCATAATTAATCCCTCTAACTTTTGATGGTAATATTGTGGGCCATGGCTAGCTAGTGTGTGGGCCCGCTAAGGTCAAAACTATCCCGGGTCCCCGAAACAAGTCAAAACAAGTCGGAATGAGTTGAAATTCGAACCCGATTCAAATAACCCCAAAATAATATAATAATAAATAAATAATTCTAAAATAATTTTTAAAGTGAAAAATTACAAAAATACCCCTGTTTCTGGAAACTGGGAGTGACAGGCTTTGACACCAAATGGTTGCGTGCAGTAATTAAATACACTAAAAATATAATTTGGTAAAAATGTAAAATAAATATTATTATTATAATAAGGTAATTTATACAAAATGAATATATACATACCTATGCCAAGAGTACATAATATACATAAGGAAATACTTAATTATAAAGTATATATATATACAATTTATATATATATATATATATATAATATATATATATATATATATAGATATATATATAATAATATATATAAAATAATAATATATATACACAAGAAAAATATACATATATACATATGGTACATAATACATATATAATATATATCTATATATATATATATATATATATATATATATTATAATATATATATATATATCATACATAATATATAAAGTACAAAATGAAGTGTATATAATATATATATATTAAACGCATATATATACATAATATAGTATAATAATAATACATATATATATATATATATACAAATACATGTATACATATATATAAATATATATATATTAAACAAAAAGAAAATTAAAGAAAAAGAAACAGAAAAAGAAAAGAAAAGAAACAGAAGGGGGGCTCGAACCCGAGCTGCGCAGGGGGGGTTTAGTTAGGTCGGGCTGGCCAGGGGTCAGCCCGTGGCTTGTGTTAGGGATAGGACTTAGGTTAAATTTATTAGGTTTTGTTTAACATAAACATTAAAAAAAAAATAAACACGAGCCTGTGCCGGACAGTTAGGGACACAGGTATTTACTGTCTGGGCTAGCACGACACGCACGAGTCGATTCTCCCGTGTCCAGACCTATAGCTAGGTTCCCTGTGTCCAGGCGAACGTCGTGCGTGAGTTCGAGACACGCACGACACGAACTCAGGTCTGTTACTTACGTGTCCGGTTGGGAAGCGTTTCGAAGGTCGTGGACGGCGGAGAAGTGACCGTGGTCGCGGCGGAGAAGCGGCGCTGCGGTCGTCTCGTCGAGGCGAAGCGAATGGTGGTGGTGGTTGGTGACGACGGCGGCTGTGGAGGCGGCACTGGGGGTCCGCCGGAGTTAGGGTTTAGGCGGACTGGAAGTGGAGGAGGAAATGGGGGTCGGGGGTGGTCGTGGGGAGAGTTTAGGGTTAGGGTCGAGTCTGGGAGAGAGAGGGGAGTTTAAATAGACTAGTTAGGACAGTCGGGTTGGTCGGGGGCAGCCGGAAATGGCGGGGGCAGGGCGCGCTGGCGGTCGTCGGTCAGCGGAGTGGGTGAGGAGAGAGAGAGTCTGGTCGTGGGGGGGGGGGGTGTTGGGTAGGTTAGCAGTTAGGTCCTCCTAGATTAGAAAATTGCACAAAGGCTCCAACAGAGTATGAATGCAAATATAATTTGCATTCCACATATTAAAACAATTTAAATAATTACAAAACTGTATTAAAACAATTATATTAATTGCAAATTGATATTAAAACATTTAAATAAATTACAAAATGATATTTTTAATATATAAAACTTATTTAAAAATCATTTAAAAATTCTAGAAAAATTCCTAAAAATCTAAATAATTATTTTAAGGCTAAATTAACATTAAAAATTAATTAGCACTAATTAAAATGAAATTTGAAAAACAGGGGCTTACAACCTCTCTTCCTTGCTCTCTTCTTATTCTTCTTCTTCTTCATTTTCGAATCTCACTTTGTTTCTCTTTATTACCGAAACACTAAAATTTGAAAAACCTCGAAGTAGAGTAGAGCAACATTAGAGGAAAATCCTAACCAGTAGTTATTATTATGGAAACCCTAAAGTAATTTATTGTGTAAACCATGCAGTAATTTATTGTGGAAACCCTAAAATAAAAGAAGAGCTGATCCTAAAAATGTTTATGCTGACAAAATTGCAGCAAATGAAGCAAGTGAAATGGAATGGGATCTTGCGAAGATCCTATGTTACTGCGAAGGAACTTCTCTGTGCAAATTATTCACTGCAAATACACCTTGGAATCGTGGGCGCCAATTTTTAAAATGTGCAAAGGAGGTAGGATGTGATTTTTGGTGTTGGACTGATGAACTTCGGTTATGTCGTTGCGAAGCCGGATTTTGCAAAATACGAACATCAAAGGTGCCTAGGAGCTTAGGTCAAAAATTCTACTGTTGTCCATTATCTACTAGTGTAAGTGAAACATACTTTTCTTTGTACATTAATATAAATTAATTATTATTTTTTGCTATTAATGTGTAACTTACAATTGTAATTTCTTTCTTCAATACGTGTAGAAAAAATCCCGGTTGTGAATACATTAGGTACTTTATTGTTAATATGGTATAACTTGGAGTACCACCAAAGTAATTGAGCCCATTTCCGTTAGCAACTTGACGGAAAGTTGGTACAGGGACTGTGATACACCTTAATTATAACGTGTGTTACTTTTAAGTAAGGAATAATACATTAGGTACTTTATTGTTAATAGGGTATAACTTGGAGTACCACCGAAGCAATTGAGCCTGTTCTGAATGGAAATCAAAGTTCTGACACTATAGAAAAAAGGAAAAATTTTAGTCGCACCCTACTTGCTTTATCCAAATTTAAGGTGCATTCCACTGTTTTACCATAATATACGACACCTCTCACTTTTAACGAAAACCGTCCATAGCTGACGGCCAAAGGGTTTGACCGATAATTTTTGACGAAAATACCCTCGTCTTCTCACAAACCCAAACCCAAAACCCAAACCCAAACCCAAACCCGCCCCGCCCCGCCCCGCCGCTGCCGCACCCTCGCCCCGCCACTGCCGCATCCATCACCACCACCACCACCATCATTACCACCACCTTCACTATCACCACCACCACCATCATTACCACCACCTTCACTATCACCACCACCACTACTACCACCTTCGCCTTCACCATCACCACCACCACCACCACCACCACTACTGCTCCCCCGCCCAGCTCCACCGCCTCCGCTCGGTTGTCGCCCCAGCCCCGCCCCGGCGTCCGCTCCCGCGCCCCTTGTTCCCCCGCCCCGCTCCGCTCCGCCCTTGCGCCCCCGCCCCGCTCCGCCCCCTCCCCCGCTCCACTCTGCCCCCTTCCTCCAACACCACCACCGCTCCCTCGCCGCTCTGCCCCTTCCCCCGCGCCCCCTCCGCCCTCGCCCCGCTCCGCCCCTCCCGCTCAGCAGCACAACAACAACAACAACAAAACATCAGCCGACGGGAGCGTGCGTCGGGCAGGGGGGGGGGGGGGGGGGGTGGAGGCGGGGCGGGGTGGGCAGCAGGCGGCGGGGTCATACGCGCAGCGGGGTATCTTGGAAGGGGGGGGGGGGGGGTCGCGGGGAAGAAGAGGATATTTTCGTCCAAACAAATGGGTCAAAGGAGTTGATCGTTAACGAAGGACGGAAATCGTTAAAAGTGGGGGATGTCATACATTATGGTAAGACAGTGGGGTGCACCTTGAATTTGGGTTAAGCAAGTGGGGTGCGACTCAAAATTTCTCTAGAAAATAAGACAAATCTATAGGGACTCCACATTTTACTCCAGGATAGTTCTTACTTCAGGACAATCCAACTTGATTTAATTTTACTTCGGATCGTCCCAATTTTACTTTGGGCTGCCCAACCACCTTTTAGGACCGTCAACAAAGTATGACTGCAAAATATTGCTGGCAGTCCTAACATAAAATAGGACTGCAAAATAATGTTGGTTGGCAGTCCAAATCCAAATATGTGGGTTGTCCTTAAGTAAAAATTTAGAGTGGCAAACTTGCAAAAAATTGAAAAAAATTGGACTGTCCTCTTGTAAAACTTGAGGTGCCTATAGAAGAGTCCATTTTTGTTCTCCCAAAAACTAGGTGGAATGTTCATCCCCTGTGAAAAAATAACACATGACACAAAATTATTTTTATGGGTGAACAAAACCACTTGCAAAGTGGTTTGTGTGGGATAAAAATGCCACTCTAATTTTTTAAATTTATTTATAAGGGTACATCAAAAGTTGATCAGGGCTAGTCCAAATCTAACTTTGGTTATTTACAATTTGTCATTGAAAAACTTACTCAGGGCTAGTCCAAATGTAAGTATATAAGTCAACTTATTATTTTTTGGTCTCTCTCCTTCCTCACAAGAAGAAGAACAACTTTCTCACAAGAAGAACAAGAACAACAGAAGAAAGAAGAAGAAGAAGAAGAAAGAAGAAGAAGAAAAAAAAGAAGAAGAAAAAGAAGAAAGAAGAACAAGAACAAAAGAATAAAAACAAATAGAACATCTCTTTCTCCAAACCCTAGTTTTTTTTTTTGCTATCTTCTAATTTCATATTTCTTTCAAACCCTATTTATGGATGAAACCCTAATTGTAGAAGAAATTGGGTTATCAAATCTATCAAATATTAATCAATTTTTCTTCATTAATAGAAGAAATTGTGAATGAAATCCTAGTTGTAGATAAATTATGAATGGAACCCTAATTCTAGAAGAAATGGACTGCTGTACAGGCCAGGAATTGTGACAATTATGAAAGGGACTTGCTGTACAGTAGGACTGTCACAATTTCTGGCAGTCGTAGAAGTGTTGAGGACCGTCAGAAAATGTGGCAGTCCTGAAATGGACTTGATGTACATCAGGACTGCCACAATTTCTAGTAGTCCTAAACTATTTGAGGATTGCAAGAAATTGTGGCAGTCCTAAAATCGAAATAGTCGAATGAAAAACATATGTTAGGGTTTATTTGCATATTGATAATAGAATGAAATATACATTTTATGGTTTATTTTCATCATTTTTTTGAGAAAGGATGAAATAAAGCATGTTAGGGTTTATTTTCATGCATTCTTTGTGAGGAATGAAAATGATGGAATAAAATTGTGAGAAGGAAACTATTTTGATAAATGATGGAGAAGAAAAGTAGGGTTTAGAGTGAAAAAATGATGGAGAAAAGGATAGCTGGGAGTGGAAAATGAGAAGAAGAAGAAAGATAGGTTTTGGAAGAGAGAGAGAGTGAAATTTTGAAATAAAGCTCAAAATTTGGATTTTTGGGGGGGGGGGGGGGGGGGGGTTGGGATAGCTGAGTAAGAAAATGGATGTCTGAGTAATTTTCTCTCAAGCTGGACTAGCCTCAATCCTGACTAGCTGATCAACTTTTAATGTGTGTCTTATAAATATTTTTTTTTATGTGATGAATATTCTACCTAGTTTTAGTAGATGAAAAAAAATGAAGAATTTGCCAAAAATAAAATAAAAAAATAAAGGTGAGGCTCGTAACCGTCAGTTGCCAACTCCCCAAACTTCCTATCCAACGCAAGTGATCACGAACAAAACCACCAGCACAACCAAACCATTCCCTCGATCCAAACCCAAAGAATCCATCAATTCGTTACCCCCCCGCAGCAGCAGCAGCAGCAGCGATGGGGACGAACTCTTCAAAGAACCCCGACGGCGAGAGAGCCGCCGCCGCTGACGGAGGCGACGGCGTCGGCGGTGCCGGCTGCGGAGGAGGAGGGGACAGCTTACGTTTCCCTGAAGATGGGGAAACTTCCGGCTGAGGATGGACCTCGTCCCCCACGTCTTCGGTTCTCCTCGTCGTCGGCTCCTGGGACTCCTCCGCGCCCTCCCATGGAGAAGAGTCCGCCTCCATGTGGGAGCTCAGCTTCGTCGTCCCTCCAACCACGGTAACTAACCCTAGGCATTAGAATCGCCAATTTGTGGCTCCGCGCTTCTTCTGAATAGAACAAGGATTTGAAGAATGTTTAATCGTTTTCTGTTCCGAGACGTTATGTAGTGAAGTTGGAGTAGAATCGTAAATTGTGGATTTGAGGCACCTTCGAAACTAACCCTAGTTTGCATAACTAAGATAGAACGAGGAAGGGAGAGAACGATTAATGCTGGTGAACATTACGATTGTACATGTCGGCGGGGGAGTGGAGGTGGCCGTGTCCAGGGCCGTCTCAAGCCATTTGGAGGCCCTAGGCAAAAGTCCAAAGATGGGCCCTTTTTTGAAATTACATGATTAATTATATAATTATTATTGATTATATGCAAACCCTCAGCCATCAGGCTTCGACGACGATGCTCGTTATAAACGTACATAGGCCAATTAAAAAAACGTTTTTTCATTAATAATTTTTAAAATTTGATTAAGAAGCAGTTGCACATATACTTGTTTTTATCATATAGTAGATGAAGATGAATAGACCAAACCTTCTCCGAGGGAGGAGACGAAGAGGCGACAACGGTTTTTGATTTTTTTCTTCTCAAATTTTGATAGATTTAATTACGTTTACAATTTTAGGCAAGCGGCTGTTTCCTTTTCTAGCCGGACTTTCCTTTAAAAATATAATTATATATATACACACTACTATCGGTATTTTTTGGGGTCCCTACAAAAGTGGGACCCTAGGCAGCTGCTTCCTTTGCCTAAAGGATGAGCCGGCCCTGGCCTTGTCGGAGGTGATGAGTGGTGATGATGGACAATCGGGCGGTGCTGGCGAGGCGAGTGAAGGATGTCGAGAGAGGAGAACGATGGCGAAGAGATGGAGAGATCCTAGGAATGGAGAACCTAGGCTCTAATGCCGTGTCCGAGAAGTTGGCTCAACTATAATGGGCTTAAATTCATCAAGGAAACTAGAGTACATTATATAGGTAGTTCCCCTAAAGAGCTCCTACAATATAGATGGGTTCCATTGATCTCCCTCCATGTAATTGGCAACTCTTGAAAGATTCTTTAGGTCCATTTGGTGTCCTCTTGTAGAAAGATGTTATTTGTACTTTTCATCTCATATTTTCACTTAAAAATTGCAAATTAAATGTTAAATTTCCACTTGAATCACCAATTTGCGGCTTCGTGCTTTCTTTAAGGTCATAATTTTGCTAATCTGAATATTGTTTCCAGAACTTCCTTCGAGAGGCTAATTTTATATAACTAACGAAAGAACAAACAAGAGAAGAATGTTGGTGATTCTTCTGTTGGTGTAGTGAACTTGAAGTAGGATCAGAAATTTGAGGCGCCTTCGAAATGTGCTAGCTTTAGGATACAACAAAATCACCCTAATCTGGTAGGTGGCAAATGTGAACATTACCTTCAGAACTTCTACAAGACCAATTTTGCAAATAAGATAAAATCAAGAAGTAGTAATAGTTAATTCTCGTGAGTTTTGTGATTGTATAGAAAGCCAGTGGGTTGCATTGGCCTGTCTATGTACGTTTCGTCTTTGGCAACTCTTGGTGGATTCATTAGGCCCATTCGAAGTCCTTTTGTAAAAGATATTATTTGAACTTTCATCTCATATTTTCACTTTTTTGTCTATCATATTTTCACTTGATTTTGCGAATTAAATGTTAATTTCCACAACAGCTATCCGACTCTTAATTCTCCTTTGGGTCTATCTCATTCTGTTCAGAAACGCTGGACTTCAAGTTCTTGCTCAAGCCCAAGTACAGCCCTAGCCCCTGCATCGTTGAGGGGGCCGGACCGGCTCCTGACTGGCGGGAACCTGGAGGGGGACGCGAGGACTGCACTCTTCAGGCTTGGCGGGGAGGAGGAGGAGGTTCTCGTTTATAAAGTTTTCATCAAATCCGACATAATCTCTCCATTCGATCTTGCAGCGAGCTGGAGGGCTTACCAGGAGAACCTCCAGCCCTCAACAGTCCGCGGGATTCCTGATGTTAGCATCAGCGCCGGGATTGATGCCGGAAATGAGGTTTGGTCCACTGATTATTAGCTGCTAGTGGAAGTTTAATTGTTTGAGTTGATATACTTGTGAATGACTGATGTACTTGAAAGTAAACATTTGATTATCATCAAGCAATCAATTTGGAGATATGCAAAAGCATTCACCGGAAAAAGTCGAAGACGGCTAGGGTTTCTCAAGAGTCAAGAGAGACTAATAGTGTTGGTTCATTACAAAAGTTTTCAAAGGTTTTTATTTGTAAAGAAACCCTAAACTAAATAAAGTTTTCTAAATAAACTAAGAGAAAGTCTAACTGAATAAACTTCCTGAAATAAAAGATAAGGTCAAACCTTACAGAATTCCTAATGTATAAAGAAATCCTAAATGTTATACATCAACTACTTTTATGAGAATACATAGAGGAAGCTTTCTACATGTACATTGTTTTCTAATACATCAGTTTCCTGAATTTCTTTAGTATTGTAGGAATCATTCTTAAGGACCTGTGTTCTCCGAAGGAAGCAGTTGAAGTGTCACTTTGTCCCCTTCAACCACTTATAGCTTATTTGTTCAATCTTGTTTGGTTTGCTGTAATTGGTCCCCTTGAAGTGTTAGATAGTTTTATCATTGGTTCATGATGCAATGTCGTGCCTTGGAATTTAGATTTTGACATTTTTGTTTGGTTTGGTACTACATGTCAATGGCTTGAAAACGTGCATTAATGATGTGGAAAAGATGAGTTTGGAATAAAAATTTCCTCTCCACTTCACAGTCATATCCTAGCAAAAAATGATGAGTGATATCAAGAATCTTTTCGGGATAAATACTATTTTACTATTTTTTTCTAGGATGTAGAAGTGCCAAGTGCCAAAAAACTGGTTGAAGCGTGGGAAAATGTGGCAATTCGACCATTTTAGCTTGCCCTGCTTTTAACAAAGTAGGGTTTGGTTGGAGGGGATTCGGTTGTGAACTCACTTCAAAAGCTGGTACAGAAGTGGTATTGGTCCTTCCCTAAAGATCCCAACCTCACTTCTTAATTTTGGCTCCGAAGTTGAGAGAAGCAGAATTTTTTATCTATATATGCCATTTCACTTGTATATGCACTTTTAAGCCACAAGCACTTCCTGAAAATGCTAGAAGTGTTGTGATCTAACTTCTATGCCACTTCATTCCATCTTGAACCAAACACCATAATTGCTGCAGATGAATTTTGAACTACCAAAAACTGGACCTTGCCTTTTCCCCCACTGTTATTAGTATGTAGGAGACTGAGATTAGTTAGTATCTACATACATCATACCTTAGGCTGGAAGTTTTATTGTGATGGTAGTTTCAAACTATCTCTGTCTTTGTTGTTTGTACTTTTGCTCCTCATGTTTAGTAGTATATCAGTTCATCTTTCCTAGAAGAGGATACAGCTTTATTTCGATTTTTATGTTGTTGTCAAGTTTCTGAAAGAAATGAGGAAAAAAATGAATTACTATTTACTATATTAATAGACAACATGCCTTTAGTGAATACACTTTTACCTGGTACAAAATTTCAAGCTGTTTGCTAAACAGTACCTTATTCATCCTTTACAATTCCCATGCCAAATTTGCTACAGGTGGACGCGCTTCTGTTGATTGTTTCTGTTGTTGTGTTATACATCTGATTGCTATTTGTCCTTTAAAAGTAGGATACCTGGGACACGCCAAGGAAAGAGAATATGCACACAATATATTTATCCCTAAAGATATAATAACATCCATCAAAATATGAAGAATGAAGTGCCAAGATGGTACAACATGACTGCTGACATGTACACCCTCAACAAGTACACAACAAAGCAGTATTGCACCAAAAGAGTTGATAATTTTTTATAAATTTCTCAGTTGTGACCAAGTATACTCTTGTTAGTAGTATTAGAAATTTAGAATTATAGATAATAGTCATTTAATCTTTCTTCAATTGTATGCGCAATAGAATCCAAACCTCTGTTTAAGTCCTCCCATAGAATAACACATACTGACAACTGTAAACTGTACTATGTTTTTTTTCTTTCTATTTTCATATAAAATCATCACTTTGATCTTTCTTAAAATTAAAGTTAGCCTAATTTGAAGTTGAAAGCACAACCCTGTTAGTTTGTATTATGTGTATCAAGAGAGCATCTCAAAATGTCTCAAACTTGTAGGAAAATTGTCTATGAAGGTGCCTAAGCAAAGGTCCTTCTTGCTAATGTAGGATCCAGGGGGTTCAAGATGTACGTATCATTACCCCCATTTTATGGATTGCCTGAGAAGTGTCTGATATTGTCCAAGTGTGAAGAGATATTGTAAAATAACAATATATAATAAAGTTGCGGACATGTTTGATAAGTGTGTGGAACATGTTTAGAAGGAAGAAGAAACTACAATACCAATGATTAGTCTGATATATACATAACTTTATATGACTAGTATTCATGCCTCCTAGAATTTTATGTATGCTCTTGAATTCTTCCTTTCTTTTCTAACAGAATTGCTCTTCAGCCAGCTTGGAGCTTGACTTAGAACACTATCTTGTTCCGTCACCAGCACTTGCGGGCTCTAGTGTTGTTTATGCAGCTAATTTGACAGAAAATCCGAGATCGCTGGGTCGGACTGGGGTTTTCTCAAAAAGCGATGCCTCAAGTAGTGGTTTACATGTTTCAAGTCACTCATGTGTTGATTCTTCTGATCATTTTACTTCCAGAAAGGTTTTTCCCTGTTCACTTTTCAACAGTTTGAGGGTAGCGTTTCTTATGGATTTGAAAATATCTTATGCAGCTTCAATAAAGTCCCACATATGATTTTGCTAGTTTAATAAATTCTGATAGCTTTCTATTTGTAGATGTTATTTGAGGGGGTTAGGGCATAGAAGTTCATTTGTATACTTAGTTTAACAATTCTTCAGTCTGTTTTTAATAACACCTTGATGTTCATCTAGAGTTACTAGAACATGAAAATGAGTAACACATGTTGGAACTTTGTTCCAAACGTGGAACACTTCCATTTCGGAACAGTGAACTGAGCTCCAAATGTTACAGAGGGGAAATGAAAAAACCTAAAACAAATGAAAAAACCTAAGTCCTAATCCTATCCAAAACCCTTAAAGTTGTATCTTGAAATGAATCGTATTTACGTTACATAAGAAATAAAAAATTACATTTTCCAGAATTTAGTATTATTCTGTGCTGGTTTATGTATATTGTATACTAGGAAGCAATTTACTCCGAAAATCCGTGCTGTGTCTATGTCGTGTCAGACATGTACTGGACACGACAAAGATACTCCTACACTAGGACACACCAAATATGTGTTGTCCATGTCACCATGCCCGTATTGTGTTGAATCGTATTTGTTTCCTTGCAACATAGCATATACATATACACACAATTGGAATCAAACCACACTCCATAGTCATGTCTTTATTTCAGTACAACATCTAAAGAAACCTATCCCTATTGTATGACGTTCACCATAATGTTTTGCATTCCAGGTAACATTGTGTTCAACTTCTTGAATCTAGCTGTTACTTTAATCTATTATGATATACAAATATCAACAAAAAAGATGCGCCTGCCCCTGTTGAACTGGAATGATGGTTAGTGTCATATTGTCATATTAGGACACCCTTGGAGTCACACCACAATGAAGATGACTGGGACATCCATTCAAACAGAACAAGCCTATTGACAAGAAGAAAATATCAAGCTAAACAAGCTTATTTAAATGAAAATATTACATTCAAACTATCGTTATTCTGTAAGAGCATAAGATCTTGTTTTCTGGTTACCTATGTACATTGTAATAATATATACTAATGAATCAAGTAAACTTAATATATTTGAAAAATAAACAAATGAGTATATACTGATACACAATATGCAATCTTTTTTCTTTGTTCTCATAGAATCCTCTAGTACCTTAAAGTTCATCTTGTAGTACCACACGATAAAGTACCTTGTTTACCTTTCGAGAAGGTACATCCATAAGCATAAACTCTTAGCCCCTTGTATTATATTGATACAAATTGCTAAAAAAAGATGAAGACGAAGATGACTTTCTCTTCAAATGGTAGACTTCCTCTTATTTCAAATATGTATGTAGGCAGAATTCAACAAAATTGATTTTTCTTTGCATCAAATTTGATTATTATTCCTCTTTTTTTACATGCAGTCTTGCATGCTGTGATGTTTATTTGTTGAGTGTATATGTTGATCTGTACTGATCCCAATATGTAGAAATGATGTGATATGATTTTTTTTGAGAAATTTTGAGTGGCACCCCACTTTTATTTACCATATTTACAGTGTACCCCACAAGTTTACAATAATGTACGGTACCCCCCACTTTTCACGTTTTCCGTCCAATATGGACGGTCAACTGGGTTGACCCAATTTTTTTGACAAAAATACCCCCGACCTCTTGTCTTCTCCATCGTGTCTCTCGCGCCCCCCTCGACGCTGCCCCCCCCTCGCCGACCTCGCCGCCCCGTCCCCGACCTTGCGCCCCCCCCCTCTCCGACCTCGCCGACCCCCCTCCCCGACCTCGCCGCCCCCAGTGCCTCCCTCCTGACGCGATCCTCCAGCCCAAAGCCCGTCACCAAGCTCTCCTTCCCCATGGCCATGGAGGAGCTGAAGACCCGCATCCTCTCCTCACTCTCCAAGCTCTCCGACCGCGACACCCACCAGATCGCCGCCGCTGACCTCGAGGACGCAATAAAAGCCCTAACCCCGACCCATCCGAAAGCCCTCGCCATCCCCTCGGCTGCCTCCTCCAGGACTCCCCCTTCGACTCCTCCTCCTCCCCGTCCTCCGCCGCGAGTCCCTCCGCCTCAGTCCCTCCTTGCCTCCACCCACACCGCCGCCGCCGCGGCCCACCTCCCGAAGATGGTCGCACACGTCGTGCGCCGGCTCAAGGACCCGGGATCCGACTCCTCGGTGCGCGACGCGTGCCGGGACGCCGGGGCGTGCTCGCGGGGCTGTACGTCAAGGGAGAGGATAACGGGGCGACGGCGGTGGGGGTGTTCGTCAGGCCGCTGATGGAGGCGATGGGGGAGCAGAGCCGCTCCGTGCAGGCCGGGGCCGTGGCATGCCTCGCACGGGTCGTGGAGTGCGGCGGTAGGGAGAATGTGGGTGGAGCGGCTTTCGGCGAGGTCGGGGAGTGGGGGGCGAGGTCGGGGAGGGGGGCGGCGCTAGGGCCCGGCGAAGGGAGGCGGCGGAGGCACGCCGACGGCGGGGAGGGGGCAGACACTGAAAACACATGGGGGATACGGGAAATAAGACAGGGGTATTTTGGTCAAAAAAAATGGTCAAAGGGGTTGACCGTAAGTTGGGAACGGAAACCGTCAAAAGTGGGGGGTACCTTACATTGTTGTAAACTTGTGGGGTGCACTGTAAATATGGTAAACAAAAGTGGGGTGCCACTCAAAATTTCTCATTTTTTTCTTTATACTCGTAAAGACATATACCAGTACCATATTGCTCCATTACCAGTCATCTTTTATTTTAGTTGTTCCTTATGAATATATTCCTTCAATTACCACTGCACTGCTATAACCAGTTCATGCTATCACAAGTATTTGTGGTTGATTCCTACCTTGAAAACTTTCTTGCAGTAGCAGGCTGTATCCTCCATCGACAGGGTTTTAACAAAGTTCAGTATTCTTATTTTCATTCATCTTTGTTGGCTTGTTTATCTACCATGTCTTTTGATCGAATCAAGTAAGATATTAGAAGAATAGTTAGGAGGGAAGAATAATCACTAATATGAGTGTTCCTTCCTCTCTCTTAAAATAGAGTAGAGTTCAATAGAAGTAAATAGATGGGTTTTAAACCCAATAAGATAATATGTAAGTTAATTTGTCCAACATTCTTCTCAAGTTGGAGCGTACATGTCACACCTGCTTAACTTGTAACATAAATATCAAATCTAGTAGAAACAACAAGAGAAGACGTCTCAAAAGTGGCATGATTCACCTTATCATGTTTTTCAAACTCCAATATTTTGTGGATCAACATCTACCGGAAAATTAGTAAGACCATACAATTTTCTTTGAGAATCGACCAAAAAGCGAAATGCAAGCTCATAGAATTTGGCTGTTCAATATGATCATATCAGCAACAAGAGTAGATAATCAGATGCCATTGGAAAGATTAATGTCAAAGAAACCTTGAAATTATAGGAGGACGCTGTTAGGAATAAGCTAGTAACCAGTGGCGACAAGAGCACAGGGAGAAGCAGCAGCACTAGACAATAAGATCAAGAGAAGGAGAGAACAACAGCAACAAATAGATCAAAATAAAGAGAGTAGCAACAGCTAGATATCGAAAACTCATGAAACCATCGATAGGGATCAAGAACTCGTTAGGTGGAGGTTGACTAGCTATGGAGGAATTCCAGGAGAAGAGAGACGGTGAAGAAGGACCAAGGTTATGAACCTAGCATTGATCTGATGTAGAAGAAAATTTTGAGAGAGAAGAATCATTATTGATCTTTATCTTCTCACTTAAGTTGTCTTGAGTTGGATGGTAGTACATAAACGGTTTTAAACCCTATTATAAGCTTATATATTAATTTTCTCACAGTATTTTTTGTTGTCTAAAAACTATCTATAAAAAAAATCTGTCACTACGTGTTTACATAGTGCAATCCCAAGATTAATTCTACTTTTGTATGTCTAAGTCCTGCAATTATACTTATATAAAACATTTTCGACATTCTCCTTTCATTTACGCATGTATTATTCCTTTCACATTGCTAGTATTTCTATGTAAAATGATTGTTTAGATTATAAAAACATTTAATGCATTTAAAGTCTCCTCCAATTATCTGTTCAATCTTTATTGTAAAGGGAAACACATGTTGATAAAATCTGAAGTTTCTGAGAATTGCATGTGTAAGAAGTTAGTGGTTGAGATTATGCAGGGTTTGTTTGTTGCTCCAAGATAGTATCAAAAGTGCATAAATTTGAAACCCTTCTTTAATCAGATAGAGGCACATTCTTTTCTAAGTGGAAGAGAGTGATTAAGCTCCTAGATATGCCAATACCCGTTTTCTGGTACTCCTCACAATTATCTGAAATTATAAGTAAAAAGAAAGTAATATTTGAGGCTGTGCTATAAATTATTTGACATTTAGGGTAAGCTGAATGATGAAACTAAATGTGGTTTATTATTGTTATTACAGGATTTTGAAGTTATAATCCCGGATCCTTCTAAAGTTTTTCGAGTTTCTGGTATGGTTGAGTCAAAGTCAGTTGGCACATTTTCTCCATTGCAAAAGCAAGATGGTCAAAGGGGACTTTTTGTTGATAGGGGTGTTGGCTCTTCTAGGCTTGTTAGATCAGCCAGCGCAAGTCCATTCACAACCTCTGAATCTGAAACGAAGGTACATAAGGGAAGAAACTTTTTTCATTATACCATTATTACCTCTGTAAAAGTTAATATAAAATTCTTATGGTTCACATAGTGTAATAAATTCTGCTCTGAGGCCAAAGGTTCAGCACCCAATGGTTGAGACCTTTTGTACGGGAAGGGGATCTTGTCCCTCAGTCGAGTCGCGGGGGGTGGGGGTGGGGTGGGGTGGGGATTGGTGGTTAATCTAAAAAAATGCTCCTAGTATCTGCTTTACCTCTTATGTTGTCTTCAGACTAGGTTGCAGGACTGAGGTGCAGATGCAACTGCACTATCATGCGTTCCTTTGCAGTGCCCAAAATACCTGAGTCAAGTTGATGACTGCTTCCTTGGATAGGTGCCTTTCTTGACCAGGCAGCCAGCAACCTGTACTCTCCACTCCAGCAACTGCACTATCATGAATATTTCTTAGTTATGAAGGGATTTGCAAATCGTGAAAGTAGCTAGGTTCCTTAGCTTTTGTTCATTGAACTTTATTCTATTATGAGGGCCATTGTTTCATGGTTTCTCCATGAATGTATTTACATAATTATTAGTTTTTCTTTGCACTCCAAGATGGTTGCAGTCTAATACTTTATTTACAGTTAAAGGTTAGCTTTCCCTCTTTTAAAACTGATATGAAGTAATGGAACACTAACTGTCCTTGTGCTTTCTTCCTCTGTTCTAATTGCTAGAAAGCCATGCCAGCGGCAGCTGGAGCTGTTGCAGCAGCAGCAGTAGCTGATCAGATGCTTGGTCCAAAGGAGGATAGTAGCTTGGCAATTGTTTTGGTAAATTCATACACAATTTGTATCAACTTTCAGTTTAGGTGTCATACTTCAATTTTTGGGATGCCTGTTGTTTCACTTTATATGCAGTGTGTATTGATCATAGTCCATGATAACATTTACGACGTGCATGTCAAGAGAATAACAGTCTTAGGAGGTGTACAATGTACATGAATCCAAGAAGACCATTATGCCACTATCTTGAGGAGAAATGAGTTTACAAGGAACATTATGATGCGCATATGACATCTAATTAATTATTAATCTGAAATCTATTGTTTGTTCTTGTATGAGATTAATTTCTCAATTAAAGGAAGAACGACTTTCCTATTGGGGGATACTAGTTCTTGTTTGCGTATCACTTGAAACTTTATTGATGCTACTACTGAACCTTTTCCAGCCAAACCAAATTTGGGATGTGTTATGCGAACTTGTTTTGTCCTGTTATTTCCTATCCATTCTTTAAACTCATAGCAACCAGAATCATGGTAGACTGCCTTTTCCATTTCAAGCAAAATCAGTCCTCGACTACATTTCCATGATCATTACTTGTTGCTTGACTCTGACGACAAACCAAATTTGGTGATGCGAAACGCCAACTTATTCTGGTCTCTTATTCGTAGTGATTATTCTCTGTAAACTATTTGCAACCAGTATCATTGTAAATTGGCTTTCCCAGTTCATGCAAGGTCAGTCCTCTTCCATGAGCATTACTTGCTTATTGATTCTAATGACAAGTATTGATTCTAATGACAAGTATGAATCTTTGTTGAAGTGGAAAGCTATCCCGTGGACTGGTATAACAGCTAAATAAACTACTTGACTGGTCCGACTCTTACTTTATCAGCAAGTCTTTTGGGCAGGAAATTATATTTGTGAAATGTGATATGCCAACTTCCATTTATTCTTTTCCATTATCCTAAGGACCTGTTTGGTAACTTTTATTTGGAGCGGTAAGTGGGCTTTCTCCTTTATTTGGACTTGGAAACCCTACTTCCAGTGTTTGGTTTGGTTCTGCTTGGATTGGAATGAGAAGTGGGAAGATGCGACACCATTCTAGTTCCTGTCTCCTGCTTTTTGGCCCTCTCCACATCATCTCTTCCGCTTTGGAGGGATGTGTGCAGAAAGTGTGGTATTTGGAAATTTTTTACTCTTATCAAATGGGGTGGCCAAAAAAAGTGTGGATTTGGCAACATCCTATTTCACTTTCTATGTTTTTACCAAACATGGGAGGTGCAGTAAATGCTACTTCGAAAGATAAAAGCCATCCATCCGTCCAAATGAAACTGGAAAGTGCATACTCTAGAAAGTGGAATTTTGTTCCACTATGGATTAGGAGGGGCCTTTGCACCATCGATTATTTTTTTTCCGTAAAGAAGAAATCTTATAAAAGATCGGATCGGTTACTTTCGTACCAACATCACATTGTGCAGAAAAAAACTTTGTAAGGAAAGCATCCATTAGCCCCCTAAAACTTCTCAAAGATTGACCTGATTCTAAGATGGAATAATTAGTCCATATCAGCTCAAAATATATGTAGTGGTCAAACTTAGAAAATTAGGATAGAGAGATAATTCGATAACAACTTTATGTATTAACACATATGTACAAATTTATTAGAATAATTACATAATAGTTCATAAAGGATTCAGTGGGTATATCATCATTGGTCAATGTTGTCATGTATTATAGTTTATGAAATGCATGACCATAATGAATTCTATTTGTGTCAGTCATCTTTTTGTTTTTGTTGCTTTCATGTCTTGTTGAAGGTAGATTTCTGATTTCTTTGATAGGGTGATTGTTTTTGTGTGCCATAACTACTAACTTGTAATCTACACAACATACATATGATCAACTTGACCTTAAAATAAACTATTAAAATGTGTAAACTATATCAGGATAAAATTAAAGCTTATTCAAAGTTCCAAAAATTAATCTTTTGATAGTGATTAACCATATGACAAAAATAAGCAAGGACTAAAAACATTAGGCAGAATTTCAACCTAACACATGATGTACTATTAACTTGACATTTATTTGTGATTATACCAAGCAGCTAACTGCTCTCACTATTATCAGTTGGTGTGCTGAATTATCAGTGCAAGTGTCTGACTTTTGTTTCCTTTGAAATTGAAATATCTTAGTGCTTTCGGTAAAAACTTTGTTGTAAATTATAATAATCGATCTTTGGTTTCCATATTTCTCCATAACCTAATTTGCTTTATTATTGAAATCCGAGTTTCATGGGTAATGAAAACAATAAATCATTGAAAGTCACTTTTATGGCCTCAGTGAAGGTTCATATTAATTGTTCAAGTTTTAATGTGAGTTTAGAGTAGTTATTATTTTTGTCCCCAGGTATGTAAAATTTCTGGCTCCAACGCTACTGCCGTTGATCATATGGACGTGCAGTTCCAACAAAATATCCAACTTGTCTAGAATTTAGTCATGTCTCGTTACTTCATGATATTGCAGCTGTCGTGTTTACTATTCTGAAAAGAGGCTACCTAGACATTAACTCTTTGCTTAGGATTGGAAAGACGCTTGGGGAACATGTCTAGCATCTATACTTTGTAGACAGTTATATAATCTGCCTAGAGTCCAGAACAACTAGGACAAAGAAACATTGGTGGAACATTTGTTGATCATAAGAATGCAGTAGTTTTTGTTAGTTGATATGTACTTTGCTATATCAAGTCAGCCTCATTGCATCACTTATGATTATTCTTCTTGAATGTGATTGCCAAGTAGCATACACACACCGCATATACTTTTTTTTGCGAGCTCCTTCATAACTTGCTTTGTGCAGCAGTACTGTACAAACATTGGTTCAGGTTTAACTTCTTTCTATATTTAATGTTTTATCATATAACTTATTGTAGGTTGGCTTGCCTGCTCGAGGGAAGACTTTTACAGCGGCAAAGCTTACAAGATACCTTAGGTGGTTGGGTCATGAAACGAAACATTTCAATGTTGGGAAGGTGATTATTAAATTATTGTATCCGTCATACACTTATAGTGACAGAACTTGTCCCCTTGCTCAAGCCTAACAACTGGACTTGCTACTTAATTGTTGCATGAAATTTGATGGACAGTATCGTCGTCTCAAGCATGGTGTAAATCAGGTATTGTAGAATATGAACCTTTATATAGTATCCTTCTGTAGTAACTCTACCAACCCTTTTATCATGCATAGCAAGTTCTTGTTAAATCATCATATTTTAATTAACATAGTATAAGACGCCATTGAAAGGCTCTATCATGTTATGTCTTATTTAGAACAGTACACATGCTATTTTGTCATGAACAGCTAATATGAACTTACCAAATTACGGATGGTCATGAATTGTCATCAGTTTTTCTTGAGTTGACTATTTATGCATTATTAGCTGGTTCCAATCCATGTTTTTCTCATCATTTATCCTTAATAAATAATTATCAAATTCATGAAGGTTCCAGAAGAGAACTTTTGTACTTGATTGTTGAAAACCATACTATGTCTTGGAGGTGGTTGTTATATTAAACCGACTAGAATGTGGTTTTACAGAAGTTTATGATCTCATATATTGTTAAAGAGGTATGTGCACAACTTATTGGCTTGCTTTTATCTGACTTGGGGAAAATGTTGACGCAGGTATTAGTTTGGTCTTAAATGGTTAAAACCATATAAAATATGCTTTTTAATGCCATTTACTTTGGGAGATTTATATGGTGCTTACAGGTACTAGTTTTCCTTGTCCGTGTGGTCCTGATTGTTGTTATGTATTTATATGGATGTGAAAATTTCCCTTTATAGTCAATACTTCTAAACTTTGATACTCAAATTTGGGTCAATTGGAGAGATCACAATGAGAAATGGTAAAACTTGTAATATTTCATAAGAGTGAGACGAGGGAGGGATGGAGGGACAAACACTAAATCATAACACAAATACTGCTAATTGATACATCTTTATTCGGAAACCCTAAACAACATATAATGAAAAGTAGAACAACTTTAGGTTCTTCTTGAAAGTACTTTATGTGACGTACCGTTTCCGTAGAATCGATAGTTGTCCACCAGACGTGGTGCCGTGCAAGCCTAAGTTGCACTTGCACAAGGCATGATCATTAAGTTACAAAGAGCACAACAACAGAGTACGTAGAGAATTAAATAGCACACTTGTACAATTCCAAAAGTTTTTTTTTATTGATAATGAACATCATTTAAAGAGTCTTGAATACAAGTAGCGGGTTGCCGCACCGGCTTACAACATGGACGCAAAATGAGATAGTCGTTCCATACATTACATCCCTTAACTGGAAACAAAACTTGTATACAAACACCTAGACTTGAGGATTTCCTTTATACAAGAGGAGCATGGTCTTCCAAAAAGGTGGATGAAACAAGCCTTTAAACTCACGAGCGAGGCTTCAAAATGAGGGCAAGCTTCAAAACGTCCTAGTGTCGTCTTCAGCCACTCGACACGCCTCTTTGGTTCGTGGCACATGTGGAAACGTGGGTCAATACGTTGCCGTGTAGTGGTGAATAGCTAATAAAATCCCACATCTCAATTGTTATAGAACTTGTGTGATACATGTAACATTTAAGTGATCTTTCTAGTCATCCTAGTTCATTTTACAAAACATACGATAGGTCATAACAAAGTAAATCGTTGATTCTTACCCACGACAAAGTTTTCTTCCCTGCAATAGAACTTACCATGTTTTTCCTGTGAACCGGATATTGTTAGCTAACCACTTTATGTGTATATGAGGGTCACTGGTGACACATCATCTCGGACCATAGCTTGGCTAGACGACCATCTTTTTAGCGAGCCCTACTAGTGAACCCTACTAGCGAGCCCTACTGGAAGTTCCTGATTCACTCGTGCTAGTGAGTCAACACAACTATCCTTGTTCCTCCTAGGCCGAATCAGTACTGTGGCCTCGACAACTGTTCGAGGAACTAAATCTTTGTGCACAAGTTGTCAATGACCATGCAAGACTAGAAACTTAGTTACTCAAGCAAAGTCTACGAGATTATAGAAAAAAATACTCTCAAACTCGGTGCATTCTACTTATCATTCGAGCAATCGGTAGACATATTCCATATTCAGTCGCAATATACATTCATTGATTTAATTCTCTACATAGCACAGTTCTATAGCAGATATATTATAAGTAAGCATGCAACATTCTCACGATTTACAGTATCATTGATTGATTGGAGATTAAGAGGGTCAAGGAAAGAAGGGTCAAGCGACTCATCATTGGAGAATTGTCAATAGAGGATCAATAATACTATTCTATTTCTTCCAGAATTCGATATGAATGTGAAGTTCGAAGAACGCAAGCGATGAAATCCGTCGAAAATATTCACGAAAACGTATTCCTAAACCAACGTGAAAGCATCAAAACGATAACGAAATCGGCAACGAAAACCAAGCAGCGGAAAGGTCCCTCGCTACTCTGCCGCAGAGTCTTTTCTCGAGACACAATCCGCTGAATATGTGATTTGATTCCAAAAACCAATTCATAATGAGAAAAAGGATCTTGATTTAATCTGTTCCGGTCAATCGATACTGACAGTTTTCCTTAACTATGCTTCCCGCGAACGAGGAACAAGGCAATACATTATAAGTTTATAACCAACTAAGAAAAAGTTTCATCCTCGAAACTTAGGAACAAAACCTACCCCTAAGAAAACTTTTCTTTCATCTCAAGACTCAAGTTCCCAAGTCGACTCCTCGATTGAGTGATTTTTCCAGAGCACGCGAACGAGAGGGACCACACGATTCCGGAGCAACTTATCCTTCCGATCCAAGATCTGAACATGTTCCTCCATGTAAGACAAGTCTGCCTGCAGATCCAGCTGACTAAAATCTGCCACATGGTTTGGGTCGTGCATGTATTTTCGTAGCTGCGAGACATGGAAGATGTCATGTACATCCGACAGTACTGACGACGATGCAATTTGATAAGCAACCGAGACGACTTGCTTGAGTATTTCGAAGGGACCAACAAATTCTCGAGCTTAATTTTCCTTTTGCTCCAAATCTTGTGTCTTCTCGCATGGGCATTACTTTCAGAAATACATGGTCGCCTTCCATAAACTCTAGGGTCGTTGATGGGTGTCGGCGTAACTTTTCTGTCGACTTTGAGCCACATTCACTCTCTCGTATCAACAGATTTTTTTGGACGGTCTGTTTCCACCAGTTCCGGGCCAAGAAATTATCGTTCTCCAACTTCATCCCAACAAATGGATGACCTGCACTTCCGCCTATATAGTGCTTCATGCGGCGACATCTGTATGCTGGACTGGTAGCTATTATTGTACGCAAATTTTGCCAACGGTAGATGAATGTCCCTACTTGACTTCAAGTCTATTGCACAGAGCCGTAGCATGTCTTTGAGAATTTGATTCACTTGTTCCGTTTGACCGTCGGTTTGAGGATGATAGGCTGAATTGAACTTCAACTTTGTTCCCATAGCCAACTGAAGGCTATCTCAGAAACGCGACAAGAGTCGCCCATCCCGATCTGAGACAATAGATACTGGAACTCCATGCAGCCGTATTATTTCGTCAAAATAAATCTAAGCAAGGCGATCGACGCTCCAAGCAACTTTGATGACAATAAAGTGCGATGACTTGGTTAATCGATCGACTATGATTCAGACGGTATCATTCTCTCGTTGCATTTTCGGCAAGCCAACAATGAAGTCCATACTGATGTGCTCCCACTTCCATTCCGGGATGTCGAGGTTCTGCATCTCTCCGTCCGACTTCTGGTGCTCGGCTTTCACTGTTTGACAGACCAAATATTGCGATACGAAAATTGTCACATCTCTTTTCATGCCGTGCCACCAAAAAGTCGTGCGTAGGTCTGTATACATTTTGGTACTTCTCGGATGTAAAGAATATTTTGCATAGTGTGCTTTCGTCATTATTTCCTTCCTGAGTTCTGTATCATTGGGAACACAGTCTACCCTTCACCCGCAATGTTTCACTCTCATCTTCCGCAAAGTTGATCGCTTTATCCGTTGAATCAACTCCCACATCTTCTTCAAGAATAGATCATCTTTCTGAGCGGACTTGATCCTTTCTTGCAAGCTCGGTTCAAGGTGTAATTGAGCCAGTTGCGCCCCTCGGTTTCGGACTCGGTGTTCGATGCCCATTCCCTCTAAATCTTGTACTACCATGTTGTTTATGGATACCGATGCTATATACTTCCAGTTCAACGTGTTTGCTACAACATTTCCTTTGTCCAACTTGTAATTGATTGTCATGTCGTAGTCTTTAATCAGCTCCAGGCAACGTCTTTGCCGTAAGTTCAATTCCTTTTAAGTGAAAAAATATTTGAGGCTCTTGTGATCCGTGTAGATTTTGCAAGCCACACCATAGATGTAGTATCACCATAATTTTAACGCGAACACAATTGCCGCAAATTCCAAATCCTGTGTAGGATAGTTCTTCTCGTACGACTTCAACTGTCTTGAAGCAAAGGATATCACCTTATCCCTCTGCATGAGCACATATCCTAAGCCCCGACCTGACGTATCGCTGAAAATTTGAAATCCCTCTGTGCTATCCGGAAGTGCAAGTATTGGGGCCGAAACAAGCCGCTGCTAACTCCTGGAAGTAAGCCTCGCAGTTGTCTGACCACTCGAATGCAACTCCCTTTTGAGTGAGGCGAGTCAAAGGCTATACGATTTTCGAAAAATCTTTCACAAACCGTCTGTAGTATCCTGCCAAACCGAAGAAGTTTCGAATTTTACTAGCTGACGCACGTCGTTTCCAATCAACAATAGCTTCGACTTTATTTGAATCGACTGTAATATCTTCCGTAGAAATGACATACCTAAAAAACAATACGTTGCTCAACCAAAATTCACACTTACTCAGTTTCACCTATAACTTGTTTTCTCGAAGGATCTGAAGCACGGTCTGCAGGTGCTCCGCGTATTTCGCTTTGCTCTTCGAGTAGACAAGAATGTCACCGGTAAAGACTACTACAAACTCGTTGAGAAACAATCGGAACATCAGATTCATCAAATCCATGAAGGCGGCATTCTTCAGACCGAACGATATTACCAAAAAATCATAGTGATTATAACGAGTGCGGAAAGCTGACTTTGACATATCGTCCGGCTTGATCTTGAGTTGATGGTAACCCGAAAGAAGGTCGATCTTTTAAAGCACTGACGCACCTTGTAACTGATCAAAGAGATCATCAATTCTAGGCAAAGGATATTTGTTCCGGATAGTGACTTTATTCAATGGATATTTGTTCCGGATAGTGACTTTATTCAACTCTCGATAGTCTATGCGCAGTCGCATCGACCCGTCCTTCTTCTTCACAAACAAAACTGGCGCTCCCTACGGAGAGACGCTAGGCTGAATGTATCCCCAATCAAGTAACTCTTGCAATTGCACTTTTAGCTCCTTAAATTTTGCAGGGGCCATTCTCTACGGGATTTTGAAAATCAGTTGGCATCTGGAAATGTGTTGATGGTGAACTAGATATCTTAATTGGAATGCATACATGATAGCTCGTATGGAAATATGTCGAAAAATTCTGCCACAACGTCACTTTGCTCTGCGTTTGCACCATCCTGTTGAGTGTCTCGAACATACGCTAAGTACCTTTCGCAGCTGGAATATAGCATCCGTCGAGCAGACATTACTGAAATCACCATACATGCCTTTGACGCTTGACCACACGAGTAGAAGAAATCATTATCTCTAGGTAGACGGAACACGACTTTCTTTGTTGCGCAATCGATGATAGCCGAGCAAGCGTCGAGCCAATTCATTCCCAAGATAATGTCATAGTCCTAGATATCTAGAACTATCACATCGAGAGACAATTTTTCTACCTCCGATACAAATACAACCATCTCTACAGACTGAACGATCAGGTAATTCCATGTCCGACCGGCTGCTAACGCTAATATTAAGACCTAGCGGTGTCATGGGAATATTCATCGACAATTTGCTGATATACAACTATGAGTGGCACCAGAATCAAATAAAACTCGAACATGAATATTATTGAATAACAATATAGTTGACACAACTGCATCCGAGGCGAACGCCTCCTCCTCGGTCATGGCATGGACACGTCCCTGAGCATTAGGACGACAGTCCTGACCATTCTGCGGTGCTTCCTGGGGAGCTCGTGGAGCTTGTCCACGGTTCTGCTGATACTGCTGTTGCGGAGGACGCTGAGGCTGATTCGGTCTCCCGTCTTGGGTGGCCTATCTGACCACACTTCCAACATCCCCCTTCTGGAACTTGACAATCATTCGCCAAAAGTCTTCGGTTGTTGCATCTGTGACACATTGGCCCGGGAGTACGTCATTGATAGCTGCCCTGGTTCCTATTATGATGACACGCTTATGCGCGTTGTTGCCTCCTGCGATACTTGGAAGCTTGTGGTTGACTTGTTGCATAGCACCAGAAGCTGGAGGATACTGAGGCTTTAGGCAAATGGCGTGGTTGAGTGACTCTCATATCGTCTAATACTCCGCAACAGTAACATATGCAGGAATAGAAGATCGCAGACCCACTTAAATTAGTCGGGCTCTACTCGATGCGTCAGGCCAGATAGGTACTTGCAAATTTGACAAGGTTATTGAACTCTTTTGTATACTGGCGAATCGTCATGTTTCCCTGTCTCAGTTGCATAAACTTATTCTCCTTCCCTTGACGAACTAATGGTAGAAGAAACTCATCTTCGAACGCCTTGCGGAACGTAGTCGAGGTGATCTTTGTCGTCTTGCCATCACTAAGAATCGATCGCCTCTGGACGTTCTACCAGTCGTGCGTTCAAGCGGAGTTGAAGTTTAGCGCATGCGATTCTCTTCGACTCATCAACGCCGAGAAGCTCAAAGTGATCTTCCAATTCTACCAGCCAATCTAGCGTCACTGAAGGATGTTCGGTCCCTTTGAATGAAGTATTGCGCACATTCGTGAATTCTGATATCTCGAAGGTGGAACTCTTCTCCTTAGCATGCTGAGGCTCTTTCGGCTCGACTTCGCTAGGATGGTTCATCGGCTCAGTTACGGTATGTGTGGTTGTAGAGTGATTGTTGTTGACTAAAATCATCTGCATTATCTGATGCAAGGTATCAAGCTGTTTTTGTTGCACTTTGAATTGAGCATCGAATCTCTCTTCAAACCGGGTCTGTCGTGCCTCGGCTTGCTTTTGATGCGCTTCCATCATACACAATGCACAATATACGCTCCATCGGGCCGATCGAGGGTGCGGCATTCGAGCTGTTAGAGCCACTCAAAGTACTCGAATCGTTTTCGGTCGCAACTCTGTCAAAAGAAGACAACTTATATTAGTCTCATAAAATATTATGGACTCACTGTAAGGAACAACTCATCTCTTAGACATTAGGTCAAGGGTTCAATTCGAGAAAAACTTGGATTGATTATCGAATTTCAAGAGGGAAGGCCAAAAGATGTACAACCGTGCTCTGTTACCAATATGTTACGTCCTGATTCCATAAAATCGATAGTCGCCCCCTGGGCGTAATGCCGTGCGACCCTAAGTTGTGCTCGCATAAGGCATAGTCATTAAGTTACAAAGAGCACAACAACAAAGTACACATAGAATTGAATAACACACTTGCATAGGTCCAAAGTTTTTATTTATTTATTGATAATAATCACCATTTACAGAGTCTTGAATACAAGTAGGGGTTTGCCATGCGGGCTTACAACATGGACGCAAAATAAGATAATTGTTCCATACATTACATCCCTTTACTAGAAACAAAACTTGTATACAAACACTTGGACTTGAGGATATCCTTTATACAACAGGAGCGGGGTCTTCCAAAAAGGTGGATGAAACAAGCCTTCAAACTCATGAGCGAGGCTTCAAAATGTGGGCAAGCTTCAAAACGTCCTAGCGTCGTCTTCAGCCACTCCACACGCCTCTTTGGTTCGCGGCACCTGTGGAAACCTGGGTCAGTACATTGCCGTGTACTGGTGAATAGCTAATAAAATCCCACATCTCAATTGTTATAGAACTTATGTGATACATGTAACATTTAAGTGATCTTTCTAGCCATCCTAGTTCATTTTACAAAACATACGATAGGTCTTAACAAAGAAAATACATTGATTCTTACCTATGACAGAGTTTCCTTCCCTGCAATAGAACTTACTATGTTCTCCATGTGAACCGGATATTATTAGCTAACGGGTCACTGGTGACACACCATCCCGGACCGTAGCTTGGCTAGACGATGATGCTTTCAGCGTGGGTAGCGAGCCCTACTGAAAGTTCTTGATTCACTCGTGCTAATGAGTAAGCGCAACTATCCTTGTTCTTCCTAGGCCGAATCGGTATTGTGGCCTCGACAACCGTTCGAGAAACTAAATCCTTGTGTACACATTGTCCATGACCATACAAGACTAAGATACTTAGTTACTCAAAAATAGTCTACGAGATTATAGAAAACTTGACTCGGTGCATTCTACTTATTATTTGAGCAATCGGTAGACATATTCCATATTCAGTCGCAATATTCATTGATTTAATTCTCTACATAGCACACTTCTATAGCACACACATTATAAGTAAGCATGCAACACTATCATTATTTACAGTTCTACGAAAATAAGCATGTAATATTGTGTCTTCACTACTTATCTAGCATTTCATATCATCGGTATCATTGATTGATTAGAGATTAAGAGGGTAAAGGGGAAAAGTGTCAAGCCACTCACCGTTGGAGAATTGCCGAAAGAAAGAGGTCTTCGACACTATGTTGCGCCTACGCGATCACCTGCAGTCGCTCCAACAGAGGATCAATACTTTCTCTTTCTCCCATAATTCGATATGAATGCGAAGTGCGAAGAATGCAAGTAATGAAACCCATCGAAAACATTCACGAAAACGTATTCCTAAACCAACGCGAAAGCAACAAAGCGACAACGAAAACCAAGCAGCGGAAAGGTCCCTCGCGACTTTGCTGCAGAGTCCTTCCTCGAGGCACAATCCGCTAAATATGGAACTTGATTTCGAAGAAACCAATCCATAACGAGAAAATGATCTTGATTCAATCTGTCCCGATCTATCGATACCGACAATGTTTCTTAACCGTGCTCCCCGCGAATGAGGAACATGACGCTACACTTTATGCGCTCTAAAATTATACCTGTTCAAGAATCCAGCTTTGCAGGGGAATATATGAATAATATAAATATATAACCCTCAAACTCCTAGTGTTTGGTGTTATATATTTATATTATTCATATATAACCGTGATCCTCACTGGTTGCTAATTCTCAAACCATATATCGAGTTTACTATTACAACATCAACAAATCCTTCATGAATATTAAGTGTAACTAGTATAGTGAACTAGTTTGATCTGTTGATTTACTCGGAGCAATATATTTTCTTTATATTCCCCAAGTTTCTTGGAGACTGGCTCTCTCTAGACATTCTTGATAGCTGGACAACAGATCAAAGAAAAGAAACTGAAAACATCATGATAGTTTATGTATGGCTGTTTACCTGGTGTCAATCCTCTATGTTGGTGCCACATTTCTACCGAAGGTAGCTATGAGCACGAGAGTGAGATGCCATAAAACCTAGATAGCCAGTTGGCAAGTAAGTGGACCTAAGCCTTGTTTTACTTCAAAGGATTATTATAAATGTAAAGTAATCTTCATAGTAGGTCTCTCTGCATCTTTAGCTATTCTTTGGCATGAAACTGATTCCGGCATAATTCTTACGCTATGAAAACATGTTGTTGAATCTTTAGTTTCTCTTTATATTATTAATCTGGTGATTGCATTTACGTGAATAGGTGTGTAATTTGTTTTGCTAGCTTGTTGCATAGGTATAAACTTATTTCAGTTACATTTATATATCTGTTTGTTATTTCCTCTCATCCTTGCCACCTGTTTTCATGTGTACTAGAATTATCCTTTGGTTTTTGTATTTTGATCTCCATCTGTTTAATTTTTCGGATACTTCTATTATGTTCTTTAAAAAAATGATCAGAGGCTTCTTGATGCAGTCTGCTGACTTTTTCCGAGCTGACAATCCTGAAGGCATGGAGGCACGTAATGAGGTGAGGACTAGATTGTATCTATGTTGTGTGGCTACTCATTATTAAACTAGCTTGTTGCTCAAAAAAATTATAATGGCTTGCACATGCGGCTTGGGTTTTCTTGGCTCACCTGTAGCCACTTACAGTAGCATTGGATGATCTCTTGATCAGTTTGTAATCATTCTTTAATGCCTTCGTGACTGGTGCTGTTGCAATGCCACTTGCATAAGCTTATTCATCTCTCTTTTTCACTCCGAAGAGTTATTTAATTGGAGTCCATAAGAAGTACTGCTGCATTATCTATATAGTTGAATTAGGTGAGGATGTTGTTTATTCAACATTTCTGCCATAACTCGTTCTTTCTCGGATGTTCTTTTGTATTGCTTGTCTTAGGTGGCTGCCTTAGCAATGGAGGATATGATATCCTGGATGCAGGAAGGAGGACAGGTAAAATGCTACTTTTTCTTTCTATATCTGTCACACATAGATGGTTGACTTGGTTTGGTTCATTCATAGGTTGGTATATTTGATGCCACAAACAGCACCAGACAGAGAAGAAATATGCTAATGAAGATGGCCGAAGGAAAGTGCAAGGTAACATGACAAATTGACAACTTTCTCCATGCGATTGTTTATTGTCCAATGATAATTTAGTTTCTACCTTGTCTTTTATCTCTATCTTATGGTTAGTAGTCCATTCTTTGCTTGCCAAGTTCCAAGATTGACCCTCTTTTGTAGAGTTAAGAAAGTTACCCCTCATGTTGGAGAGGTCATACTGAACGAGCTATTTTTAGTGTCTAACTTGTTGATTTTACGGAACAAATATTTTTCTACCATGCATGATATTTTACAAATTTTTTGCATATTAACAACTATGTGAAATCTCCATTGCATTGTAATTTAGTTTACTTAGTGCATGATTGTCATTACGGAAAATGCTTGAGAAGTAGATTTTATCCTAAAAGTTGCATTCGCATGAGAAATTATCTTTATACATTGATCTGCAAATGGAGGATACAGTGAGATGATAATGTTGGATTTCAACTTCAGTTTATTAGTGAAGCTTGAAGATGGGATTCATATGAATCATTTCATTTCCTGAAGAATGAAGTTAGCTTGAAATGGTAACTTCACATTTTCAGGAGTTATCTTGCTAGGAAACTCAAGCCAAGACATTCATTGTTTCTTCGTGGATGAAAACCACAAATATTGGAACTGAACGTATTATCTTGCAGTTGCTAATAAATTTCTCGGAGTTGTAGAAGATTATAATTCTGGAGGCATTTATGTCATTAACTTATTGAGTACACTCTTCCCTGATGTTTATCATATACTCTGAAGTCTTATGTTCTTTAAGAAGCCTATCCGAAGGCTTACACTCTTTAAGAAGCTTATCTGAAGAGGAAATAAAAATAAGCAAGATATTCTTCCATTAGGAAAACCATGTAGTTAGTGTTGGCAGCATTTAATAATCATAATTGTTACAATAATATAAATATATAACTCTCAACCCTCACTACAACTCTACTACAACTCTAGAGCTTTGGTGCAGCGGCATGAATTTTAACATGGTATCAAAGCTACCCAAATTCTAATCTCCTCTGACGCTAAGCGGATTTTATAAACAAAAATACTGTTGTTATAATCCAGCTCTCTGCCAAAAATGGGATGTCGACCTGTGGGGGTATTTAGAATAATATAAATATATAACCTCAACCTTCAACCCTCACTACAAAGTTTAGAGTTTTCGTTGAGTGGCAGGGAGGACTTTGGCAATGCCTTTTTTGGGATAAACGAAGGACCCTTTTAGACCTAGTTTTGTGAACTGAGTTTAGAAACAGGGTTTTAAAGGCAAGAGTTTTGACCCACAAAATGGAAAAACAATTTTGGCAGAGCACTTGTTCTTTGTGGCCAAGGGCCATTGAGGCAGCAAGGGCCACTGACCTGTCTACCTGGCTGTCCGGTGGAGTAGACCCCTAGTCAGTGTAACAGGGGCCTACAAATTATCTACATCACAATTAATGGTACAAAGCTGCTTATACATATACACGACAATTATTCACCATTGGATTAATTCCAAGTAAAAACAATGGATATGATTAAATCCCTCGAGTCCCTATGTATCGATTGTAACCCCCCTGCCAACACATCAGAATTAATGTGTCTGATATCTAGGAGATCCAAGGGTCGAGTCTCACATATTACATTGCTTTGTTGTTTTATTTTTTCATAACTTAACATTGAACTTGATTCGGATCCTAAAATCCAATCCTGAATTAGTTCGGGTTGGATTTCAGGTACAAACTTGGAACCCGAAAGTGTTTTAGGTCGGATTCGGATTGTACATAAAACCAACCCAAACCCGACCCGTTGACAACCCTAGGTTTACTAGTCGCTTATTAGTCATGCCGAGCAGTGCACTTGTCCTTTTTGGTAGCAAGGGCCATTGACTTGTCTGCCTGACTGTCCGGTGGAGCAGCCCCTAGTCAATGTAACAGAGACCTAAAAATTATCAACATCAGAATTAATGGGAGAAGCAGCTTATATACACAATTATTCACCATTGGATTAACTCTAGGAAAAAACAACGGATATGATTAAATCTCTCGGGTCCCTCTCTCTCGATTGTATCTCCCCCTCGCAATCTCCTGACTCCCTCATGAACCCCTCCCACTATCAGGGTAGAACCTATTATCCACGGCCACACTACCCGATATCCTCCATTTTTCTATCTCCATCTAAAACACCATCCTTTGTGCGGGCATAACTCTTTCTCGGTGGCTACGGCTATCCGGTCCATCCATTGTAGTTTCTCATATCAGCCCTCTGTACTGACATAACTCTTTCACGGCAACGCAGGCAATTCGATCAAATTGATTATAATACTATCAAATAAGCTGAATGAGGAAGGTAAGGACAAATGGATTCCCTCTGTACTGACATAACTCTTTCACGACAACACCGACATTTCGATCAAATTGATTATATTACTATCAGATAAGCTGAATGAAGAAGGTAAGGACAAATGGATTAAGCTGAATGAGGAAGGTAAGGACAAATGGATTAAGCTGAATGAGGAAGGTAAGGACAAATGGATTCAGAATGCTAGATAAATGATAAATCTACTAGTTCATGTACTTGACTGCAATAGACTCTCAAACAGAATTAACTTTACATAAATAACAGTCATTTCACCTTTTAGCTTCAGCAACAATGAGTTTCATATTTTTTTCTCTCTACTCTTAGTCAGAATCTTCAATCTATTGACAAAGGTAAATGGTAATACCTGGTATTGTCGAAACTGGTGTAATTACAAGTTCTTCGGTCACCATAAATTTGGTTGGTCCGTTGAGTCGCCGGCCCTGAGCTCATGGGGGCCCAGGGCGAACTTTCAAAACATGGCCCTCATACATAATGAAAAAATATTAAAAAAACTTTTAAAAAAAATGTTACAACCGAGGATTGAACTTAGGACATTTAGTAAACAAATCTAAAGTACTAACCAGAAGACCACAATAAGTTTTTGTCTTAGAGGGTCCATGATACATACTAGTTCCATTTGAGATACAAAATTATTAATATATTTATTTTTAAATTAAATATTTTGGGCCCCTCATTATCCGTGGGCCCTGGACGGTCGCCCTGGCCGCCCACAGGGCCGGCCCTGCCATTGACAAAACATTTGTCAGGTTAACTTCCTCCTAATAGGGGTGACAGATTATGTATACTCTTTATTTTTTTCCTTCCCAAGTGGACATTCAGTCCTCTTATTAAAGCAAGTTTCACAAGGAGTAATTAACAGAAGAATTCTTGGCCACCATCTTATCTGCATTCAAAATCCGATTGAAATGCCGAAATGTGCTGCAAGTTTGCGATCAATTTAGCTTGGTCTTGCGCTGTGGAAGTCCAAGTTCATGTAAGTATATCATCTTCACTCAAATTTCAACACTCATGTACAAGTTATTAACTCATTGAAGTGAGATAACTCATGTACAAGTTGTTAGACCTCCTGAAATTTCAAACTTAAGTTTGTTTCTTTATATGCCTATTGCCTTTTGTTTTGCTTCTGAGACTTGCCTGCCTCATAATAACACTTTGACAAGGGCACCGTGAACAACATGAATACTCGAGAATACTCATGACCTTTTCACATAAACTAAAATTCATCGGTCGTGTATCTTTTTTTTAAAACAAAATTCCGAAAGAAGTAGCTTTTGGAAATAGGCAAATAAGTGCAAGGTCAAGGTTTAGATTAAACTCCTTAAACACCAAGGTTTGGGATTGTCATTCCTTCATTCTTTGGCATAATGTGTCAGATGAATGCAATTCCCAATAGTAAATTGTATTATATTACCTCTTCGTCTAGACTCTTTATAGTTTAAGAGAACTTGGATGGTGCTCCTTGGTTGCATGAGCTTAAATTGCATTACAAAAGATATGTTTACCTACTTGCCATCTGGCCACCTAGTTTTTATGGCATGATCCATCATGCTCATAGCTACCTTGGCTAGAAATTTTGCACCAACATAGAGGGTTGACGGGTTGACGTCAGGTCGACAACCGGTCATAAAATTTTGTCAAATCGTAGATGGAGCTTTCTTATGCTCCATAGTTGATCCCATTCTTATGAAGAATGATTAGATGATGATGACGATAATGATGTTTACACCAAAGCTGTACTGTTTTCAGGCGGAATTTGTAAAATGCATCAGATATTGGATGTCTAGTTGGCAAGAAAAAAAGTACAAAAAATCTTGTGGCTCTCCTTCCTGTAGACAAAGTTAAGTACGATCAATTGTTGATAAATAAGTAGGGAAAATGCTTCTGCTTTTACTTCTATTTTTAAAGCGGATCTGGTAGTCCTTCTGTTGTTTGATAAATAAGTATACTCTCTTCAAACAATATATGAATTACCATTTTTCCGAGCGCAACATTCTACGCACGCACCGGCACAAGCTTGCAGAAACACCAATCATTGCGTGCCATCCATGTCAGCGCCAATCAATCTGAACACCTGCACCGCATTCTAATACCTCACACCGTGCTTATCCTCTCTTTTTGGCATTCCTTTTAACAATTACTTCAAAGAGGCCAAACATTTAATTTTATGTAGAAACTGAACAAAGCAAACCTGGAATTTATAATGAAGGGTGTATTTGGCCGTCATTAAAACCTTGAAGCTTCCTCAAAGGATAGGTAGGGAATATAAGAGGGGCACAAGCCAGAAGATCGAGAAGGAGGGACGCAAATCAGGAGATCTAGAGGAATCAAGCGGAAAGGACACATGAGAGGGAGGGACGATTGGGAGGAGATTGAGAGGGAGGGACCCGAGAGAAGAGTCAGGACAAGATGGAACCAATTATTGTTTAGTAATTACATAAAATTGATTTAATCCTATCCATTGTTTTTACTTGGAACTAATCCAACTGTGAATAATCACCGTGTGTATTTTCTCAATTAGTTGCCTTAATGGATCGCCACTCTCTCTCTCTCTCTCTCTCTCTCTCTCTCTCTCTCTCTATTGCCCCCAAGGGTTGGTGCAGTTGGTTAAGCCCACTCCCTCTTCTACAAGATGTCGACCGATCGAATCTTGCCAGCTGCATTTAATATTTTACTTACCTGGGAAGTGTGAAGTGGGGCCTTTCTCCCCCAGGTAGCCCGGTCAGCTGCGACCATAATGGCAACAACCATAATCTTTGCTGTCTGTGTGTGTGGGCATGCTTGTGCGGTTCCTTTTTCTTTAACTGGATTTTATGCAGGTGAAAAGTTCTTCCATTATGTTCTTTCTTGTACTTAATGTAACTATCAACTTTGCAGATCATATTTTTGGAAACTTTATGTAATGATGAACGCATAATTGAAAGAAATATACGATTAAAAATTCAACAAAGTCCTGACTACGCTGAAGAGTGAGTTTCCGGCCATACTTTTATACTTCTTGTCCTGGTTAATTTGTATCAATAAGTAGTAATGAGCAAAATAGTTGATGCTATGCTGCAGGTCAGATTTTGAAGCTGGACTGCAGGATTTTAAGTCACGCTTAGCCAATTATGAAAAGGTATGACACCATAATAATCTAATAGCTGTTTGGATAAATAGTTTCTGGTGCTTCTTAGTTTTACATCAAAGTGTATTCTTTCAAAGGTTTATGAGCCAGTGGAAGAGGGTTCTTATATCAAAATGATCGACATGGTCAGTGGTCATGGTGGACAAATACAAGTAAGTATATAACATTTATTTCCTAGTTTTCTTCTTTTTAAAATGATTGGAAAAACAGTTTGTCGTTATTCCAGACTGTGTACATTTGAAAGCTCAATGTTTTTTTTTTCGAGAATTCAAATTAACTTTTTTTTTTTTCCTGTTCTTAAAAATCCAAATTTGTTACAATTAAGGGAGGAAGATAAATTCTTTTTTATATTTATGTAAAATTTCCTCATTGATTTTGAGAGGGCTGAGTATATTGTGAATTATAATATTGTTCTAGCAAAATCTAACTACATATTTTCAAGTTCTGGAAATCATCCTGATATATATTTATCTAGCATTGCTGTGTAGATCATTGAATTAAGTACCAAAGCATGCTAACTCTAAGTGGTCGAGGAACGGCAAGGAATATTGAGGGAGAAGTGGTCATACACAAAAGACTGGATAACAACTGCGATTGTCAGAATGATTATACCCAACGACAATGACCATAATGGCAATGAGGGAGATGGCCTGCTTGGTGATGGAACAATATGATTGATTTCACAAATCTTGTACTAAATACAATAGATGAGTAATGCGGGGAATACAAAAATCTAAGATACCATTTGGTTAGAGTAATTAGGGTGATCAATCAGGAAATTAAGGTCTAATTTCTACTAAGAACCATCTTGGCACACCCAACAATTATAATTCCTTGATTTGATCAGAGCTCCATAGTTCCTCATCATTTGTACTTTTTACTAATATCTATATACTTGGGCTAATTCCTTGCCAAATACTACTTTTGGCTATTCACAAAATCATGGTTGAAGGTGAGATTAATGGATTAACTTATAATTTCTTATTCCTAGATTGTTGATATGAAATCAGTGTGTGATTGAGGAATTCAGGAATTAGGAAATTTTTCTTAGTTTCTTATCCCATAAATTACTAATTATTCCTCATTCAAGTGGTGCTTGAGGGTCCATAAAGTAGAGGAAAATAATATCAAGAGGGTTGTAGCTTGTGAAATTTACATGTATAAGAATTGACCCACTGAAGTCCTAACACTTCTTCTCTTTTGTTTTCCTTTTACTTCTAGAAAGGTAATTAATCCCATTAAGCAGAGACAATCATTCGTCTTCCCAATTCTTATGCCGGTTTCTTGTTCGTTGATGGACTATTCCTAAACTTGCCTCAGATATGGATAAAAAATTATCTTTTTTGGTTAATTTTGAATGTTATCCTAGGATAGCCCATATGAGGGAGGAGTACATGTTGTGGAAAGAAATATTTACCGGTAATAGTTTTTTCAACATTTGGAATCAATTATTTATTATGGAGAGATTAAGAAGGTTGTTGTTCATAGAATTAAAAGATGATGCTTGTAATGGAGTGCTTTGTGATTGCAATATACCATTAAAGTTGAAAGGAAAATTTATCTACAACGACTATAGACCAACGACGTTTTATGGATTCGAGTGTTGGGTAGTTAAAAACATTTTTGCGAAATAAGAATAACTGAAATGAGAATGCTAAGATGGATTACTGCCAATACTTTAAAACATAAAGAGTGCACCTGTGGAAAGTTGGAGTTGCCGGCAATTGGGGACAAGATGAGATAAAATTGTCTTAGCTGGTTTCTGAATGTAAAGTAATACATGCACGATTAGGTGTTATGTAGTTGAAGGAGTTGCTATGACTAAGGGTAGTCCGCAATTCAAGTTGTAAAGAAGGTATGTTTTTTGTTAGTTTTACACAAGATATGACCCATAGCAAAACTGATGGAAGAAATGGATTTATATCGCGGACCCCAAAAATTTAGGATAAGGGTTTTGATGTTGTTGTATAGACCATGTATCACCGAAGTCCATAAACCCTTGTTGTATCATGGAATGGCTCCAGGAACTTAAGCTTAACAAAAAATGCACGGCCTATAAGAACACAATAAAGGTTAGTTTGTTTCTTAGATCTCTAAGTCCCGGTGAAGTATTGATATCACATTTAGGTGTCGATTTAGTTTCACTTCTTTTTCGTAGAAACAACTTTAGGCTATAATTGTGAGAAAAAGGTCCAGTTCAGATAATTGTTAGCTTTTGCATCTTGACGTTCCAAACTGGAAAGTGTTGTTCATTGTTCTCGACTTTAGTTTCCTTAGATCTCCAATTATGTCAGACCAATCAAATTAAGGAGTTGATTACACATCTGAGCACAATAATCCATTTTTCAACACTTTGTTAATTCAACATTCATGGAGACTACCTCAAGCACATTCATCAGTGGCAAGCCCTGTTCCATTAACATTTGGCCATTAAAATAAATCTTTCTTTCCCAGACATTCATACACACAACATTCACCACAGGCCTCCTAATATACAGATACATCTTGAGTTTTCTTACGTCTGTAGAACAATTGCTACTATTTCTGGATATGTTTTCTTTCTCAATCATTGTTCTTTGTTCAACTTGATGAGCCCAGTTTCGCCCTTCAAAATTCTTTTACAATTAAGCTAAGAAAGATATTCGGAGATGATCAATTTGTCTATGATTCCTCAATATATTATGATGAGGTCAATTGTGATAATGACTAATATGCTTGTTTTATTTTTAGTAACTTTTATAAGAGACCTGCTTCTGATTCTCCCTTTTTGACTGCTATAAGTGCTTTGCTAATTTTCTTTCATTTGCAGTTGTTAGTTTGATATTCTTCCTTCTCTTTCCTTAATTATGATACATGGATAATTTGTTTCTAAAATTCAGGTCAACAACATCAGCGGATATCTTCCTGGTCGGATCGTCTTCTTTTTGGTACTTATCTGAAAGGCCATAATTTTTAGTTCTGTTTGTTTATTTGATATTTGCTAGAAAAATTACATCCATCAATATCATAAAGGAACCCTTGTTGTTACCGTGATTCTATATGCCGGTACAATAAGTTAAGTTTTTCTTGTCCTTTACTGACTTCATCATTGAATATTTTGAAAATACCATTGCATTTCCTTTATTGTATTGTTAAAATTCTTCTTGAACAACTGGGTAAAAAACAATAGTTTGGCTGAAATATCTTGTTTTAAGGAGGTAGATATTTACAAGTAACATTACTGCATTAGTTGTATGTTTTCTGAAACATGAGAGGGCAAACTACTTAAACCTTGCAGTTTGCATCTTGAAGGATGACAACTTTAAGATGTACCGGAATGGAGTGGTAATGTCATATCACAAAAAAAGGAGTATTTAACATAATGATAATATTATATCCAAAATGAATGAATGTCCAATAAGAGATTATAGCGTCCAATATATACATTAGCTTTGTTCTAATTAAACCAAAATGAGTAACAATAGGAGAACTTAATTGAATTTATGGAGAACATTTTGATTTTGTTGGAAGGCATCAATATTGATAGAACCAAAGTTTTTGCCCCTCATGGATCCTAGTAATACAACATCACTCTCGGCACAGCGGTGGATTTGTTTCTTGCATCCTTGAGGATGCAGCTTTGAGTAGTGGAAACAGCCTCTCTCTATATACAGGAGTAAGGCGGCATATATCTTGACCCCTCTGGGGTAAAACGTTTATGGGATGCGAAATTGCATTTAGTGAATATGGTGCTTCATTCACCAAGTCAAGCTTGATAGGCCTATGTCATTATGAATATGTAACCTTTATTTGAGTTACCAAACTTTGTTACTCCATGGAGCCAAACATTTAACCATTAATTACGCATTAGAATGGTTATGGTGTAGTATATCCCCCTCTTTAGCAGCCTTTATACAGATCCTTGGCCTTTCATTGTTATTTCTTGTGTACAATTAACATGATTGTAAATCTTTGTGTACTCTATGTCTTTGTTACAAAGCAGCCTACACAAGCCTTACAAACCTCTTTGGCACTGAGCTGTTCACCTGTCTTTTTAGTTGTAACCTGCAAATTTTATTTTACTATAGAAAAGTTAATTCCTTGTATACAAAGTTACCAATATAGGTTTAATTGTAATATCATTCTATCTTGATATGTAGTAATCAAATGATCTTATTGCTTCAAATTGTATTGGTACTTGTGCTCTATCATGCAGGTGAATACTCATCTAACACCTCGTCCTATCCTACTTACTCGGCATGGTGAGAGTCGTGATAATGTTAGGGGAAGAATTGGGGGTGACACTGTTTTGAGGTTTATCTCGTCTCGAGCTACTTTACTTTATCTAGAATACTGGTATTAGAATTGTGTTCTGTAGATACCTTCGTAGCTTAATACAATTGCTTTTAGCTTCTCTTAAAACTTTCCAATATGTAATTTGCATATTACAATTGCTATAAACTTCTTTCTCATTTATGCCAAAAATCTGAGAGCCTCTTGAATATCCTGCAATTTTCATTGAAGCACTGTTAATAACTGTGACAGCCGATTTGAATGAAAAGGATATTTCTTGAATAATTCAACCAGTGTTAAGGGTAAAGTAGAAGTTTTTATTGATTGAGCAGTTCGTAAAGTCGTCACTTGGCGAGACGTTAAGGCTTGCTGCTTTCATCTTGGATGCGGGTTCGAGTCTAGGAAACATCCTCTCCGTATATAAGTGGGGGTAAGGCTGCATATAGCCTCCTCAGATCCTGCATAAGTGGGAGCTTTGTGGCACTTGAATGCCCTTTTAGCAGTACATAAAGTAAATTGTTCAGTATAAATTTCACCATTGGAGATTTGTACATCGTGAGATAGTGACTATTGTCACTAGAATGTCATCTTATGTGATTGGCGTGTTAATGTATTTAAGCATTTATATCATGGTTATTGAGTTACCCATCTATTTTTCATTTACTATGTGAAATTTGATATGCGTAGCTTCATATTATCATTATCACCCGAGGTTTTCTTTTGTACAAGTTAATACTGAAGTCAATATCTGATCCTCATCAGCAGTCATGCGAGCCTTCACCCATCAGAATTGGGTTTCTACAGAAAAGAGAGCTCCATAAAATAATTTTGACAAAAATATTGCTGGCTGTCAACCTGACATTATCCTGTCTGTTCATGCCAAATTCCTTGACAAGGGACCATGACCAAGAGAGGGCTTTTAAACTAATGCAACCAAGGAGGTAAGTGGATTTAAGTTTTTGGTTATGCAGTTTAAACTCGCGCAACCAAAGGACTCGCGTAAACCAAAGAACATCCTCCAGCTTCTCTGGACTATAAAAGTACTCTAGATGAATAAGATAAGATTTTGCTATACTCCAGAAATTCGGGATAAAGGTTTTGTTGTTGTTGTTGCATAAGATTTTGATATAGGGAATTGCATTCATCTGCATGACAGGCCAATGAGTGGAAAGGAGTGCAAGGATATCTAATCCTACAACAATACCTTTCAATATAACTGATCTGAAGGATTTTCATAGAGATGAAGTCTTCTTCGTGGAGAAGTCTTTATTCCTACAAACGTGTATGCGTACACCATTGAATTAAAAAGCACGCCTAGGCGCAAGGCGCAGCGATGCGCAGGGACGACGCTTAGGAACAAGCCAGGCGCACCACCTTAAAAAAGCGCACGCCTAGTGTAGAAAGGCGCAGGCTCCAGGCGCGCAACAAGGCGCACCTAGGTGTAAAGTTACTTTTATATATATATATATATATATATATATATATATATATATATATATATATATATTCCAACCTTCTATATACATGTTATATAGTTTATGGGCTTTATTGGAAAGTATAGAAATTATTGTCATTAATATTATTGTGGGTTTTAGATTGTTTTCTAAATTAAAATGTACTTCTATATTTAAAGGCTTATATATACGTGGTTTGTATATTATATGTATATAGTTTGGGTTATTTATATCTAATGGGCTTTTAGATTGTTTTATATATATATATATATATATATATATATATATATATATATATATATATAAAGAATAATTTTGTGCCTATAATTAGTGATATTTTCAAAGAATTTGGACTTCTATGTAGCTAACTTTTTAAATGTAGATATTTTTTACATATAAAGAAAAAAGTGCGCCTAGCTTTCAAAAGGCGTGCCTTGAGCCTTGCGCCTAGCGCCTCAGGCTCCAGGAACCTTTGCGCCTTGGTGCGCCTTTTGCCTTTTAAAACTATGGCATACACACAAAAGAACAACTACTTAGGATTGGGCATACTACTATGTTGTAAAATTGGAATTATGAAGATATGAATGCTTTAAGAAAATGAAAACATGTAGGATATGAAGATATTGCTATTGAGGTTTAGAAATGTTTAAGAGAGGTTATTAATGTGACCAACTAATTTATTCACCAAACCTTAAGGACTAGAGAGGTGCTCTATGAGTGAAGAGATAATATATAGTATAGACCTATACATGAAACAAGGGAGATATACACAGTTGTATAACTATCGAGATATAAGGCTTATGAGCCATACCTTAAAATTCTGGGAGAGAGTAATTTAAGCAATGTTAAAAAAGAAAGTTGAATTTTAATTTTTTAATGAATAATTTTGGTGTTGAACTTCTATGCCCCGGGAGATGTACCGTGAAACCCATTTTATTTACTAAAATATCTGAAATTTAGATAAACAAAAAGGATCTACATATGGTTTTGTTGACGTAGAAACAAACTTATGATAGATGTTAATTACCTTTTGCATAATTGGAGTAGATACCACAGTTTTCGTCATCATAGATCGAGTTTCTAATAGCACCTTGCAGAAGCCTATCGAGTTGGTATTTATTTTGAGTGCCTCATTTATTTACCAACTAAATGATACTAAGTAGAGTGTTTTAATGATAATAGTAATTGCAGTGTATCATTTGTTTACCGCTAAATTTCTTGCTGAAGTCCTAGAATTTTATTCTAAGAGACTTGTCTTGAGTTTCTAATATCACCTTGCAGAAGCCCATTGAACTTGGCTTTCAGTAAGATTAGTTTGAGTTCTTCCTAGGTTACTTGTGTGAACCAACATGGGATAAGCATCTGGATTCATGACCAACATAATAGAACATTTGCTCATATCATCGAAGAATCTGCTGTAGATGCAAATACTTAATGAATGTGGAAGAGTTGAGAGAGATGCCACAATACAGGTGAAGTTGAAGGTCTAGCCTAATTATAAAACATTCCTGAGCTTCATCTGCTAAATAATAATTTTCCAAATGGAGGAAATAATTTTTATTTTACAATAGTCTGTTAAAAGAAAATATTGATGGTACTTCATTTCCAGAGTAGTTTGCCTTGAGGTTTCTCGAGATTGGGATTGGATATTATTATAAGCTGTATTTCGACTCAGCATTGATATTTTATGAGTTGAGGGTAGTGTTTGTCTACTTACAGTGTAGTTGGTTGTTTTATTCTTTTGGTGCAAAACTATGTACCATTTAGTACTTTTTTGCTATTTCTTTGGTCAGGATTTATATATTGTGTGCATCCTTGTTAATTTGAATGTCAGCCGATAATAAACATTCTTCAACAACTAATGAAGAACTGCCTCTGATCTAAACAAACGTTAAGATAGACATACAAATAATATCGTGTTGGTTTGTTTTTGACAGTGGATCCGGGGAAATTTATGCAAAAAAGCTTGCCAACTTTGTTGAGAAGCGACTAAAATCGGAGAGGACTGCTTCTGTAAGAATCTCAGCATATTTTATTAATTGCTGCATTATTTGAGTTGGATTTAAATTTGGTCAAGCATTACTTGACATCTCAAGCATATGGAATGCTGGTTTTCTAAATATTATGTCATATTTCATGTACATTTTCTATCTTCTTGGCCCTTGTCATTTTTTCACACACACTACAGATAATATGCGCACAAATTATTCAAATTACCTAATCAGAACATTTTTTAAAGCATAAGAAGTTTCTGCATTATACTCATTGTTAATACTGTAAGAAGCTCAAGTAATAAAATGAAAATAAGATCCTCTTAAGTAAGGCCATTGCATTCACTTAAATTTTGTTTTAAGTGTGGGTCGCACACCAAAGCTCCAAATTGTGATGAGGCTTGAGGGTTAATATATTTATTATTCCAACACGCCCCCACAGGTTGAATCCACATTTTATGGGACTGAGAGCTGGATTCACGCAGCAGCATAATGTTTTTAGAAAATCCGTTTAAAATGCACACTAGAGGAGATTGGAATCTAGGTTGCTCTGATACCATTTTAAAGTCCCTGTCCTTAACCAAGATTCCAAACTTTTGGTGATAGTTAAGGTTAAATATTGATATTATTCCAACGATATGATGGATTAAAGGGAAGCTTCGGACTTTTCCTCAAAGGAAAAAAATGACTTAAATAGGAAAAGTCATAGAATATTATTAGGTTAGCCAACCCTAGTTTAAATAAAGATATATATACACATGGAATGTCACTATTGCAGTGAATTATGTAATTGACATTTCCTTTTTTCATGTTAATTGCTCTTAGTCAAGTGATTATTTGAAATTTAATCCTTTAGCAAGAGTTAATAAGTTTTCCTTCATTTAAGACCATTATTATCTAATGCAAGCAGGTAGAAATGTCTACGAGAAAAAGAGAATAAAATCTGAAGAGGTGTTTCCTCAAGATTCCTAGTTTACGTGGGTTTAATAAATTTCACAAGAAAGATGGCTTTCAGATTTTTTTTTGAATACGTACTTAGATGATGTCAAAATGCGGACAATGTCTTCCACTCTATGATATGCAAAAAAAAATGAATATCTATACCATGCACGGCGATATCCTTGATCTGAAGCATGTATAGATTTAATTTCACGCGATTTGAAAGTTTTTAACGCATTCATGAAGTGAGTTACACTTTAAAAAATTTTGGACAATAGAACAAATTAGACAATTAGATCGATAGGTTTTAGATTTCCAAATTAATGAAATTTAACACACACATGCTTTAGAAAGCACGGTATGGATTGTCATTTTTTGACGAATAGTTACTAGGGCGCCTCTGCATTGTAATGCTGCTGTGATGTACAAGTACCTAGTTTCTTTTTATTGTCTTCTAGAGTTATTTTTGGTCAAGTATTTTTCTTGCCGACGTTTTACTTCTTTAAGTAAGTGGTTAGGGAATAAGTAGATGTAGTTCTTCGCTGGATCGGTGACGCCTTGCAACAAGGCACCAACTACCAGGTGCAATACGCCAATAGTAACACTTACTAGCAACAAAGCAATAAGGCTACAAGCAGCAAAGGCAGCCCCCCACCCCCCCCCCCCCCCCACCCCACCCCCAGTCGTTCGTTTGGGGCTCGTCTGTCGCTTTCTACTTGCCAGAAGGATACCTTGACCCTCATTTTTGGATATGGGTTAGGTACCTTCTTAGCGTCGCTCCTTCAATAAGGGAACCCCCCCCCCCCCCCCCCCCCCCCCCCCACAATTGCCAGGTAGAATCATTTTCTTAAATTGTGGACAAGTCTGCAACTGAACACTTAGCTATGTACATGGTAGTCAAAGGCGCAATCGAAGCGCAAAGAGTCCATATCGCTTGAGGCACAAGGCGCACTTAAGGCACGCGTTCGAGCGAAGTGATGCAAAAAAATAAAAAATAGTAATATATATATATATATATATATATATATATATATATATATATATATATATTTGGAAAAAGGTAAATTTTATTCCAAAGGAAAAACCATAATCTTACAACATACAATCAGAGTGGGACTCCCACTCATCAATTCTCCATAGCATTTACATCAAACTCGATGTTATGGAGAATACCAATCGAATGGGTGACCAGCCCCTCAAAGATCCGACGGTTTCGCTCCCGCCATACATGCCAAACCGAAGCAGCCAGACGAACTCTGGCTGTTCTGAACCAATCCTTCCCTCGACCCCTGCTATCTCGGATCACCGTGATGATGTCCCCAATACCTTTCCTGGATGCGCATACTCCCAATACACGACTCTGCTCCGACCAGATCTGCCATGCCAGAGTGCACTCGAAGAAGATATGCTTTATAGATTCAGGCTCCAAACAGCAAAGCACACACTTGGGATCCGGAACCGGCACACCAAACGAACTCAGGCGATCTCTAGTCAAGAGGCGGCCCAGTAGAAGCTTGTAAACACACAACTGCATCTTCCTGGCCAGACCCTTGCACCAAACAAACTCGTAATCGGGACTCAGAGGGAAGGTACGCCGGATAAGGTTGTAGCAGCTACGGAATTGGAACTCCCCAGTTTCCAAAGATGCATCTGTCGGCTCCCAAATCCACCGATCCGCAGGCAAAGCCGGATCAATGGCTGTAGACATAATGATCTCACCCAGCTCCTCGGTGAACCGATAAGAATCCGGCCTCCACTCCCCATTTCGGATGATGCGACTACACGTCAGACCACGCCTGTCCTCCTGATGAGTCGGGGCTCCCCTGATGTCCAACAGCGAACGCCGATCCAGCCAAGGATTCCGCCAGAGGTCCGTACTCGACCCATCCTTCAGGACCCTCCGGATAGCAGACTTGAGCATCCCCTGTGTCTCAGGATAGTCTTGAACGTGACTGAATGGTTGTTGTCAGTAGAACACGTCCAAAAGTTGCCCTGCTTCACGTATCTACTGTGCATCCAGTCCGTCCAGAGAGACCCCCCGCTGATGAATCTCCAGGCCAGCTTAAGCGCATAATGTAATGCCCCGCTCCGCACGAGGCATTTGGTTGGCTTGTTGGATGGGATCAGAATGTTGGACCGTGACTTGTGTTGGAGATCAAGAGAGTTGAGACTGATGCAGTCTCTATTAGCTGGCTAAGACGGAATGGGTATTGGAACGTGGCTCGCTGGTGGAGCTACGCTTTGTGGGATTGGGGCAGGAAGACCGTTTTATAAGGCAAGTGGAACTGTCCTCCTTCCTCCTTATTCCTGCATGCTTAAGAAATGGAATAACGTGATGCTATGAATTGTCCCTAAATGTTCCATGTCTTAGTTGCTGAATAATAGAGTTGCCTATGTTGAGAATTATTGAAATGAATAAGACATGAATAGTGAACTGCTGTTTGAATCACACTTGAACTGCTAATGTAACTTGATGCCTGAGAATGAATCGATAATGTCCCTTATGCTTAATCTTGATGAAATGAATGAATCACTTGAGTAATGAGATGCTGCGTGAATGATACATGAGTAACGAACTGGCTATGTTATTAACACAAAGAATTGAATGAAATACTGAATCATGTACATTCTGTATAACTGCTGCTGTTGCCTATTCCTTATAAACAATGAAAGAAAGAATATTGTCCCTATGAAATGAATGAAATGCTGCAGATCCTATCGAGATGAATGAAATATTATTTGTTCCTCTTAGAAAGGAATGATATGAGAAATGTTGCAATGATTGATGCAATGAGAAATGATGAGGCTTGGGATCATTGAGATCACCAAGTGAACAGGTGGAAATATTGGAAAGATGAGATGATGAACTGTTGCCTTTACATATCTTATTATTGTATCATGCGACTTCGAACACGATCGAGTCGGACACGCATTCGCATGACCATAGACGTACTTGTATACAAGGATTTCCTCGAACGGTACCCGCGGCGGTGGGATCGAGTCGGCCTAGGAGGAATTGGTGCTTTGGTAGCACGGTATTGGGATCCTCATTCGGGCTCGCAACCTGGTGAAGGGCACATCCCATACCTTACGAAGTCCTATATGGCATGTCGATATGGTGCACAACCACCAGTGGTCATGTAGTCAGGATGCATGCTAACGAATGTTTTGTGCAGACAGAGTAAGTATATCATATTATCCTGTATTGTATGCAGGTATGAGGGAATTGGCTATCGGTAAGAAATTACTTGAATGTGATACATGCAGTATATGTTGGTTGAATGGTCTGCTTAATCATATGCTAAACAAGTTAATGATATGATGTTGCCTTTAAATGAGAACTTGCTTAACATGTTAACTGCAGTATGCTAGAAAGATGCCTTGCTATGAACATTGCTCAACCATAACATACATGCTAAGTGATGTTTGAAGTGAGAACTGTTATAACATGTTAAAGATGTTAATGTTAACGATGCCTCAATGATGCCTTTTCATGATAACACCTAGTATGCCTCAATGATGCCTTTGCATGATAATACCAAGAATGCTAAATGATATGTCCACATGAATGCTACTAAGAATAAGTTTACATGCTTCACTCTGATTATTGTCCAGGAACTGTAAACTGATGCTAGGCCCAAGTAGAAAGATCATTCTAATAAATGCTTGCTTAAATGATCACTTTAAATGTTGGTTTATTCGAGTGGGTTGGATTCTGCTCGCCAGTACATAGATGATGTGCTGACCCACGTTTTGTGGGCAGGTGCTCTTGCTTGGGATGTTCTACACACGAAGATTGGCTTGACTGGTTCCGCGGCATCGAAGATTTGTTGGGCATACAGAAGCTCTCCTTGTACAAGATGATGTCTTCTGTTTATAAAGGGCATAATGTATGGAACATTGTAATCAGTTGTACCAGTGAGATTGTAAGCCAAGTCAGTATATCGAGTTGTAATCCAATGTATCCAATTATCAAATGTAAACTTTGTAGCATTGCTCAGTTGGCTTCCAATGTAAAGTGAGATGTGCTGTAAGCATAGTACTTCAATACAAGTCTTGTACTTTTCTTCGATTATCAATAAAGAGAATAAAGTTCTATATGTCTCTGTATGACTTCAAGTTGTCCTTTGATCTTCGCTGCTATAAAGAAGTGATGTACTCCTATTCAATAAGAAAGATTATCCTCATTAACTTCAATTTGTCTGCTTCTGCCGTTGCGATGTATTTCTATTTGAAGATTATCAATTATGTACCATCTTTGCCTTGTGCAAGTGCACTACCAGACTTGTACGGCATCACGCCCAAGCGAGGACGATCGATTCCAAGAGATAAATTATGTGAATAAATGACTCTACGAATCGGGGCGTGACAAATTGGTATCAGAGCACGGCTTTATGTCCTTGGTCTCTTCTTTGATTCATTTCAAATCAAAGTTGCATCGGCGATTAACCAAAGTTGCTTCCGCGATCACTCAACGTTGCTTACGAGATTAAATCAAAGATTGCTTCCGCGATTATGCTGTTGTTGTTCTGTAATCATCCTATGTTGTTCGTGTCTGAAAGATTATTGGCCCTCTTGGCTGCTCACTGGATGTTCCATACAATAAGTCTATATACATTGTGATGCCCCTGAATGAATGATTGTTGTTGGTTTGGACACAAATAACCCAACAATGACTCGATGCCATAGTATGCTATAGTATGAATGCTGGTTGGAATTGTGGGAATAGAAGAAAGTGGCTATGTATGCTGTAACAAAGTTGAGAATTGCATGTGATGTTGGAAAAGATTTGGGAATAAAATAATTGATGGATGAGTTCGACATAACTGGTGAGTCGACTCAGGGGTGATGACTAGTACTTTTGAGACCCTAAGAATGTTGGCTTATGATATTGAGACCCTGAGATGTTGGCTAAGTGTTGTGATCATTGCAGATCACGAATGCCCGGAATAGAATTGGGTTGGTATTGTTTAAGGATGGCTTCGTTTCTGAGTGGTATATTGCCTCTACCACCTCAGAACGAGATGTATGTTGACCCTTTCCATAGGATAGCAATGAGACTATCTGCGAGTACTGGGTAGTACCGAGACTTAGCTGGGAGTCATGAATTGTTGCTAGATGACTCGAGTGTCCCTTGACGGTGATGATATATTGGGTAGCGAGATTTTCGGAAATTGTAACTGCTGGCTTGGTTAGAAATTGTTTAGTCGAGTGATGACTCAGACTAGTAAGACCGTTAGTATGCTATGGGTGAATGGATTTGGCTAGAGAATATTGTGGCTTAGAACATCTGAATGTTGACTTCGATTGGTTGGATGCAAATCAAATGTGGCTAATACAAAGTTGGTTGCTAAGCTGAAAGTTTTGAAAATATTGTCGGTAAACCAAAGGAATATTAGAGATCTATGCCTTGACCCTAAGGTGTAATAGATGTCAATCCATCTTGATCACCAAAGGATAGTCGTTGCCTATGTGCATGTATGCTGAGGAAATTAATGAGATTTGAAAAGTAACAAGTAGCCACCCTGAGTAATTGTGTTGCATAGAGAATGGTTAATTGATACATGAATTTTCGGATTGAATGGAATGAAATACTCGACCCTTGAGGTAGGGACTTTTAAGAATGTCCGTATAAGATTTTGACGGCTGGGAAAAGAACGAGATTTAAGAATGCCCGTAAGATAGTTTGATGATTGAGAAACGAATGGGATTGATAAATTACAAACGTATTGGATATGTCGGTATATGTGACTGTTGGTTGGGATATAGATTGCTGGCTTATGATTTAGTGGTGTGACCTTGTCATACAGACCGAATAGTATGATTCCATAGTTATGTTAAGACTATCGGAATCGACGACCCTTGAATAGTTAGCCTTGGCTTATGGGTTCATATGAGTACAAAGAATTTGAAATAGAAATTGGATCATTGGGAATTAATTCCTTGAGGAAGACCCTGGATAGATAGACTTGACCCTAGCGACCAGTTGATAAACTACCAATTGCTGGCTTAGCCCAATTGGCGATTCCTTATTTAGACTGAGATGATACCCATAGGTTTGGGTAGAGTTCCTTAGAACCATCGGTTGCTTATTGTCCCTAAGAAAAAGGAATTAGTATAACCCTAGTAGCCGTCGACTCTAGGGAAGTCACCTGAAAGAATAGGTTCAGCTGTTGGTATAGCTAACCATAGAGACTTGACCGAATAATAGATGGCCGTTGGCGAACCGTAGGATGATCTTGTGGCATTGAACGAGAGATGGTGATGAGTATGACCTAAGAGTGATATGTTGTATGTAGATGTATGCTTCAACTTGTACCTTAGAGCTGTTTGACCCTTGAGGATTATGTGTCGGCCTATAGCGGGAACTAGAGTTGTGGGATGAGACTTCAGTAGTATTTATCGAGTAGTGAATTGTTATATGAGATGGAATTGACGGCTCACGACGGGAATGTTGGATAGGTATCTACAGTCGGGTAGCTGGGTTAACCTTGACTATTGCATAGAATTGTACCCTTGACTTGGGTAATCGATAGCTGGTTAATGTCGGATTGTATCTTTTGGAAAAGATGAATTGCCTCGGTGAGAAATATTGTTGGATTCGGAAAGGAATATGATTGCATGTTGTGAACTCTTGATATGAATGGCTCTAAGTTAGACCCTTGATCGAATGTTAGAAATGTTATACTTGGATAGAGAGCCTAACCAAGTTGTCCCTGATATTGAGTATTGTGGCTGGAAGATACTGATGGTGGCAAGTGAATAAAGTAATAAGTCAATTGAAAGGATGCTAAGTCGGATTTAGAAAAGAGAATTATATTGTGGCTGATCGAATCGCACTAACATGGAAGTTGGCTGAAGTACATATGTTTTGGGGACGCCTAAAATATGTGTATGGATCCAGCCGAAGTGATTGGTTGCGACTGAGATAACATTATGGGAAGAATTTATTGCACTAGCACGGACTTTGGCTGAAATGCATATATTTTGGGGACGCCTGAATTATGTGTATGGATCCAAACGAAGTGATGTGTTGCGACCAAGATACAATGGAAGGAAAATGTTGGTGAATCAATGAGAAGTTACAAATATTAAGAAAAGAGAAAGATGGATTGAAATCGTCGATGGATTTGAATGATACAGTTGGATAGCTATTTTGAAATGGCGGAGTGTGCTGAAATGAATATTGAATTGAAGCTGAATGAGTAACTCATTATGATTAAGTGAATCTAGTGGATGAGTTGTTTCTTTAAGTTTCGAGGACGAAACTTTTTCTGAGTGGTATATTATGTAATGTCCCGCTCCGCACGAGGCATTTGGTTGGCTTGTTGGATGGGATCAGAATGTTGGACCGTGACTTGTGTTGGAGATCAAGAGAGTTGAGACTGATGCAGTCTCTATTAGCTGGCTAAGACGGAATGGGTATTGGAACGTGGCTCGCTGGTGGAGCTACGCTTTGTGGGATTGGGGCAGGAAGACCGTTTTATAAGGCAAGTGGAACTGTCCTCCTTCCTCCTTATTCCTGCATGCTTAAGAAATGGAATAACGTGATGCTATAAATTGTCCCTAAATGTTCCATGTCTTAGTTGCTGAATAATAGAGATGCCTATGTTGAGAATTATTGAAATGAATAAGACATGAATAGTGAACTGCTGTTTGAATCACACTTGAACTGCTAATGTAACTTGATGCCTGAGAATGAATCGATAATGTCCCTTATGCTTAATCTTGATGAAATGAATGAATCACTTGAGTAATGAGATGCTGCGTGAATGATACATGAGTAACGAACTGGCTATGTTATTAACACAAAGAATTGAATGAAATACTGAATCATGTACATTCTGTATAACTGCTGCTGTTGCCTATTCCTTATAAACAATGAAAGAAAGAATATTGTCCCTATGAAATGAATGAAATGCTGCAGGTCCTATCGAGATGAATGAAATATTATTTGTTCCTCTTAGAAAGGAATGATATGAGAAATGTTGCAATGATTGATGCAATGAGAAATGATGAGGCTTGGGATCATTGAGATCACCAAGTGAACAGGTGGAAATATTGGAAAGATGAGATGATGAACTGTTGCCTTTACATATCTTATTATTGTATCATGCGACTTCGAACACGATCGAGTCGGACACGCATTCGCATGATCATAGACGTACTTGTATACAAGGATTTCCTCGAACGGTACCCGCGGCGGTGGGATCGAGTCGGCCTAGGAGGAATTGGTGCTTTGGTAGCACGGTATTGGGATCCTCATTCGGGCTCGCAACCTGGTGAAGGGCACATCCCATACCTTACGAAGTCCTATATGGCACGTCGATATGGTGCACAACCACCAGTGGTCATGTAGTCAGGATGCATGCTAACGAATGTTTTGTGCAGACAGAGTAAGTATATCATATTATCCTGTATTGTATGCAGGTATGAGGGAATTGGCTATCGGTAAGAAATTACTTGAATGTGATACATGCAGTATATGTTGGTTGAATGGTCTGCTTAATCATATGCTAAACAAGTTAATGATATGATGTTGCCTTTAAATGAGAACTTGCTTAACATGTTAACTGCAGTATGCTAGAAAGATGCCTTGCTATGAACATTGCTCAACCATAACATACATGCTAAGTGATGCTTGAAGTGAGAACTGTTATAACATGTTAAAGATGTTAATGTTAACGATGCCTCAATGATGCCTTTTCATGATAACACCTAGTATGCCTCAATGATGCCTTTGCATGATAATACCAAGAATGCTAAATGATATGTCCACATGAATGCTACTAAGAATAAGTTTACATGCTTCACTCTGATTATTGCCCAGGAACTGTAAACTGATACTAGGCCCAAGTAGAAAGATCATTCTAATAAATGCTTGCTTAAATGATCACTTTAAATGTTGGTTTATTCGAGTGGGTTGGATTCTGCTCGCCAGTACATAGATGATGTGCTGACCCACGTTTTGTGGACAGGTACTCTTGCTTGGGATGTTCTACACACGAAGATTGGCTTGACTGGTTCCGCGGCATCGAAGATTTGTTGGGCATACAGAAGCTCTCCTTGTACAAGATGATGTCTTCTGTTTATAAAGGGCATAATGTATGGAACATTGTAATCAGTTGTACCAGTGAGATTGTAAGCTAAGTCAGTATATCGAGTTGTAATCCAATGTATCCAATTATCAAATGTAAACTTTGTAGCATTGCTCAGTTGGCTTCCAATGTAAAGTGAGATGTGCTGTAAGCATAGTACTTCAATACGAGTCTTGTACTTTTCTTCGATTATCAATAAAGAGAATAAAGTTCTATATGTCTCTGTATGACTTCAAGTTGTCCTTTGATCTTCGCTGCTATAAAGAAGTGATGTACTCCTATTCAATAAGAAAGATTATCCTCATTAACTTCAATTTGTCTGCTTCTGCCGCTGCGATGTATTTCTATTTGAAGATTATCAATTATGTACCATCTTTGCCTTGTGCAAGTGCACTACCAGACTTGTACGGCATCACGCCCAAGCGAGGACGATCGATTCCAAGAGATAAATTATGTGAATAAATGACTCTACGAATCGGGGCGTGACACAGAAGCCTCCCTACTCTCCAGCAACGGTCTGAGCCCCACTCCTCCCTCCTTCCTGGGACGACAGAGCTGCTCCCAGGAGATCGCATGCATACCCCCCCTCCAAATGAAATCAGCACAGAGTCGCTCCACTCGCCGAATAGTGGCCACAGGAAGGAGGATGGATTGCAGCCAGAAATGGGCCACAACCGAGATCACCGATCTGACCAGCTCAATGCGTCCGCCAAAAGACAGACCGACTGCTTGCCAACCTTCTACTCTCCTCTGGACATACTCCACCAGACTATGGCAGTCCTGATGCCGCGCATAGTTGACTGTGAGAGGCACTCCTAAGTAACGCACTGGAAGATCACTCCTCGCGATACCCAGCACATCAGCCCTCTCCTCCTTCCGGGTACACAGGGAGCTGAAGTAGACCCTACTCTTATCTCTGTTCATCTGGAGACCCGAAAGGACTTCAAATCTTCCATAATAGCCGCAAGTGTCTGCAACCCCTCCGTCGAAGGCTGGATGAAGACTAGCAGATCATCCGCATAAATAAGATAAGTAACTGGGGGGTCCATCCTCCGAAACAGAGGGACCAGCCGTCCACGGTGCACTGCCAGATCCATCAAGCAAGTAAAGTATTCCATAACAAGCGTGAACAGGTAAGGGGACAGTGGGTCCTCTTGCCTAAGCCCACGGTTGCTCTGGAAGTACCCATAAGGGACACCCTGGATGAGAACAGAGAAAGTAGGGAACGTAATGCACTCCCGGATCAACGCAACCCAGTGCTCCGCGAATTCCATGGCGGTCATCAGATGACAGAGGAAGTCACGATTGACCATGTCATACGCCTTCCTCAGATCCAGTTTAACACAGGCTTTCTCCCCTCCGGGTCTGCTAAATCTCCTCACCATCTTATGAGCCAGGAGGCTGTGCTCTGCGATCGACCTCCCCTTGATGAACGCAGCCTGATTCGGAGATACCAAGTCCTGCATGATCCCCTCCATCCGTCGGCACATAAGGTGCGTAATTATCTTATAAAGATAATTACAACACGCAATAGGTCTGAAATCCGCCAATGCTGTCGCTCCCTCCTTCTTTGGCACTAAGGTTAGGAAAGTATGATTCAGTTCTTTCAGAAGCTTCCCTTTGCTGAAGAATTCCTGCACCACCTCTACGACCTGATGCTTCAAAATGTCCCAATGTCGTTTGAAGAAACCACTGCTGAAGCCATCCGGACCAGGAGCCTTGTTGGGATCCACCACCTTGATAATAGATTCCACCTCCTCCAACGTCACAGGAGCAAGAAGAATGCTATTCCCATATGGGGTCACCAGTCTCTTCGTAACAACCTCTGGAAACACAGACAGGTAGTCAGTCTGGAAATATAACTCAGAATAGTACCTGACAGTCTTGCCCTGGATCTCATCCGGCGTCCCCACCAGAGTTCCATCTGCATCGAGAAGCTGGGAGATGTGATTCCTATTCTGTCTAGTCCGGATAACATCATAGAAGAACTTGGAGCAACGGTCGCCGTCCTTAAGCCAGGAACATTTAGCCCGCTGTGCCGAGCTAATCTCCTTCTGCAGCCTCAGGATGTTGACTTCTCCGATCAACTCCTTCTCTCTAGCCGCCAAGTCCCCATTGAGCATGTCAGCTTGCATATCCAGCTGTAAGGTCCGCAGCTCCACCTCCTTATCTTCTAAGGAGGACTTGGGCAACCCCTTCACCCAACTCCTTAGAGCTCTCTTCGTGGCCTTGAGACGACGAACCAAGCGGAATTGAGCCGTCCCCTCCTGACCGCTAGTAAGCCCCTCTGCGACAGCCTCTAGGTAGCCCTCTGAGAGATACCAACTGTTGTTATACCGGAACGGACGGGACTTCCCAAGAGTCCGAGCAGTGAAGCCAACCCTGATGGAGGAATGATCGCTCGTCCCAGCGGCCAGACCCTCAGCCGAAGTGTTGGAGAAGTGACGGAACCACTCCCCATTGCCCAGAGCTCGATCAAGCTGACAAGCAACCCTGTTATGAGTTGTTTTGTTATGCCAAGTCCAGATGAAGCCTGAGCGAGACAATCTCCGAAGCCCCGCAAGCAGGAGGCATCTCTGGAAGTCATAGAGGATAGAATCTGGAACCGGACGACCCCCCAGCTTCTCCCCTTGATGCAGAAGGGCATTGAAGTCCCCGATCAAGAGAAGAGGAAAGCACGACGAGTATATATATATATATATCGGGCATCCCTTATGGGTACTTCCAGAGCAACTGTGGGCTTAGGCAAGGTGACCCTCTGTCCCCTTATTTGTTCACGCTTGTCATGGAATACTTCACATGTTTGATGGACCTGACAGTACACCGTGGGAGGCTGGTCCCATTGTTCAGGAGGGTGGATCCCCCAGTTACCCACCTTATCTATGCAGATGATCTTTTGGTGTTCATCCAGCCATCGATGGAGGGTATGCAGACGATTGCGGAGATTATGGGAGAGTTGAATTCCCTAACGGGCCTTCAGATGAACAGAAAAAAAAGCAGGGTGTACTTCAGCTCCCTATGTCCCCAGAAGGAGGAGCGGGCCGATGTGCTGGGAATTGAGAGGAGTGATCTTCCGGTGAGATATGTAGGAGTGCCTCTCACAGTCAACTATGCGCGAGATCAGGACTGCCATAGTCTGGTGGAGTACGTCCAGAGGAGAGTGGAAGGTTGGCAAGCCGCCGGATTGTCCTTTGGAGGACGCATCGAGCTGGTCAGATCGGTGATTTCGGCTGTGGTTCATTTTTGGCTGCAATCCATCCTCCTTCCTGTTGCCACTGTTAGGAAAATGGAGCGGATTTGTGCAGACTTCATTTGGAGGGGGGTATGCATGCAATCTCCTGGGAGCAGCTCTGTAGACCCAGAAAGGAGGGAGGAGTGGGGCTTAGGCCATTGCTAGAGATCAGGGAGGCCTCTGCGCTAAAGCTGGGTTAGAGATTCATCAATGGGGGGTCCCTTTGGGCTGACTGGATGTGCAGCAGATATGTGAAGCATGACAACTTTTGGACCTGTGCTACTGACAACAATCACTCAGTTACCTTTAAAAATGTCTTGAGACACAGGGAGGTTCTCAAATCTGCAATCCGGAAGGTCATGAAGGATGGGTCTGGAACGGACCTCTGGCGGGATCCTTGGATAGATCGTCTTTCGCTATTGGACATCAGGGGAGCCCCGACTCATCAAGAGGACAGGCGTGAGCTGACGTGTAGTCGTATCATACGCGACGGGGAGTGGAGGCCGGAGTCTTATCGGTTTACTGAGGAGCTGGACGGGATCATCAGTACTATTGCCATTGATCCGGACTTGCCTGCTGATCGGTGGATTTGGGAGCCGACAGGAGCAACTCCGGAAACTGGGGAGTTCTAATTCCGGAGCTGCTACAACCTCATCCGGCGTACCTTTTCTTAGAGTTTTAACTACGAGTTCGTATGGTGCAAGGGTATAGCCAGGAAGATGTAACTCTGTGTCTACAAGCTTCTACTGGGACGTCTCTTGACTAGGGATCGTTTGAGTTCGTTTGGAGTGCCGGTCCCAGATCCTAAATGTGTGCTTTGCAGTGTGGAGAATGAATCTATAGGGTACATTTTTTTCGAGTGTGCCCTGACATGGCAGATATGGTCTGAGCAGAGTAGAGTGTTGGGAGGATGTGACTCCGGGAAGAGAATTGGAGACATCATCACTGTGCTCCGGGATAGCATAGGTAGAGGGCAGGACTGGTTCCGGACCGCCAGAGTTCGACTGGCGGCCTCAGTTTGGCATATATGGCGGAAATGAAATCGTCTAATATTTGAGGGGCTGGTCACCCCTCCGGTAGGCATTCTCCATAACATAGAGTTTGATGGTGAATTTGGGAGCCGACAGGAGCAACTCCGAAAACTGGGGAGTTCCAATTCCGGAGCTGCTACAACCTCATCCGGCGTACCTTTCCTCAGAGTTCTGATTACGAGTTCGTATGGTGCAAGGGTATAGCCAGGAAGATGCAGCTCTGTGTCTACAAGCTTCTACTGGGACGTCTCTTGACTAGGGATCGTCTGAGTTCGTTTGGAGTGCCGGTCCCAGATCCCAAATATGTGCTTTGCAGTGTGGAGAATGAATCTATAGGGTACATTTTTTTCGAGTGTGCCCTGACATGGCAGATATGGTCTGAGCAGAGTAGAGTGTTGGGAGGATGTGACTCCGGGAAGGGAATTGGAGACATCATCACTGTGCTCCGGGATAGCATAGGTAGAGGGCATGACTGGTTCCGGACCGCCAGAGTTCGACTGGCGGCCTCAGTTTGGCATATATGGCGGAAATGAAATCGTCTGATATTTGAGGGGCTGGTCACCCCTCCGGTAGGCATTCTCCATAACATAGAGTTTGATGTTAATGCTATGGAGAACTAAAGAGTGAGAGTCCCACTTTGATTGTATGTTGTAAGATTACTGCATTGCTTTTTGAATAAAATTTACCATTTTTCCAATATATATATATATATATATATATATATATATATATATATATATATATATTTTTTTTTTTTTTTTTTCCAATATATATATTTGAAAGAGGTAAATGTGGCGAACGCTCCCACCGGGAATCGATCTCGTGACTACTCGGGCCGCATGCATCTCTCTTAACCACTAGGCTAGAGGTCATTTGCATATATATATATATATATATATATATATATATATATATATATATATATATAGTAGAATAAAACCAAAGAACATATTAAAACCAATAAAAATATGTTAAAACATAACTTGTAATAATAGTCAACAGAACTAACAAAAATATATGTTCTCTAATTAAAGTAACAAAATGAAGGGAACACAAATTTTAGTACCATCTCTGATCTCCCAACCATGCTTTTAGTAAATTTTAGTTTTTTCATTTCAATTGTAGCCATCTTTGGCAATCATGGAAATAGTTACCTCCCTGTCTAAAAAGTTTTTTTTTTATTAGAAAAAAAACCATAAGGTGTATCTTTTCTTGTTGGTGCCTTGCTACAAGGTGCGCCTCGAGAAAGGTGCCTCACCTAGTGAGGTGCGAGGGGCAGTTGGTGCACCTTGTTGTGAGGCTCGCCACGGGCACACCTTTGACTACTATGGCTATATAGACATCAGGTCCTATCCGAACTGTATTCAAGAATACCCTTAGGCCTCGTTTGGTTCACGGAAAGGAAATGAATTCCCTTGTATTTTCCATGGGAATAGAAAAGTAGGATTTCTTTCACATTTTCTTTCCGTTGTTTGGTAAAACAAGGAAACCACCTAGGAAAGACCATTTGATTTCCTTTACAGTGTTTGGTTGGTGCATGAAGGAAAGCAAAAATATAGCAATGTTCCAATAATATCCTTACCTTTTAAAATAAAATTAATATTATAAAAAAATAACATTAATGGTAATGGTAAAATAATCAATAACATGGTTACTTTTGTCATAATTTTTGTAATAAATGTTGGGAAAGGAGGAGGGAAAATCAATCCCATGGGTCATGAGTGGAACCATATTCCCCCCAATTTTCCTCCTTGTCAGGAAATTGATTCCCAAGTTTGTGGCTACCAAACAAAGGAAATGAACAACTTTCCTTTTCTGGTTCCTTAAATCCGTGAACCAAACGAGGCCTTAGTGCTCTTACCCTGTAATTCCTTTATAGTATCCAACACATGATTAATTGATGCTATTTGAAAGACCGAGCTATATGGGCCCATATTTCCATAGTGTAGCCACAATGAAAGAAAAGATGATTCAAGGACTCATCCCCTGCTTTACACAAAAATACTGAACACCCCCAGTAGCTCTATGCTGAGCAAGCCTAGATTTTGTTTGTAGCCTGCCTCTAAAAGCTCTGAATGTGCAATAGACATTTTCCCATAATAGCTAGAAAAGCAGAGGAAATAATGGCCAATCAAATGCAATATTAATCCCCCTTAACCAAGTTATATGCAGACAACCCGCCATTGCCAGTGAGAGTCCAATTCCAATAACACTGGTGCATATTATGATCATAGGAGTCACAATTCCATCCTGCATAGGTGTAGTGATCCTAGTTGCAGTAGGATTCCAGGTTCCATTTTGAATAATTGCATCTACATTGAGATCCTCATCATATATAGTAAATGCCTGCCAACCATACCTGTCAATGAGCCTTCCCTGTGTTAGCCAAGGATCAAGCCATAAGAAAGTAGTGTTCCCATTAATAGTGACTCTGGTAACAACTGCTAGCAGATGCTCTCTCATTCTAAGAATACCATTCCAGGTCAGAGATGCATTGTTATCCTCATGTACTATCCAAAAGCTCCTGTCTTTCAAGCACTTGTTTCTCATCCACTCACTCCACATCCCCACCTTGGTCAATGACTGCCATGCTCTTTTAATCTGACGCCCTGTCATCAAATCATTGAGATTCCTTAGTCCCAAGCCACCCTCCTCCTTTGGTTCTGCAATGTCCTCCCAGCTGACTTCATGTTTGGCCTTCCCCCGCCGAAAATTACGTGTATTTCGCTAATGATAGTATTGGGAAGCTGAAACACTTGAAGCCATAGATAGCTATATTGCTAATAACATACTTAATGAGTTCAATCCTTCCATTCTCTTGCAAGCTTCCACCAACTTAGTCCCACCATGTGCATCAATAGTTTTGTTGGAGAGTGGCACTCCCAGATATGTAAACAGGAAGGATACCTTCTTCCATGCCCAGTAGTTCCCTGATAATTTGTTTATTCTTGCAGTATTTTCTACAGAACACTTTGCTCTCCATAGCATTCATAGTTAATCCTAACATCTCTTCCATCCCAGCAAAGCATTCTTTTATGGCCACTATTCACTCCACGTCAGCCTTTGCAAAAATTAGGACATTATCTGCATACAACAAGTGTGATATGGTAGATTTAACTTTTGTCTGCAATGGAGTCACCCTACATGCTTTCACTTCTATATCCAACAAAGTAGACATATTCTTAGCAAATAAGCAAGGAGACAAGGGATCCCCCCTTGTCTTGGCCCCCTTTTACTTCTGATGAACCCTCTGGGTTGGCCTTCAACAATGATAGAAAACCTAGAAGATCAAATACACTCTGATAAGATTAACCCAATGTCAGTTGAGTCCCATGCAAGTTAAGTTGTGGCAATCCCTATTAACAGTGTCATAGGCCTTTCTTAAGTCAATTTTTATGCAGCATTTCCCTCCCTTCTTGTCAAAGTCTCTATCTGTTCATGAGCCAATTGAATACAATCCCCAATCTTCCTCCCCGTTATGAAAGCAGACTGATTATCAGCTGTGAGCTCCATGAGGATGAGCTCTAGCCTCTTGTACATTATTCTAGTGAGTATCTTATAGATGAAGTTGCAACAGGAAATTCGTCTAAAATCTTGCACTCTAGTATCTCCTTCCACCTTAGGAATGAGAGTGATAAAAGTATGGTTGACTTGTTTCCTTGAAGAAATTGGTAACAGCCTCCATGATGTCATCTTTCAACTGTGTCGAATGAAGTTTAAAGAACTTTGCAGTAAAACCATCTGGTGCAGGTTGTCACGTACAAAAGTTTGCGCCCCACCGAGACGGAATTGTATGACTTTGCACGGGCCAAGGTTATGCGGGAAGCTTCCAGAACATTCTAGAAGATGGCGGAATGCTCTAGAAGATAGTGGACCTCTCCAGAAGGCCCAAGATCGTTCTAGGAGGCCCAAGAAGCTTCTGATAGCCCGAGAAGTTTCCTTTTATGCTCTTAGGGAATAAACCTGGAATATGTTTTCCAGTTATGGTAGGAGGAATAATCCCTGGAATATTCTTTCCAGAAGTTTCCATGTAAAGCTCTATGAGCCATTATAAATAAGGGGGGAGGCCTCATTTGTTCCTCACCACCCAAAGTTGTAGTCTTTTCTAGTATAGTGAAGTTCTAATCTTCCACTCTCTCTCTCTCTCTCTCTCTCTCTTTTGCTCCACATTGTTGTCAACATTGCGTTAGCGATCTAGCTAAGCGGGTTTGGGAAGGCTTGCACGACTCTTCGAGGAGGAAGATAGTGCGCCGCACAGGACGAAGTGCTAGCAAAACACTAAGTCCGTGACAAGTGGTATCAGAGCGAAGGTCGGTTGGTGCCATGTCGACATCCGAGAACGTCCAGGAGGGACCCACGTCGCCTAAGGAGGGCCAAGGCGAGACGCACAAGAGGGGCAAGAGCAAGGAGTCTGCGGTGGAGCGTAGCCTTGCCGGTCTTGCCGAACGTGTCGAGGTCTTGGAGACGGGTTCGAGGGACATGGAGATGCGCATGGGCTCCGTGGAGCAAAGCAACACGAGACTAGAAGAGTACTTTGATGGGATGGAGAATGACATCGCTTCGTCCATGGCAATCTTTCGGGAGCAATTCCAAGAGGTCCGATCCACACTTGAGGAGGAGCTCAAGGGGCATCGCGCGGAGATTGAGGACTTGCGTTGGAAGGTCCAAGACTACGAGGAGCTGAAGACCGTGGTCGAGAGTTGCGGAGAACTCAAGACCAAAGTTGCCATCTTGGAGAAGGCCGTTGCGAACGGTGGACCTTCGAGCAGGGAGGCACCAAGGTGAAGGAAGATCCCTGAGCCAAAATCCTTCAACGGGATGCGTGATGCCAAAGAAGTTGAGAACTTCTTGTGGAACGTGGAGCGATACTTCAAGGCGTTGCACATCAACGATGACGCCGAGAAGGTGGATATTGCTCCACTCTACTTCACAGACGATGCAATGCTGTGGTGGCGTCGAAGGTGCACGGAAGCCGAGAAGGGTTTGTGTTCGATAGAGACTTGGGAGGATCTCAAGAAGGAGATCAAGTCCCAGTTCTATCCAGAGAATGTGGAGTTTGCAGCGAGGCGGAGCTTGCGGCAACTCAAGCATACCGGGACGATCAAGGAGTACGTCGCGGAGTTTACACGCTTGATGCTCGCGATATCTAGCATGGGCGAGGAGGACCGTTTGTTCTACTTCCTCGATGGACTCAAACCTTGGGCGGCTCGAGAATTGCAACGACAGAGGGTGCAAGACTTGAACACCGCCGTAGCAGCAGCTGAGCGGCTCGTCGAGTACATGTGGGACGACAACGATGCCGAGGCCAAGCCAAAGTCCACCAAGGAGAATGGTGGGGGAGAGCAGGAGAGCTCTCCTAAGGAGGGTCCGTCCGAGCGAAAGAAGCACGAGAAGGCCCAACCCGAACGAGTTGTTTCGTGCTACATATGCGGAGAGAAGCACTTTGCTCGGAATTGTCCGAGTAGGAACATGCGTGTAAATGTCGTCCAAAGCGAGGAGGTGGAGGACGAAGAGTGCGAAGTGGAAGCGCACATGGGAGCGTTGCGCTTAACGCCGTGAAGACCAAATCTGCTGTGTCGAAGACTCCGAGCAGGGAACTCATGTACGTTGGTGCGAGGATCAATGGCATGAGCACACAGGCGTTGGTTGACACGGGCGCCACTCATAACTTCATCACGGGCGCGGAGGTCCGTCGCTTGGGTCTAGCCTTGGAGGAAGATTCGGGCATGATGAAGGTCGTCAATGCGGAGGCACGCCTCGTGCAGGGGGTAGCCAAGGGGGTCCGCATAGCGGTGGAAAATTGGTCGGGTGTTGCCAATTTCACTGTTACGGCGCTGGATGACTTCAAGATGATATTGGACATGGATTTCCTTATCGCAGCTAAGGCGATTCCGATGCCACATTTGGGAGTTGTCGGCTTCATGGAAGAAGGCTCATCGTGCATGGTGAAAGGTGCACGAGGTAAGTCTTCGAAGAGGAAAACTATCTTCGCTATTCAGCTCAAGAGAGGTGGCAAAAGGGAGACGACATACCTAGCGGTGCTCGAGAAGAAGGAAGGCTTCGAGGAGAAAGGCCTGTCGTGCGAGGCCAAGGGTGTTGCAAAGGGGCGTCCCGAGGAACCACTTCCGCGGAGGGAGGTGGACCGTGCTACCAGGCTGGGCTCGAGGGCAGAGAAGCATGTCGCAAGCTGCACGGAGGCAGAAGCGACGAGGCGGAGTTACTCGCGCAAGGAGTTGCTCAAGGCTCGTGAGGGACATTCGGGCCGACAGGCTTGCAAGGGGGCTCGCATGCACGGAGGTGTGCAAAACCATGTGCAGCCACGAGACGAGGGGAACCAACGGCTCGACAGTCCGCACGAGATTCGTCATGTGCCGAGGAGGGCACGGACCGAGGTCAGAGTTGGTGCGGCGAATCAGTTTGCTTCCGATCTTGAGGAGAAGATGGACAAAGGGAAGCACCACACGAGACTTGCTGCACCCGTCGACGAGAGCGTCGACGAAACAGGTGGGGGAGAATGTCACGTACAAAAGTTTGCGTCCCACCGAGACGGAATTGTATGACTTTGCACGGGCCAAGGTTATGCGGGAAGCTTCCAGAACATTCTAGAAGATGGCGGAAGGCTCTAGAAGATAGTGGACCTCTCCAGAAGGCCCAAGATCGTTCTAGGAGGCCCAAGAAGCTTCTGGATAGCCCGAGAAGTTTTCTTTTATGCTCTTAGGGAATAAACCTGGAATATGCCGTTCCAGTTATGGTAGGAGGAATAATCCCTGGAATATTTTTTCCAGAAGTTTCCATGTAAAGCTCTATGAGCCATTATAAATAAGGGGGGAGGCCTCATTTGTTCCTCACCACCCAAAGTTGTAGTCTTTTCTAGTATAGTGAAGTTTTAATCTTCCACTCTCTCTCTCTTTTGCTCCACATTGTTGTCAACATTGCGTTAGCGATCTAGCTAAGCGGGTTTGGGAAGGCTTGCACGACTCTTCGAGGAGGAAGATAGTGCGCCGCACGGGACGAAGTGCTAGCAAAACACTAAGTCCGTGACAAGGTGCTCTATTGATGTCTGCCTCATCTATAACCACCTTAAGTTATTCCTGACTAATATCCTGAAACAATAACTGGTTTGCAAATCTACTTACTAATCTTCTAGGAGTGATCAATGGGAAATAATGTTGTTGAATATATAACCACTCATAATAAGCCAATGTTTCCTTTCATCTATAATTCATGATCTTCCTGTCCTTAATGGAGTTCTAGAAGAATTTAAAAATTAATTCCCATCACTAAGCCAGTGGCACTCGTCTCTCTGAGCTGAGTCAACCTCTTCTTGAAACAACACTAGAGTAGTTGCGTATAGCCACATCCTGCTCAATCAAATCTTTGTTTAGAGGATCCAGCTGTAACAACAGTTGAATAGTTGACCATAGTGAGTTAACACACACACACACACACACACACACACACACACACACATATTTCAACTAGATGGGACCAAAAGCAAAACTTATAGTTTACTTAAACTATGTTGTGCTAAAACTGAAAACAAATAACTTAAATGAGCTATGACCTTCATCATCCAATTCACTTGAGATGCCGAATATAAATTATGACTGCTAAAAATACATAATAAATGCTGGTGACAAGTTTGCTTAACCTACTGAAGGGAGAAGGTTATTCTATGACTATTTATAGGTAAATATTACAAGGGATTCTCTATCATACTCTTTGAAATATTCTAACCTACTGTATGCATTTTTAAAACTCCTCATAACTGGTTCCTTGCTCTTACATGGTTCAGATATGGACAAGTACTCTTCAGAGAACAATAATAACTGCAAGTCCAATTTTTGGATTCCCAAAGGTTGGTTCAATTGGTTCCCGGTTATGTTTGTTTCAAGAAATACTGAGATATCTTTTCCCCGCTTTCATGGTGCTACTTATACTTGTAGATACAATGGCGTGCTCTCGATGAGATTAATGCTGGTGTATGTGATGGAATGACGTACGAAGAGATAAAGAGGAACATGCCTGAAGAATACGAGTATGCATACAAGTTTTAATATCTTGAAAGCTATATGATTTCTATTGAATCTTGTTCTAATACTTACAAAAGCATGCCTTCATGTGTCTACTAGAATAGTTAAGTTGGCTAAAATTGGAACTGAACTAATCTTCCTTTTCTTTATGCACTATTGTATCTGAAATTATTTACCGGCAATGTTCATCAATGAATTTGTTTATATCTTTGAGTGATTTCCCTATCCTCAGGGAAGGCATTATTATTGACAACTAACTCTACAATTCAAAATAGCTCTTAATTGTTTGTGAATTACCCTGAATCTCAAGAATATATGCTTACTTCCCAAGGATTCCACCATAGATGCATTGATATTCTGTTGTTGTAACACAATCTTCCAGCTTGTCAACATGAATTATGCCTTCATGAAAATATTTCGTTGTTAAAATGATGGATTATGCTTTGATTTGAGCACGGTTTCAAATGTTGGTCCACATGTAGGATTTGACAACATTGATATGGCCTAATTATATATATGTTGTTATGGTAAATGTTGACGACATGCCAGGTGAAACCGGTATCCTATAATGCCTAGATATTGATCAATATGGTAAATATCGGGTTGCTTCGAGTTTGGATTAAATTGAGAAAACAATAGCCCATTACCCATTGACCATGTTCTTATATCAACAATCTAAGGCTATAACCTATATGTAGGTTTGACCTAGCGTACTCTCTCCTCTTATCTCCCTCTATTCCTTCTCTTGTATCTCCACTCGATGTTCGGCAACAAAGGTGGCCACGCCATGCTATATGTAGGTTTGACCTAGCGTACTCTCTCCTCTTATCTCCCCCTATTCCTTCTTTCGTTTCTCACTCGATGTCCGGCAACAAAGGTGGCTACCCATGCTGATGCAGCAAACCAGCCCGTGCCATGGTTTTGTGTGTGTGTGTGTGGGTGGGTGGGTGTGTGTGTGTGAGAGAGAGAGAGAGAGAGAGAGAGAGAGAGAGAGAGAGAGAGAGAGAGAGAGAGAGAGACCAACAACTTCGCTTGCCACAAGGTTTGGGATGAGAATGAGAGGAGAACGAGGCAGGTTTTAGATCCTTTTCAACTTCTTTTTTTCTCTTTTGCTGGAGGTTTATTTACTGAGGCTAGGAGTGCTTTAAATTGTCTTAACAGCTCTGGATAATTGGTGCCAGAATGACTTTTTTCCCCTTAATAAACTTGTATATGCTAGGTGGTTCTCCTTGTTTTTATTATGCTCACTGCTATGTATTAAATTCTACCAAAATATAAAAGTATTTATATCTACCTATTTTAACGTCTTCAAGGAGAAGACATGATGCACTTAAGAAGCTTTCTTATTTATATTACCTTGATAAATGGTATTACATTATGAGTAGTGTAACTTGCCCTTATAACCAACATGCTACCCTGCTTGGCCTCTTTTGCAGATCTCGCAAGAAAGACAAGCTTAGCTATAGGTATCCTCGTGGAGAATCATATCTTGATGTCATTCAAAGGTTAGAATTTCGATTGTTCTGTTACATGCATCTATGGCTTGGTTTTTTTTTTTTCCTCCTAAGCATAATTGAATGAAAGTTTCATCGTTCCTCATACAGATTAGAACCTGTGATTATCGAGCTAGAGCGACAGCGTGCACCAGTTGTAGTCATATCCCATCAGGTCTTTATGTGAATTCTCTTTTCTTGATAGTGCATATTATTGTTTTCTAAGTATTGAGTTACTCACTGACTACAAGCTTAATGCATCATAGGCTGTGCTGAGAGCACTGTATGCATATTTTGCGGATAGGCCTCTGAAAGAAGTTCCTCATATTGAGGTAAGTCGTTAAACATTTCAATACCTGTTGGCTATCTTCAGTTATAGAGAAGGAATAGAAAGAATGAACAGTGGATCACAACATTGCTTTCTCTTGTTTAATTGCCAGAAGAAAGTGAGATGGATAACAGGGGGAAAAATAACAATAATGCTAAGTCTACTACCAAATGTTTACAACCCACTTACAACCACTCACCCATTTGCTAACATGTGGGCCATGGCCCACATGTCAACAATGGGTGAAGGTTGTAAGAGGGTTGTAAACATTTGGTTGTAACTGTAGCATATGAACTTACTTTTTACATAGATGTATATCTTCTTCTTTTTCAATTCTCAAGCCTGTCGACATTTCTTTAGGTATAAATAATTTATGGGGATGTATAACATTGTGTGCCATTTTATTGACTTATTTCCTCATCTATCAACATTATTGGTAATTGAACAATTGACCACACTGAACCTTCAAGAAACCCTTTCTCGACAGACTAGAGAACTAGCTGATTTTATATGCTTGTGTAGGTACCACTACATACTATAATTGAGATTCAGATGGGCGTGACCGGCGTCCAAGAGAAACGATACAAGCTCATGGATTGAGTGCCCATTAGATATTTGTGTAAATCAAGACAAACCAGAAAGCTAGCAACAACAATTTGCTTCCTTTCCACAGGTGTCTAACAATGAGACAGTGTAAATTGCTGCAATACCATTGTACTTACTAATTCAATGCTCTTGACCTCATCATTATTCTATGAGGTGTATCTATAGTCATTATTCTGTACAAACGTCATTTGTTGGTGGTGTCTGGAATAATCTGGTACAATTTCAGTTTTCTGCTGATGATTTTATGCTCAATGTAGATCTTGGAGGAATAGTACTTGTACAATTTCTATCATAGAACACATGTTTTATTTTTGAGAAGTCTTGATATATCCTCTCTAAAACATATGTATGGTCTTAATATAACCACATTTAGTTTGTTTTCAAGGTGAACTATGTACAAGTTATGATGGTTCATCTGAATTATTTGGAGGTTGCTAGTAGATTACTATGTTTCTTCTTCCTTCATTACTCCCATGGAGTAAAGTAGAAGCATACATAATTTGTGCATGTAAAAGTTCATCAGTGCCACAACTTTGATGGCTTTGTGCCTATTTTGATAGTTCAGAATAAATTTACCATAAATAGCATTATTGTAGTTAGCATCTTGTTGTTTCCTGTTCCTCTTCTATCTTTTTCTAATTTTGGCGTGAATTTATATTTTACATACTTTCCTTTTGGTGGAATCCAAAAACAAACTAGTGATTGCGGATGGATCTTATGTTTAAATAATTAACATGAAAATGCTTGTGTTAAAAAGAACTAAACAGCTTTAGGAGCTTTGTCGAAATTGAATTAACTTAAGGTCTTGTATCCAAAATCATAATATTTTCTACTGGTAAAAAGTTGGCAAAAAGAGAGGGACACTCTAATTAGTATAACTTCTTTTTCCAAACTCAGTTTTTAATAAGACCATGGTTGACTAATCTATCACTTGCAACCATCGAATGATAAATTATAAATTATTCAGTAGGTTGGGCTCACCACTAGTGTCATGACACACCATAGGATGGTGAGATTGAAAGAGCGGAGAGTGGTATGTTATGATATTATTGGTGGGAAGCCTAAGATTTACGATCATCGCATGATGAGTTCGGACCACTGAATAATTTTTCGTATCAAAGTGCCAAATGAATCTTAAAATTTTCTACTTGGCTACCAACCTCCCAGAATCTGCCACATCTTGCTGGTCAAAGTACAATAGGACCGTTAGGGGTGCCTTTTGTCGCTTTGAAACCAAAGGGAAAGTAGACAAAGTCACGGAATATGAGGAAAAAAAAATTGTGTCTTAGAAGTATTAAGAACTTCACATGAGAAAAGAGGGAGAGAGAGTGCGTAAATTATGATAAAGAAAAGTCCAACCAAAGCAAAACTGAGGAAACTTTAAGGTGTGTAGGCATTTGTACAATTAGTAAGAAAATTTAAAGCCCTCGGTCAAGGAAAGAACGAGAGCCACGGAATCCAAACCCAGCCATATTTCGCTGCGGTACTATGAAAGAAACAATCGGCATTTAATCAAAAGATTGCTGCCAGTCAAAAAAACCCTGCAAAAAAAAAAACACACTGTCTTATAGACCGAGGGAAGACCGCAGAGGCCAAACCATGTCACATGACGGCCTTTCATTGGTCGAGCATGGACCCGAAGCTAGGAGAGAGGTGGGACCAATGGGGGGACACGTCAGCCTCGGTCTGACTTTCAGTTACCTTTGGTTCATTAGGTATTTATTAAGGGAACAAAAAAAGGTTTACCCTCTTGTGAACACCTGTACACTTTATATAGGGAATTATAATTGCCAAAAAAGTTTTTACGATGTCCACAAATTTTTAAAATAAATTATCAAAATTATTATTGATTTATAAGAAAAGTTACAAAGTTTATTTTTAAAAACTAATAAAATTATGAATAAAATTACGAATATTCATTCCCTTTATCATTTAGGCTTAATTTTAACTTGATATCCTTAACTATACCAATTTTTCAATTTGGTACCATAAACTTTGATATACATCAACTTGATATCCTAAAAAAAAAAATACGAAACTACTCCCCTTCCTCACCAAATTCACCACCCCCCACCCGGTTGCACCCCCTGCAACCGGCCCCCATCCCCCCCCCCCCCCCCTCCCGTCACCCTCCACCCTGCCCTCCTATTTCTTTGTCGCCTGCTGCCGCGTGCCGGCGTCGCCGCCATTGTCGTTGTCGTTGTCGCCGTTGCTGGAAAAAGGGGAGGGGAGAGAGGGGGGATCACGAGATAGTTTCTTCAGTTTGTTTTCTATTATCGATACGATGCATATCACAAGTTTAGAGTACCAACAAGTTTAGAGTACCAAGTTAAAAAATTGAAGCTACCAAGTTTAAAATTTAGCCCATCATTTATGTAGTCCAAAATCTCAACCAGCAACCGAAATCAGGGCCGGCCCTGCGGTAAGCCAGACAAGCCTTGGGGCTTAGGCAACCCCCCTCTGCTAGGACAACTCTTCCGGCTCAACATGATCCCACCAAAGATCAGGGTCACGAATGACCACCAGGACCAGCTGACTATAAAGGTCAAGAAAAAAACCAAAATTAGCTCAGGATAGGATAGGATAGGACAACCCAATCCCCCGGGCCGGCCCGGACCAAAACTCTTCCTACAAAACCCTACTTGTCTCCTGAGTCTCTCGTCTTGTAGTAGAGTCTAACCAACATGTCCACCACAACAAGTACAGTAGTAGACGCCTACTCCTCTAACAATGATCAAGATGGTGGTGGTGGCTATCCCTACAATGGCAAGGTGCTACTGGCAGCAGTGATCCTCCTGTCCGTCGTAATCTTCTCCGTCATCCTCCTCCACGTCTACGCCCGCTGGTTCCTCAGCCGGAGGCCCCCCGTCGCCGTCGTCCCCGCCGCGGTCGGCACCGCCATCAACCGCGTCGCAGCCACCGCATTCCCACCCGGACGTCGGTACCCCGGTGGCGATGCAGCAGGCGCCGACGGAGGGTTGGACGCTAAACTGGTCGCTTCGATTCCGGCGTTCGTCTACGGACGGGACCAGGAGCACGAGAGCAGCGGCGGCGGAGCGGCGGTGGACTGCGTGGTCTGCCTGAGCCCGATGGAGGAAGGGGAGAGGGGGAGGGTCCTTCCCCGGTGCAGACACGCGTTCCACGCGGGATGCATCGACGCGTGGCTGGCGTCGCACTCGACCTGTCCGATATGCCGGTCAAGCGTGGCGCCAGCCTCACTACAAGAAATTCAAGTTTCCGTGACAACAACTAGTTTGTGACTCGTGTAAAACTTGTCATTACTGAAAGGAATATTTCTGTGAAAGTAATTTTTGTTGTCGTCGCTACTGTCACTAGAGCGATGACGCATCATCATCATCAGCTGAAGCAGTAGTACTAGTACCAAATCATGGTTCTAGTACTGATTGATTGATGCCAGTTCATCAAGGGTGATTCTTTTTCTTCTTCTTCGTTGAGCAGAGTTCACTCGAAAGTTTTCTTGTAATCTAAGCTAGACCAAAGATCCCCCTGACCAATTCAAGATTTTTCTTACTCTCAACCTCCTTTCTTTTCTGAATTTAAAAAAAAAAAAATCTGTCGTCCAAGAGTATGTTTGGATTTGACAATTTTTCTTTTTTTTTTTCTTTTTTTTTTTCTTACAAAACAATTCTAGCCAAATGTCGAGATTGTTGCAGAGCTTAGTACGGGATACACAAATGTTTGGAATTAAAGCAATTTTTATTGGCACCTCAAGTTTTACTTTAGGACGGCCTTTTTTTTTAAATTTATTTATAAGTTTGACACTCTAAATTTTTACTTGAGGACAGTTCACATATTTGAATTTTAACTGCCAAAAGTAGGACTGTCATAAAGGTAGGACTGTCAACATTGTTGCAGCCCTACTTTATGTTATAATATTTTGGATTTGGACTGTCAACTTTATGGGCAGTCCTACTTTATGTTAGGACTGTCAACTATGTTGACAATTTTTAAAGGGGGATTGGGTAGCCCAAAGATGCAAACAAATAATTAATCAAACAACCAACCAAATAATTAATCAAAATTATTAGAATAATATGTAACAAGATGCAAACACCTAAAAATGAGCTTAAAAGATCAAACACGGTCACTAAGTTTAATCTTTAGTATAAGTTTAAGTAACCAGAATTCACTTCAAAATTATATGAGAACACAAAAATATAAGCTCAATAGATCAAAAATTCAATTCTTAACGTTCTTAAGATAATTTCAAGTCCACTAAAGTACATTCTAAGTTCTAAGAAAGTGACTAAAATAAAGATAAAAAAAAAAGAGTAGTATAAAATTAATCACGAACAATATTCTAAAAAAAAAATACATATATATATATATATATATATATATATATATATATATATATATATATATATATATATATGATCGGTTTGGTTCGATATTTCGGTATGGTATTACACTCAAACCGTTGCCACTACCATTATACCATATTTTAATTGGTTCGGCAACTAGGTATCGATACATAAATTCGGTTCGATTTTTCGAAATATTTTTAATCGGTATTCGGTCGATTTTCCGGTATCGATCGGTATTTGCTCACACCTAGTCCAAAACCGACATGAACCCATATAAGCTATTCGGTTTAATTTTTCAATTTAGATTCGGTTTTCAGGTTTGCCTTAGGTACTTGTAGCTGCGTTTAACATTTGTAAAAAAAAATTAAAATTGTATTTATTTTATTTTATTTTATTACGTTTGTATGTTTTGTTATTTTACCTAGACTTTGAGACCGGCCCATTATGCAATGGTCCATCAAAATCATATCAACCCTTAGCCCAACCTAGTATGCAAAAACTAAGTTAACCGAAAACTGAAATGGCTTTGTTAGATTAAGTTCAGTTTTACGAAAGAATAATGCTATTTGTCCCTCCAAATTGTACCTCCAAATTGTCCCTCCTTACGTGACAGGCGACAGCTGATGTGGAATGTTAATGTGGCTCTGATGTGGAATGTTGATGTGGCAACTGACGTGACAAATTTTAAAATTAAAATTAACATTAACATAAAATTAATATTAAAATTAACTGGAAATTGCTGAGAAATCCAATTTCGGAGTTGGGTTGTATAAAAAATCCACCCGCAGGATGAGTTTTATGAAATGTCCAGAATTATATAATTCCACGTCAAATATTTAAATATTCCCTTTAGATTATCTTTATTTACAAAATTAATACCATAACTACCCTTCCGCACAAACTCATATCTGGATTGCGATTCTCTTCTTCTTCTTCTTCACGAGAGATCTGAACTCCATTGCTCTCATCTTCAGCAGAGATCGCAAAGATCGTTCGTAGTTCACCATGCTTTTTTTTCAGTCGAACTCTGATCATCGCTCATCTTCTTCTTCTTCTTCTTCTTCTTCTCCGACAATTAGGTCAATTATGGAGAGAAGATCTTCTTCTTATCCATAAGAGTTAGCATCGTTTTGAAAGAAGAACGAAAACTTTTGAATCTTTATTCAAGTCAAATTTCTTTCCACAAAACAAAAAAAACGAAAAAATTAGGTTTCTGTCAACTGTTCTCCGTCGATATCACACGAAGAATAGCCATTCTCCTGCATTTTTAACAAGGAGAATGTCATTCTCCGTGTTGAATGACATTCTCCGTATTTCTAACACGGAGAATGGCCATTCTCCTGTGTTTTAACATTTGAATGACCATTCTCCGTGTCATTTAACACGGAGAATGTCATTCTCCGTGTTATTTAGCACGGAGAATGGCCATTCTCCGTGTAATTTAGAAACGGAGAATGCCATTCTCCGTACTAAATTACACGGAGAATAATCATTCTCCTACGTTTTAACACTGGGAATAACCATTCTCCGTGTAAATTAACACGGAGAATGTCATTCTCCATTTTAATTAAGACGGAGAATGTCATTCTCCGTCTTATTTAACACGGAGAATGACATTCTCCGTGGTAATTTACACGGAGAATGGCATTTTCCGTGTTTCTAACACGGAGAATGGCCATTCTCCGTATAATTTAGAAACGGAGAATGCCATTCTCCGTACTAAATTACACGGAGAATGATTATTCTCCTACGTTTTAACACTGGGAATAACCATTCTCCGTGTAAATTAACACGGAGAATGTCATTCTTCGTTTTAATTATTACGAAGGAGAATGCCATTCTCCGTTTTATTTAACATGGAGAATGACATTCTCCGTGTTAATTTACACGGAGAATGGCATTCTCCGTGTTTCTAACACGGAGAATGGCCATTCTCCTGTGTGTAATGACCATTCTTCGTGCTAAATTACACGGAGAATGGCCATTCTCCGTGCTAAATTACACGGAGAATGGCCATTCTCCGTTTTATTTAACACGGAGAATGGCATTTTCCGTGTTTCTAACACGGAGAATGGCCATTCTCCTGCGTTTTAACACTGTAATGACCATTCTCCGTGCTAAATTACACGGAGAATGGCCATTCTCCGTGTAAATTAAGACGGAGAATGGTCATTCTCCGTTTTATTTAACACGAAGAATGTCATTCTCCGTGTTAATTTACACGGAGAATGGCATTCTCCGTGTTTCTAACACAGAGAATGAATATTCTCCGTGTAAATTAAGACGGAGAATGACATTCTCCGTGTTACTACACAGAGAATGGCCACCCTCATGCGAAATTAACATTTTTCGTGTTCTAACACGGAGAATGACCATTCTCCTGCATTTTATGGTCAGTTGAAACTTTGAAGGGCCATAACTTTTGACTGTGAGGTCGAAACGAGGTCCGGTTTGTCCCAAAATGAGCGTATCTTCGAGGAGCCTGAAAGTAACCGTTTCTCCGTTAGACGGCCTTCCGAAATTTTAGAATCGCAAAATAATGATGTTTGGACCTCCGTTTTAGCACTTTTGTCGTTTGTCTCGGTCTTTCCGAAATTTTTCGACGAGTTTTTGAAGATTTTTTAGAAGAAAACCTAGATTCGAAAGTGAGCAGCGTATGGAAGAAGATGAAGTATCGAAACATTTTTTTTTAAGAGTAGTTTCGTGGGTGTTTTCAATAAATTAGAAGGAAGGGCAAAAAGGTCATTCGGAACCCTCTTTATATATTTTTTGCTAATTCTGGGCACGCGGTGAAATGTTATTGTGCGGTGGATTTTCATAAAACTTTTTCGTTTTTTGGGCATTTCATAAATTTTCCCTAAAATTAATGTTAGCATTAACATTAAAATTAATATTAACGTTAACATTAATAATAATAATAATATTAATATTAACATTAACATTAACATTAATATTAACATTAATTAATATTAACATTAATATTAACATTAATTAATATTAATATTAATATTAATTAATATTAACATTAAATTAATATGAACAAAATTGGGTAATTAACTTTTTGGGTTAAAATTTGTCATGTCATCGGCCATGTCAGATGACACATAATATTATTTAATATGCCACGTCAGCTGCCACAAAAAGAGGGATGTATTGGAGGGACAATTTGGAGGTATGAATAACATTACTCTTTACGAAATTGAGACTTGTACCCCGTTTGGTTCACTTGAATGTAGAATCGAACGATTTTTTTTCTCTCTTCATTCCGTTTCATTACCATTACGATTTCATTGCAGTGAACTAAACAGCCCATTGGTTTGATTTTCAATATTAATGGGTTCCATTGAAGTGCGGTTCTCATATATTTCGGTTTAGCAAATACCTGAAAGAACCCTGGATGGATTTTAGCATGATCTTCCCTCTCCAAAAACAGCAGGACCTAGACTCAAAAAGAGTCCGACACACATAGCAAAGCAATGAGGAATCTCACGAATAATATGACTTTTAAGGCAAAGCCCACTTTGCTTGCCTCAATCACCTCTCCCTTTCCGGATAGACGGTTAGCGAACCTCTCTCGGTGTCATTTTCTTCTTTGCCGGTTCAATATGAAATAGAGCGATTTTCCTTTGCTTTGGTTCAGGCTCGTAGAACGTTTATTTAATCGAAGTAAATGGACATGTCTCTCGACACAAAATTGTATTGAACATCCTGATGAACACGAGTAATTTCCATGAAAATAGCTACTTTCTCTTGTTACAAATGGATGTCAGCAGTTACTTCGTCTTCGAATCCTCCCAGAGATATTCCTGCGAATGGTGACGAACTCGAACTTGAAATGTACACTCGGCCCAGCTTACCTGTCAAAAAATAAAGATAGCTAATGCGACTGCACAAGAAGGCAAGGAGGCCAAAGTTGCTCATTTCACTCGAGTAAAACTTTGATACAGTAGGAGGTATCAAAGTTTTGATACCTCCTTTGTATGACAAGTGGGTCCATCCTTAAACTTTATGCCCACACGTTTTAGGAAGTAAGGGGGAGGTCCACTTGTTATACAAAAGAGGTATCAAAACTTTGATACCTCCATCCGTATCAAAGTTTTCTCCATTTCACTACAGGCGAACGAACCCCAGGAAACAACAACATTCTCACCAATGTTCTAATTTGAACATAAGCATCAGATAATATTGCTTCACTTAAGCTAATATTCTCAGGCTAAAACATGTACTTGTAAGTAAAACATGTACCTATAACTGATTTGATTTGTTAGATTTTAACATGAATTCATTCACAGAGTTTCAAATTTTTTTTGTCAAGTTCGTGTGTAGGATGTTTAACTGAGAACCATTGTAAGTGTTGGAAAAGTGAATGTAAATTTGACTTGAAAAATTAATTAAAAATTATTTTTATTAATTTTCCAATAGGTGTGTCTAATGTGCAACGAATCTATCTATTGGAAAGGTGTATCCTTTCCATTGTATCTTTTCATCCCTTATAAAAGGATAGTTCTATGAGTGTTTGAATAAATAAATCAAAAACTCATTCATCCATCTAGCATTTTAAGTCTAAAAGAGAGTGGGACTACCAACATTGCTTCGTCCAGTTCCTGCGGTATGAAATGCTGCTACCGAAGGAGAAGAACCATTGTATCCTGGGAGACTAATCGCCATTAAACCGTAAACACCAGTACGGAACAAATATTGTCTTAAGGACATTGAACCAAGTTTAAGCCTCGGTCTCGGTTAGATCTTTATTTTATATTTTAATTTCAGTCTCTAAAATACAGAGTTGAAAATTTATACTAACAGTAAGATGCTTCTAAGATGAGGGCAATAGAAACTTTCATTTCTCCGCATCTTCTGAAACTTTTAGGCAATGAAACTCGTTCTCAAAAAGAACATGCAGAATCAGGCATTCACAAGAGTTGATCCAGCTCAATATTGAAAATTTTAAAAACTTCCCTCTAGTTCAATGTATTATTGCTTACAAACAGCATATATTTTATTTTTTATAAAGTGCGGAAGAAATATAAATGTGATAATAATAATAAAAAATATCCTTCTAGGATTACACAATCCTTTTGTAAACAATGCTTACAGCCTTTCTACAAACCTTGACATACCCACAGGGAAGTTAAATTTCCTGGATAGTTGCAAGCATCAGTTTTTTTTTTCTCTCTAAAGCCATATTCTCTGTTGAATCCTTTCTTGTTTTGCATCCAAATCAGAATTTAGTGTGCAAGTAAACTGAACCAAGCTAACCACCCAAAGCTCAAACAACATTGTGACACCCTAGTTGTTATGTTTATACTTCTTTAATCGCAATTTCAGACCATTCCTATGAGTATCGGGATCGGCGGTAACGGCAGTATCGACAGTTTCGGATTGGAGTATCGGATTTTTTGGTATCGGAAATCAAGTAATTATTAACATTTTAGAAAGTATATTTTAGACATCTAGACATAATTTTAAGTATTTCTAGTGTTGTTTCCTAGCATTTTTGAAATTGAATGAAATAGTAGTCACTCTTGGCAACTGGTTTACATGCGATAGATAAGTTTTCACTTTTTATCTTTTACATGCTTTTAACAACCTTACTATATTTTTGCGCCCTTGCTAATTGGTCTTCTCCGTTCAATTTTCTTTGTCGAATTGACAGAAAAAGAGATCCCCAATGTCGGTATCGGTCAGTATCGGGTATCGGTCGGTATCGGATCGGGACATGCCAGACCGTATTGGTATCGTCTGTATCGGATTGGTATCGGCTGATACTGCAAACTATGTCTTTATGCATTAGGAGAAGACCATAAAGACACAATGAGTGCCCATAGACTGTTAGATGAATTCAGTTGCAGCTGTACAAAACAGACACAAAAAGGTTTGAAACATTACCTGGGCAGGAACCTCATGGTCCTTCAAATGCGTAGCTAGAATAGTCCTCCCCGGCAGAGCTACTGGTACCATTTGAATGCCGGTTTGTGCCAGTGGGATTGGAGTAAGGAGCATAAATTGATACAGAGCTGCCGCGAGAATGCCTGTTCTGTGCCATTGTGCTGCTCCTCGTCACCTTCTGACGGGCCTTTCGACCCTGAAATAAAGCCATGAATGAAAAAAGTTGACCACAATAACGAAAAAATGCGATACTAAGTAGAGAAATAAATACCTAAGCCTCGTGTTTGGTACACTGTAATGTAATCGTATTCGCAACATAATCAAATGAAAAATAGTTAAACAGAGGTATGCAGTTCTCTTCTAACAAAATCAGCAATATCGAGAGCTGAAAATTTAAGGCCTAGACAAAACATATAGCTCAAATTTGTCTCAATTAATTTTCCGCTTTTACTCTCTTTGCTACCAAGATGAGGTAGCGACTTCACTTTTTTTTTTGCTTCTCACTTTCCTAAGGGGGCGTTTGGTATGCGGAATACTATATAGCCGCAGGGCCGGTTCCAACATTTTGGAGGCCCTAGATAAGTCCAAAAATGAGACCATTATCTCTTTATGTAAATTTTATTTTTACAATAACGAAGATATATTTTGCGATCTCCTCTACTTATGCGCTTCTTCCCAATCTTTAAACAATTAATATTAGAAACTTCACAAGACAAAAAAAAAGACATTAGAACTAGAAAGGAGAAAAAAAAAATTCATTGACACATTTATTGAGAGAGAGTGACTGTTTTATTTTTCCACAGGTTAGAGATTTTTCGTTGGAATGTGAGAGAGAAGATAAAGTGGCAGCTTAGAAATAGGTGCAACATTTCAAAAAAAAATTTCTCTTGTGAATGATTTATTTAATTCTTCTTCAGGCAGCCATAGCTTCTCCATGTCCACATTTTTTTTTTCTCCGGTATAAAATAACTAAAAAAAAAAAAAAAAAAAAAAATTGAGACCCCCTGGGGGGAGGAGGCCCTAGGTGGCTGTCTAGCCGGCCTCCCCCTGGAGCCGGCTATGTATAGCCGGGAATTCTATATTCCCGGGAATCAAATTCCAAGGAATTAAATTTCCTGAAAAATTACATTCCCATGTTTGGTGACAATATAAATATTCCCGGGAAAAAATAAAAAATAATAATAACAAAAAAGATGAACAAATATAAAAAAACCGGTAAAAACGAAAAAAAATCGGTAAAAACGAAAAAGAAAATGATAAAAACGACAAAAAATCGGTAAAAACGACAAAATAACAAAAAACGACAAAAACAATGAAAAAGGACAAAAAATTGGTTAAAACGAAAAAAATGACCAAAAAGCGACAAAAAATAACAAAAAAAAGGGTAAAAACGACAAAAATAACCAAAACACGACAAAAACAACATAAAATCGGTAAAAACGACAAAAAACCAAAATGCGGCAAAAACGACAGAAAACAACAAAAAAATCGGTTAAAACGACAAAAAATGACAAAAAATCGGTTAAAAAACGACAAAAAAATCGGTTAAAACGACAAAAAATAACCAAAAAGTGACAAAAACGAAAAATACTCGATAAAAACGACAAAAAAAGACAAAAGATCGGTTAAAACGACAAAAAAAAACCAAAAAGTGACAAAAACGACAAAAAATCGGTAAAAGCGACAAAAATGACAAGAAACGACATAAAATCAGTAAAAATGACCAAAAAGCGACAAAAACGACAAAAAAACGACTAAAAATCGGTAAAAACAACAAAAAAGCTACAGAAACGACAAAAAAATCGCTTAAAACGACAAAAATTGACAAAAAAGCGACAAAAGGGACAAAAATTGGGTAAAAATGACAAAAAATAATCAAAAAGTGACAAAAAGACAAAAAATGGGTAAAAAACGAAAAAAAAAATCGCTTAAAACGAAAAAAATTTGGTAAAAACGACAAAAAATGACAAAAAAGACGATAAAAACGACAAAAAAAGAAAAAATGTTCAAAACTAATCAAAATTGATCAAAAAAGAAGAAAAAAATTTAGGCAATTTTTTTTTTGCCCGGGCAAAAAAAAAAACCCACCTATTCTCAAGGGATAGAATTTTCATGTTTTGTGGGTAAACTATTTACCCGGGTATTTATAATTCCCGGAAATAAATTTTTTATAAGCCAAACAAACGTGGTAATAGATTCCCATCTTAAATTTTTCCGGGAATAAAAAAAATACCGCGTACCAAACGCCCCCTAAGAGTGTGTTTGATTGCAAGGTCGAAAATATGTGGAAAAGAAATTAATTCCAAGAAATTATTTTCCTAGGAAAAAAATTCATGGAATTTTAAAATATTTATATGGAAAATTTTATTTGGGTGTTTGATTGTCCTTATTTTCCATGGAAAATAGTTATTCTCCATGGAAAATGATATTTTCCTATGGGTTGAACAAGTTTCATTTTCCACCATTCTAGAAGAAAATATGGAAAAATTATAGTTTTTGGAAAATAATTCCACGAAAAATATATGCTATCAAACACTACAATTGGTGGAAAATTTGTGATGGAAATATTTTCCATGGAAAAAAAACAACCCAATCAAACACAACCTAAGATTCAAGTTGGGTGCAAAAGGACAGGTATGCCTACAAAAGGATGAGAAAAATGATCCTTTTATTCTACGTTGTCAACTCGTGTATCGGTTTACTTGTGTATCGTATCATGTATGTATCATGTATCCTATAATACAGACTCTTTTGAGTTTAGGTCTATATTTCTAATCCACATAGAACATGATTTAATATAATTTTCTCATAATTTTTTATTTGTTTTATCTTTACATGTCATTCTAGTTCCAGAATCCATATTCTTAAGAATACATTATGCAACTCAAAAAAAAAAGTCTACTACCTATCGGCCTATATGTATCGTACCAGATCAACTGACACATAAAAAATTGGCAAGATACTAAAAACATAGATTTTATTACCTTTTCAACTCCTTCACGTTGAAACTTTTATGATCTAGAAGGAAAAATATAGCTTGAGCCTCTTCCTGGTCCCTCATTTTCTTAGAGCAAGTTTCCTGATTCACTTTGTTTTCATCCAATTGCCTTCGAATAATGCTTGAAGCTTAAAATTATGCACCGAGTGTCTGTCAAACTAAAGAGCAAACCAATAGTAATTTTTTCCATTTTAGAGTCATCATCATCTCCATCCAACCCCCCCCCCCCCCCCACCCCAACCCCCCCCCCCCTGTTGGACCCTCGTCCCAACTGACCTAGATTCAGCACAGATCTATTAATATTTGCCATTCTCACTAATATTTTGTAGCTAATTCCTATGAACTATGCAGGAAATACGAGAGGAAGATCAGAACAGAGAAGAGAATTGTTAATTTTCTTATTGAATTGAAGAGTGCAAGAAGAAAATTAGAGAGCTATGGCTATAGAAGATTTGGGAGAGAAGGAAACTCTATTCTCATTCCACACTTCTTAGCGTAGCATACCAGCTACTATTTATGCTGAGGAGAGGAGAATACATGAATTATCTATATTGCCCCTCTCTCTCGAGCTACTGATTACACTGGCAAAAGGCTCTAGCCTGCAATTCAGTTAATACAGTTATTGGAGAAATGAAAAGGCAAGGCCAGCAAGGCCTGAGACTGAGGCCTGGGCTTGAGAAAGCCTAAAGGCTACCAGTCTCACTATACTAGCGAGGCTATCCTGGCCCAATGAAGATGGGTACTTATCAATGGTCCTCCCTTAAATTGACCTTGTCTCAAGGTCAAACAAGGGATAATCCTTGATAAATTTCTCATAGTGAACCCACGTAGCTTCTTCAGGTGTCCCATCTTTCCATTGCACAAGCAGGTCAACAGCAGCTCGATTTCCTCTGGGTACCATTCTTCTGTCCAGTATCCAATCAGGCTCCAATAGGAGATTCTCCTGGAAACTGGGGTGCTCTGCTTGCACTGTCACTCTTGAGTTCACCTTGATCTTGAGTTGTGACACATGAAACACTGGATGAATAAGAGAACCTGCAGGTAAGTCCAGCTTGTATGCAACTGGACCAATTCTTTCAGTGATCTGATATGGTCCAAAGAATTTTGGTGCTAATTTCTGGGGCCTCCTCTGAGCTATTGAGGATTGCCTGTATGGTTGAAGCTTGAGGTACACCCAATCTCCAATGGAGAATTCTCTCTCAGTTCTGTGCAAGTCTGCATATTTCTTCATTCGATCCTGTGCTAAAACCAGATTATCTTTGAGCAGTTGAAGTGCATTATCTCTTAGCAGTATAGCTTCAGCTACTTCTCTGTCTTGGACTGGCTCATGTAGATAAGATAATAAATCTGGAGGTGGCCTCCCATAGACTGCTTCAAAAGGAGTTGTTCTAGTAGAGGTGTGCCAATTGGTATTGAACCAATATTCAGCCCATAAAAGATGTTTGGACCATTCCCTGGGTTTGTGACTGCAAAAACACCTCAGATAACTTTCAATGCACCTATTAGTTACCTCGGTTTGCCCATCAGTTTGAGGATGGTAGGCTGTGCTATACTTGAGTTGGCTCCCTTGCAGTTTAAAAAATTCCTTCCAAAAAGCACTGGTGAATAGGGGATCTCTGTCAGATACTATAGATTTAGGCATGCCATGCAATTTGAAAAACCCTTCCAGGAAGACTTGAGCCACAGTAGAAGCAGTGTAAGGATGTGTCAATGCAAATAGATGTATATACTTGCTAAGCCTATCCACTACTACAAATATAGTGGTCTTGTTGAAGCTGTTGGGTAACCCCTCTATGAAGTCCATGGAAATTTCTTCCCAGATTCTATCAGGTATTGGCAAGGGTTGCAATAATCCTGCTGGGGAAATGGTTTCATATTTGTGCCTCTGACAGACTTCACAAGCTTTGACATATTCAGTCACACTCCTCTTCATGCCCTTCCAGTAACAGACTTTTCTAAGTCTGTGTAGAGTCTTCAAAGCTCCTGAATGACCTGCAGTCAACATATCATGGTGCTCTTTAAGCATTAGTGCCACATATTCAGAATTGGGGTCAATAAGGAGTCTCCTCTTATAGTAAAATAGGCCATCCTTTAAGGAATATTTGCTTGAATCTAGTAAGCCTTGCTGCCATTTGTTCAGCAGTGAATTGTAGAATTCATAAGTCTGCATCTGCTCCTTGAAGGATTTCATCCATTCTGGGGTAACACATGTAATGGCAGACAGTTGAGCCTCTTCCTTCCTGGACAAACTGTCAGCAGCTTTGTTTTCTCTCCCCTTCTTGTACTCAACCCTATAGGAATAACCATGCAACTTGAGTATCCATTTGTATTGAGCCTCAGTATAGACCCTCTGTTCTAACATATGCTTTAAGGGTTTGTGATCAGTTCTGATGACAAATGTTCTTCCCCATAAGTATTGGCTCCACTTCTTTATAGCTAAAAGAACTGCCAACATTTCCCTTTCATAGGTTGACAGGACAGTGGCTCTCCCCTTCAAGTGTTGGCTCAGGAAGGCTATAGGCCTGCCCCTCTGCATCAGTACAGCACCTATTCCTACCCCTGAAGCATCACACTCTAGTATGAACTCCTCTGTAAAGTTAGGCATAGCTAATACAGGGGGGTTGATGAGAGTTTGTTTAAGTTCTTCAAATGATGATTGTGCTGTATTACTCCATTTAAAGGAGTTCTTCTTGAGGAGATCAGTAAGTGGCCTAGCTATAGCTCCATATTCTCTAATGAACCTTCTGTAGTATCCAGTGAGACCTAGGAATCCCCTGAGTTGCTTGATAGTTGTAGGTGTAGGCCAGTCCACAACTGCTTTGACCTTCTCTGGATCAACCTGCACTCCTTCTCCTGAGATTATATGTCCCAAATAGCCCACTTGTCTCTGAGCAAAGGCACACTTGCTCTTTTTAAGCTTCAGTTGATTCTCTTGCAATTTATTGAATACTTGTTGCAGATGGATACAATGATCCTGCAAGTTAGTGCTATACACTAATATATCATCAAAGAAAACTAATACAAACCTTCTTAAGTAACCTTTGAACACTGCATTCATGAGAGATTGGAAAGTAGATGGAGCATTGGTTAGCCCAAAGGGCATTACCATGAACTCATAATGTCCTTCATGTGTTCTGAAGGCTGTTTTATATATGTCTTCTTCTGCCATTCTCACTTGGTGATAGCCAGCTCTTAAATCCAACTTGGTGAAGTAGTTGCTCCCATGGAGTTCATCAAACAGCTCCTCAATAAAGGGTATAGGGAACTTGTCCTTTATTGTATTATTGTTTAACCCTCTATAATCAATGCAGAGCCTCCAAGAGCCATCAGCCTTCTTCACAAGTATCACAGGAGAAGAGTAAGAGCTAGTGCTAGGCCTTATAATACCTGACTCCAACATCTCTTGGATTTGTTTCTCGATTTCATTCTTGTGGATGTATGGATGTCTATAGGGTCTGCTACAAACTGGTAATGATCCAGGTGCAAGTGGTATCTTATGATCACAGCTCCTCTGTGGGGGAAGGCCTCTGGGTTCTTCGAACAACAGCTTGTACTCCTCCAACAATTCAGTTATTTCCTTTGGCTCTGGAACTCCTTCTGCCTGTGAATGTGTGAATTCTTCCATTTTACATAAGTGAATGATATACATTTGAGGCTTTTGTCTCATATCCCTACTGCCTAACTCCTGCAAAATCTCTGTTTCAGATTTAACTCCCTGAAAATATTTGGGAACCCCTTGTTCATCATATTGCATAGTTAGTTCCTGGAAATTCCAGACAATATACCCCAAGGTGCTGAGCCAGTTTGCTCCCAAGACAACCTGATAACCTGGGAGAGGTAATTGTAATAGGTCAGCAATAATTTTGTGCCCCTGGCAGTCTAATTGTACTCCTCTGCACATTCCTTTGCTCACCAGCTTCTCTCCATTGGCTACTAGCACTTCAAATGTCTGGCTATCCTGAGTAGGAACTCCCATTCTTTCACAAAACCCACTGTCAATAAAACTGTGAGTAGATCCTGAGTCGATGAGTATCAACACTGGTTTGTTTTTAAACTGTCCTTTTAGTCTCATGGTGGAATGATTATTGGAACCTATCAAGGCTTGGAGTGATATTTCAAATGGATTTTGGTTAGGGGTTGTGGGGGTTGGAGGAATACTAGGTGATCCTTCCAACAGAAATGGATTTTCAATTTCAGTACCCTCTTCATCAGCAACTAGCATGAATAATTTCTTTTCCTTGCATTTGTGACCCCTGAACCACTTCTCATCACACATAAAACACAAACCCAGACTCTTTCTCCTTAATATCTCTGATGGAGAAATTGTAGGAGTGGAGGACAATGTTTTATGGGGTATATTGTTCAACTTTTGTCCAACTTCACTTGTATTAGCTGTAGCTGTTGAAAAAGTATTCACCTGTCCTGAGCTGTAATAGTGCTTAGGAGGAAATTGATTTGTTTTGTAAATCTTCCTGAGAGCTGTAATTTTGGCTTCATACAATTTGGCTGCTGACATGGCTGCAGGTAAGTTGACAGGACTGGCTACTTGAACTTCATATCTAACCTCTTCTTTCAACCCTCCAATGTAGTGACTAACTAAGCAATGTTCAGGTATTCCATGCACCTTCTTGGAGAGTTTTTGGAACTGGGAATTGTATTCTTGGACAGTATTCTCATGCTTGAGTAATTTTAACTCAACTATATGGTCAGTCAACTGTGAAGGACCAAATTCTGATCTAATGGATGTGCAGAAGTCTTCCCAAGTCACTGCCCCATTTCGAATTCTGAAGAGCCAATCCATCCAGTAAGCTGCAGTTCCCTTGAGCTGTACTGAACAAATTCTGAGTTTCTCAGCCTCAGTGGTGCCATAATAGTTGAAATAATTGTTCACCCTCATCAGCCACTCAACAACATCTCCCTCTCCATCAAATGCAGGTATCTTGACCCTCAATGTAGGTTGATTCCAATTTGTATTGTTAAAATTGGGGGCCATTTGTGGTGCAGGTGTGGGTAGGAGTGGGGCTGTGGTACACATAACAGTACTGGGAACAGGAGAACCAATATGACTGGTATTTTGCATAAACCCTGCTTGCCCCATAGGTGTTTGTTCGAATGAAGGCAAGGGAGGATTTAACATGGAAGGGTTCATTCCCCAGGAAGAATTGAATGGATGGAGAGTTGCAGATCTGGCTCCTATATTGGAGTTTTGGAATGGGGATGGACTCAAATTTTGAGCAAGATTTTCGAAGTCTCGACGAGATCTGGCCAATTCTTCAAATACTCTATCAAATTTGCTGTTGAAATTGAGTATTGTACCTTCCAATGTATGAACTCGATCTTCTACTGGCATCATCCTTCGTCCGTCCGATGCCTCTTCACCAGATCCACCATGGTTAGAGCACCCTTCCCTGCTTCCTTCTATCAGCGGATCAAGCTGCTCTGATACCAAATTGTTGGACCCTCGTCCCAACTGACCTAGATTCAGCACAGATCTATTAATATTTGCCATTCTCACTAATATTTTGTAGCTAATTCCTATGAACTATGCAGGAAATACGAGAGGAAGATCAGAACAGAGAAGAGAATTGTTAATTTTCTTATTGAATTGAAGAGTGCAAGAAGAAAATTACAGAGAGCTATGGCTATAGAAGATTTGGGAGAGAAGGAAACTCTATTCTCATTCCACACTTCTTAGCGTAGCATACCAGCTACTATTTATGCTGAGGAGAGGAGAATACATGAATTATCTATATTGCCCCTCTCTCTCGAGCTACTGATTACACTGGCAAAAGGCTCTAGCCTGCAATTCAGTTAATACAGTTATTGGAGAAGTGAAAAGACAAGGCCAGCAAGGCCTGAGACTGAGGCCTGGGCTTGAGAAAGCCTAAAGGCTACCAGTCTCACTATACTAGTGAGGCTATCCTGGCCCAATGAAGATGGGTACTTATCACCCCCTCTCTTCAGAACAGGGTCGACAGAAGGAGGCTCCACATAAAAATTGATAATGTTGCAAAGAGCGGCTACTTGTCCGAAATTCCCTGCGTAGGTAGCCTTGAGCAAGGGAAGGGAACCTAGAGGCCTAGTTGATAGGTAGGTGAACCTATTTTTTAGTCATGCAACCAAGGAACACCCTCGAGTTTTCCATAGACTAGAAAAGAGTCTAGAAGAAGGCATAAGGTCACAGATTTTTGCTACAGGGAACTGCATTGTTCACTACGAAAGTTATGCCAAATAATGAAAAGAGAAAATTTACCAATAATAGGCAAATAATAGAAGGATAACATGAGGCCCACCTTTCCCATGCATTTCTCCAAGTGAGGCGCAAACCGCCCAGCGACAACCGGCCGCCCACAATGCATGCAGTCCAAAATCTCATCGGCAATGGCAGGATGAGTCTGGCCGAACATGTCGACGATGTTCTTGCTACTCGCCTCACCGCTGGCGCTGGGATCCGTCGCTCGGCCTTCCAACGAGAGCCTTAGCTCCTCCTCTTCCTGCCCGAGACTAAGGTCGACACCCAGCCTGGCTATCCGGTGACATTCTGACGCTGTGTCAACGATGATGGAATCGAGCAACTCCCCGAAAAAATTAGAGGACAGCTGCACAGCATACCAGACTTTAGAGGGATTAAATGCAGTAGGCTATTGTTTGATTATTTCATCATACTAGAAAAATGTAAATCATCCAATAGTTTAAAGTATCGGCCGATACCGGTACGATTTGGAATGTCCCGATCCGATACCAACTGATATCCGATACTGACCGATATCGACATTGGGGGTCTCTTTTCCGATCAATTTGGCAAAAAAATTTGAACGGAAAAGACAAATCAACAAGGGTTTGAAGCATAATAAGGTTGTAAAAGCATATAAAAGAAGAAAATTGATCGATTGCATGTAAGACAATCGGCAAGGGTGACTACTATTTCATTTAATTTCATAACTACTAAGAAATAACACTAGAAATACTTAAAATTATGCTAAATGTATAAAATATATTTTTTAAATGTTAATAATTTATTATTATTTGTTTTCCGATACCAAAAAATCTGATACTCCGATCCGAAACCGACGATACTACCGATATCGCCGATACCGATACTCAAAGGAATGGTCCGATACCGATACCGATTCCGATACCGCGAACGTTCCAAATATCAATGAGTAGATGATAAAGGAAATAGTGCATTAGTCTTGCAAGCTTATGTACTGTAATAAGCTGGTTCTAGTAAGGGTGACTAACCTGGTTATGGTTGGAAGTAGGTAAAATGAAATAGTTGAATAATTGGAAAAATTAGATTAAATTCAAGAATAGACATTGAATTTTGAGGTTATGCATTGAATTTCTGGTACTAAATCCATAGTAAGATAAAAGAAGGTAGTGTTCCTTGTCATTCCTTCCGGTACAAGTAATAGAACAAGCAAATAAATACTCATTTCCCCCTAAAATCAAACAAATGAACAATGTTTATTCTATAAGGTTGACCAAAAATTGATTAACCTTTATTTTAGCATAATTGGTATGCTTAGTGCGTGACTCGGTAGATTTTCCTATGTTGCACAAACTATAGTTACTTGGAACATATAATTCGCAGGATCTCTGAACGAAAAAGGTGTTGGAAAATATGAATGTGTATTTGTTATAATAATAATATCATTTTTTTTATCAACGAATCTATGAAAAGGTGTACGAATCTTTTCATTGGAAAAGGTGTACGAATTATTTATTGGAAAGGTGTCCCCTTTCCATCGTGTCTCTTTATTTCTATAAATACAAATATGTTTGGAGCATTCAAGCATTCATTCAATTCATCCATATTGCATTAGTTAGTCTAAGAGAGAGAGACAACCAACGTTGCTTCGACGAGTTCCTACGGTGTGAAGTGCTGCTACCAAAGGAAAGAACCGTTGTATCCTGGGAGACTAATCGCCATTAAACCGTAAGCACCAGTGTGGGACGAATATTGTCTTAAGATTGTTATTATAAATTCAAATGCATATTATTCTATTTGTGTTATGAAAGCCAATATCAAATGCATATTATTCTATTTGTGTTTCAGAGTCAAACTCCCTGGTAATATTGTGTCTGTTATTAAGAAGTAACAGTAGCCAATATCAAATGCATATTATTCTATGTGTTATGAAAGCCATTTAATTACAGTTTAGTATTATATTTGGCTTCTGGTTTTGATTTTGTTTTATTTAAACTCTTAAAGTTGGTTTTGACTTATTCTATCTAACCAGAACACAAAATAATACTTCTTGAACTTTATTTTTATTTTCACTTACTGGTGTGTACTACTCTACTATAACAGAAAAATGGCCATTGTTGAAAACACTATGATGATCACTTCTGCTCCTGTTCATATTGGACAAGGAGAAAAACCGGAAAAGTTCGATGGAACTGACTTCAAGCGCTGGCAGCAAAAGATGTTGTTCTATCTTACAACTTTGAATCTGGCAAAAATTCTAAATGAAACAGTCCATGTTCTGCAAGAAGGTGAAACTGATAATACTGTTATTACAAATGTTGAAAAGTGGAAACATGCAAACTTCTTATGTAGGAACCACATTTTAAGTGGACTGGACAACCATCTATGGAATGTTTACAGTCCACTGAAGACTGCAAAAGAAGTCTGGGATGCTCTGGACAAGAAATACAAAGCAGAAGATGCAGGGTCGAAGAAATTTGTAGTAGGCAAATTTATGGACTACCGCATGGTTGACTCCAGATCAGTGGCAAGTCAAGTTGAAGACTTGCAATGTATTTTCCATGACTGGTTGCCGAAGGTATGGCCTTATGTGAACCATTTCAGGTAGCTTCTGTGATTGAAAAACTTCCGCCTCTCTGGAAGGATTATAAGAACTATTTGAAACATAAACGTAAGGACATGCCATTGGCAGACCTAATTGTCAGGCTTAAAATAGAAGAGAATAACAGGAGCACTGAAAAAATCTCTTCTATAGAAGCCAGGACAAATGTCTTGGAAACAGGACAAAAAGGAAAAAAGCGCAAATACATTGGAGGCTCCGGTCAAGGAACCTACTCCGGTCAAGGGAACTATAAAAAGTTCAAAGGTAAATGTCACATATGCAATAAAATGGGACATAAAGATGCAGATTGTCGTAGTCGCAACTACAACAATTACAACAAGAACAAGAACAAGGGACGTCCTCACCAGGCTCATATGACTGAAGATGAGCGTCTGGCTAAGGGTGTTGACGACCTGGTTCTGACGGCAGTTGTTTCTGAAGTGAACATGGTAGGGAGCAACCCAAGAGAGTGGTGGGTCGACATTGGCGCTACCCGCCACATATGTGCTGAAAATGCTATGTTCAATACCTACCAAAGCGTCGACCAAGGCGAGCAACTCTTCATGGGAAATTCTTCATCATCAAAGGTTGAAGGACAAGGGACGATCATTCTGAAAATGACGTCGGGAAAGGAACTGAAGCTTAACAATGTTCTGCACGTACCTGATATTCGGAAGAATCTGATTTCCGGATCTATGTTAAGTAAGCATGGGTTTAAATTAATATTTGAATCTGACAAATTTGTACTCACCAAGAGTGGAGTTTATGTGGGGAGGGGTTACCTCAAGGAGGGCCTCTTCAAAATGAATGTAATGACTATTATGCCTAATAAGATGATTAATTCTTCTTATATCGTTGAGTCGTCTCATATGTGGCATGGAAGATTAGGTCATGTTAATTATGATTCAATCAGGAAACTCATGAACATGGACTTAATTCCTAGATCTGCAATAGATTCAAATTATAAGTGTGAAATATGTGCAGAAGCAAAATTAACCCGTACATCCTTTCAAAATCCGGTTGAAAGAGATACCGGAACGTTGGATTTAATCCATACAGATGTATGTGATCTAAAAGGCATACAAACGAGAAATGGAAAAAAGTACTTCATCACATTCATCGATGACAGTACTCGTTATTGCTATGTCTATCTTATGAAATCAAAAGATGAAGCAATAGATATGTTCAAACACTATAAAACTGAAGTAGAAAATCAACTTAATCGAAAGATTAAAGTTATCAAAAGCGATAGAGGTGGTGGATATGAAGCACCTTTTGCAGAATTCTGTGCAGAACATGGAATTATACACCAAACTACTGCACCATATTCACCACAATCTAATGGTATCGCTGAACGAAAGAATCGAACAATTAAAGAAATGATGAATTCTTTATTATTAAGTTCAGGACTACCAGATAATTTGTGGGGAGAAGCTGTACTTACAACCAACTATCTTTTAAATATGGTGCCCCACAAGAAAAAGGATAAGACGCCATATGAATTATGGAAAGGAAAAAAACCTTCCTATAAATACCTCAAAGTGTGGGGATGTCTTGCAAAAGTGGCAATTCCTTTGCCTAAAAAGGTCAAGATAGGTCCCAAGACCTTTGACGGCATATTTATAGGATATGCTGAAAACAGTTCTGCTTATCGGTTTCTCGTACATAAGTCGGACATTCCGGAGATACATAATAATACAATTATTGAATCTAGGAATGCATCTTTCTTTGAGAATATCTTTCCATGTAAGAAGATACATGAAAGAGAAACATTAAAAAGAAATTATGATGATATTATACATACTGGTCAAAGTGATGCAGATAATGAATTTGCCGATAAGGAAGATGTGCCTAGACGCAGTAAGAGGTCTAGAATATCAAAGACCTTTGGACCTGAATTTCTAACATTCATGTTAGAAAATGAGCCTCAAACTTTCAAAGAAGCAATGTCTACACCAGAGGCACCACTTTGGAAAGAAGCTATAAATAGTGAAATAGAGTCTATTATGCAAAACCATACATGGGAATTAGCTGATCTTCCTCCAGGATGTAAGCCATTAGGCTGTAAATGGATATTTAAGAGGAAGATGAAAGCTGATGGAACTATTGATAAATATAAAGCAAGACTGGTTGTCAAAGGATATAATCAAAAACAAGGAATTGATTATTTTGATACATATTCACCAGTAACAAGAATAACATCAATTCGGATGTTAATTGCAATAGCAGCATTGCACAATCTTGAAATACATCAAATGGATGTGAAGACTGCCTTTCTAAATGGTGATCTAGAAGAAGAAATCTACATGAATCAACCAGAAGGATTCATACTAGCAGGTAAAGAAAAGAAGGTGTGCAAACTAGTTAAGTCTCTATATGGACTTAAACAAGCACCGAAACAGTGGCACCAAAAGTTTGACAATGTAATGATGTCAAATGGATTCAAGATCAATGAGTGTGACAAATGTGTGTATTCTAAAAATGCACAAACTGGATATGTCATTATATGCCTATATGTAGATGATATGCTAATAATAGGCAGTAATAATAACATAATCCAGGACACAAAGAAGATCTTAATCAAAAACTTTGACATGAAAGATCTGGGAATTGCAGATGTTATGTTGGGAATTAAGATTTCTAAAACACCAGATGGGCTGGTATTATCCCAATCTCATTACATTGAGAAGATTATAGAAAAACATAATCAAAATGATAATAACATTGCAAAAACTCCAGTAGATTTAAATCTACATTTAAAGAAGAATACTGGAGAAAGTATCTCACAAGTAGAATATTCTTGTATAATTGGGAGCCTTATGTATGTCATGAACTGTACGCGACCGGACATAGCTCAGTCAGTTAACAAACTGAGCAGATATACGAGTAATCCAGAAAAAGATCACTGGAAGGCTATTATTAGAGTACTCAGATATTTAAGATACACTAAAGACTATGGATTGCACTATACTAAATATCCAGCTGTACTCGAAGGATACAGTGATGCAAATTGGATATCTGATACTAAAGACTCGAAATCCACAAGTGGATATGTCTTTACACTTGGAGGTGCAGCAATATCGTGGAAGTCCTCAAAACAAACGTGCATAGCCAGATCAACTATGGAATCTGAATTCATAGCTTTGGATAAAGCAAGTGAAGAAGCAGAGTGGCTTCGAAATTTCTTGGAGGACATTCCAATATGGCCAAAGCCCGTACCAGCAATCTGTATACATTGTGATAGTCAATCTGCTATCGGTAGGGCACACAGTCATATTTATAACGGTAATTCAAGACACATTCGAAGACGTCATAATACCGTTAGACAACTTCTCTCTAATGGCATAATCACGATTGATTATGTAAAATCAAAGGAAAACCTTGCGGATCCACTAACTAAAGGTTTGACAAGAGAGCAAGTATATAAGTCATCGAGGGGAATGGGCTTGAAGCCTATGATAAAAGAAGTTCCATAAAGGAAAACCCAACCTAGTTGACTGGAGATCCCAAGATCTAGGTTCAAAGGGACAACCTAATTATGTGAAATTCTTAAATAACACTGACGAGTATTTAAATACTCATCCCATTCTCTAGGATGACAAATAGTAGTGTCGCCTGCAAAGAAAAATTAGGGTAAGCATTGCTTTTAATGATTCCTATGACTTGAAATTCAAGTGGAGTATAGCAGGATACTCTTATTAGGAAGTCACCTATATGAGTGTGGAAGTGGGGCCGCTTCTATAAGAATTATAAGGCTGAATTCTCTAAGAACACTTATGAAACCAGGCATATGTTCAGGGCCAAAATGAACACAACAATAGAAGCAATATTGGTCGGAAAGAAGTTGTGTGATATTTATTGACTCAAGTTTACAACAAAAAGCTGCACAGTTCAAGACATCATGTTCACTGGATAGCTAGTAAACTCGATAAATATTTACAGGGGAAGGTTCAAGGCCAAAAGCTACCTATCATGGTACAATAACTTTTCAAATGATCTCTCTCTCTTATGTCTACATCTTGTCTGTAAGGAGTCTGTATTGTGTCTGCATTGTACACAGTCAAATATTCTTTCATGTGGAAATTGTTGGAAAATATGAATGTATATTTGTTATAATAATAATATCATTTTTTTCTATCAACGAATCTATGAAAAGGTGTACAAATCTTTTCATTGGAAAAGGTGTACGAATCTATTTATTGGAAAGGTGTCCCCTTTCCATCGTGTCTCTTTATTTCTATAAATACAAATATGTTTGGAGCATTCAAGCATTCATTCAATTCATCCATATTGCATTAGTTAGTCTAAGAGATAGAGACAACCAACGTTGCTTCGACGAGTTCCTACGGTGTGAAGTGCTGCTACCGAAGGAAAGAACCTCCTGGAAGACAAATTGCCATTAAACCGTAAGCACCAGTGCGGGACGAATATTGTCTTAAGGACATTGAACCAAGTTCAAGCCTCGGTATTATTTATTTATTTTATTTATATTTTAAGTTCAGAGTCTAAATACAGAGTTTGAGAATTTATAATAACAAAAGGAAACACAGTACACGAGGGGTTCCCATACGCGGTACGTTGAGAGTAGGCTTCGCAATAATGTTTATTCCGTACGTGAAACAATTTAAGAACAAATATATAATATAATAAATAGTATATTTCAAAATTCAAAGTTAACCAAATATCGTATTGTATCATTAAAAATTCATAACAATTTTTTTTTTCGTAAGTTCCAAACAATCCTAATAAGAATGTCTTTTCGAAAAGACATTGTCTAGGACTCTCAACTTTAATCAAAATAACTAAAAAGAACTACATCTTCTCCTTTGAAATCTTGGATAGATTTCCAGGTGTTGAGAACTAATAAAGGACTTTAGTCCCACATCGGAAGTTGTATTGTGAAGAGGAGGTGTACTCTCTATAAGTAGTGGCAGGAGCCCATCAATAAAATCATCTGAGAAATTCCACTCATTTCAACTTGGTATCAAAGCCAGGTTCCCAAAAAAAAAAATTCCTCCCTCTCTGACGCCAGCCCCCCCAAACCCCCCATCAACTATTCCAGCTCCTTCCCCCCCGGACCTGCAGTGCAGCGCCCCGGACCTGACCTCCCTTCCTGACGCCACCCCCCGATCCACTATTCCAGCTCCTTCCCCCTCCGGACCTGCGGTGCAGCGCCCCGGACCACCCCTTCCTCCCTGACGCCAGCCCCTCCACCCTCCGATCTACTATTCCAGCGCCCCCCCCACCTGCCCCCCCCCCCCCCGCCCCCCCGGAACTGCTGTGCAGCGCCCCGATTTTTTGTTTTTTTTGCACCTTCTTTGGAAGTGCTTGCAAAAGTTCATTATTTTCACACAGCTCCTACTCGGAGTTCTGGAAATATCGATCATGCACGAAGTCACGGTCCAATTGGTTATGCTTGCACTATCTACCCTCGTCATCATGACGCGGTTCTAATTGCTCGTATGCCTGAAGAATTTCTGTGAGGAGGCCACTTGTTGCTCCCCCCAGGTCTCTATAGTTGATGACATAGACACCCGAGATCAGGACACCCAGCAGTTAGCAGACGACGACGAGGACGATGACTAGGGATACAACAAGACCTTCCTACTCACAGTTGAAGACGCCATGGATTCTATCATTGGTAAACTGACGGCAGAAGAGATGAATGCCCTGGTTGATGAGATCTTAGAGATTAACAGAGGCAACCCCACGGGTGATCCATTCTGATGTGGATCCGTCACCCTACAAAATAGGGAAGTTAAAAAAGCTGGAGACAAAGTTGGAAGGAACGTCCAACTACTTGAAATGGTCGAGGCAGGCGATGCGGACGCTGAAGGGACGTGGCTTGGTTGGCTATGTCAATGGCCAAACGAAGGCGCCATCCGATCCCTCCTCAAAGGAGTTTGCTATCTGGGAGATTGTCAACAACGTCGTAGCTGGGTGGTTGACAGCCTCCTTGACCGACCAGGTGTCGGGCAATGTTGAGGCGATGGAGGCTGTCGCTGATATATGGCGGACTTTGAAGGATATATACTCAGGCTCGGGCAACCCTATGCGGGTCTTCCAACTTCAGGATGAACTTAATAGGGCGGCCCAAGACGACCGTACCATCTCTGAGTACGCGGCCCTGTTGAAGAAGTACTGGTCTGATCTGGATCACTATGATCCTCTTGGGATGGAAGATGCACAAGTCGAACCGGCGTTTGCGAAGTATTTTCAGACGTTCCTGACTTATATTTCGCGACAGCGAATGATGAAGCTCCTGAAGTGGCTCAACCCTGTGTTTGAGCAGAGAAGGAATATTCTCCTGTCCCAACCCACGCTTCCAGCCTTGGAGGAAGCTATAGCGGTCATGACACAGGAAGAAGCTCGATTGAAGTTGATGCCCAACAAGGGCTCCTTCCAGGGGGACCAAGCCGCGGTTAAAAAGTATGCCCTTGCTGCCTTCACTCGGCCTCCATCTATGAGTGGTGTGCCACAATTGTGGTGACTCCGGACATTACATCAGATTTTGTCCAAAACCCCTGCGAAGTCAGTCTAGTGATCGCGGACGGGGATGTGGAGGACGTCGTGGTGGTAGAGGAGGATATGCTGGAAGAAGGGGAGATTATTTTGGAGGACACAAAGCACATCTGGCGGAAGAAGGGGGAGAAAATCAAATGGCAGAAATAACCCCGCTTAAGCAGGAGTTCCTTGCAAAGTTGCGAAGCACAAAGCTGGGTTCGACCGACAGTCATGTCACTCCTGGGGCGTCATCTACCTCGGGGGATCACATCACTTGCTTTGCCCAACCCAACACAGGTATACCTGCACGTGCTCTTGCATCTGTCCATCAGCCAGGTTGGATTGTGGACTCTGGGGCATCTCGCCATGTCACGGGGTCCCGTGATGAGTTTCAGGACTATACTCACCTACCGTTGCCGGAGAGTATTCAGACTGCTAATGGTACCTCCAGACCTGTAATGGGTAAAGGCATTGTCGCATGCACCCCTTCCCTTACTCTCAACAATGTCTTACATGCTTATTCTTTTCTTGTCAATCTTATATCTATTAGTGCCATTATCCTTGATCTAAACTGTATTGTTTTCTTTGACATTCCTAAGGTAACTTTTCAGGAGAAGGGGACAGGACGACGACTAGGGACTGGCACATGGCATAAGGGGCTATGGTACTTGGACTGGACCGGACTGGACAAAGCATTGGCATCTATAGTAGCAGACGCGCAACCGAACGCTTCACGTAGCAGTGTAGAAGACGAATTGCTCCTCCATCACCAGCGTGTCGAACATTATTCCTTTAAAGTTATTAGTCGAATGTATCCGTCCTTATATCAAAGAGCTAATAAAGAGCAGTTATTTTATAATGCTTGTGAGTTGAAAAAACATACCAGAAGCTCGTATGTGAGCTCCGGGAATAGAAGTTTAGCTGCATTTGACATGATACATTCGGACGTATGGGACCCTTGTCCTACAACCGGTATTAACGGTTTTCGATGGTTCGTCACTTTTATTTATTGTTATACTCGCGTAACTTGGGTCTACCTTATGAAGAATAAAAGTAACGTCTTTGAGGCATTTCGAGATTTTCATCACCGGGTAGAAACACAATATGACACTAAAATTAAGTGCTTACGGTCTGACATTGGAACGAAATATACTAATAAGAAGGTTGCTGAGTATTTATCCACTCATGGAATACTACATCAAACTTCATGTGCCTATACACCGGCACAAAATGGTGTGGCCGAACGGAAGAACAGACACCTGCTGGAGGTCGCACGGACGATGATGCTGGCTATGAATGTCCCAAAACACTTATAGGGACAAGCTGTCTTGACGGCCTCTTATCTCATCAACAGAATGCCATATCAGGTATTGGACTGAAAAACACCGTTGGAAATGCTTACTGGTGTAACCACTTACACAGTTCCACCGAAAGTATTTGGATGTGTGTTTTGTCCAAGATAATAGGCCGAAAGTTGGTAAACTGTATCCTAGAGCGGTTAAATGTGTCTTTGTCGGGTACATGGCGACTCAGAAGGGATATGCATGTTGGAGCCCGGTTGAGCGAAAACTGTTTGTAAGCATGGACGTTACATTCTGAGAACTGGAACCATACTATGGTTCAGATGAAGGTTCAGCGTTTGGTGACACACCTAACAAGGAGAGTGTTAGACGTGAGGGGGAGAGAATAAGTCCAAACGTGGTAGTCGGATCGGTCCCGTGCCCGTTCGTGGAGAACTGGACGAAAGGGGGAGATAGCAGTGACTCCGATGAAGAAGACGATACATATGTTATGCAGGGGGAGAAGCCGTGCCCAGTGTCAGTGCCTACTGTACCAAGTCCAGTGCCTACCATACCAAGTCCCTAGTCTACTCCTGCCCCGGCTCTTGAAGATGTTGTCCCCGCACTGAATCACTCTGATTCCGATGCGGATCTCTCCGACTCTGATGGTATGTCCTCTCCACTACTTATTGCTCCTTTAAGGAGATCTTCTCGCACCAATGCGGGTAAGGCTCCTCGTCGTTATGATGATTATGAACATGACAGCCAACTTCTTGTCTTATTCTAACATTTCTCCAAATTATCGAGCCTTCATTGCATCGTTAGACTCTACTTCTTTGCCCAAGTGTTGGCAGGAAGCAAAGAAAAATCCAAGGTGGAAAGCTGCAATGATGGAAGAACTTGGGGCACTAGAGAAAAATAAGACATGGAAGCTGGTTCCATTACTCAAAGGGAAGAAAGATATGGGATGCAAATGGGTGTACACAGTAAAGGAGACGCCAGAAGGAAAAGTAGAGCGGTACAAGACGAGGTTGGTTGCAAAAGGATACACACAATCATATGGCATTGACTATGATGAGACGTTTGCCCCAGTAGTGAAAATGAGCACGGTAAGAACTCTGGTCTCCATTGCAGCAAACTATGGGTGGAAGCTATACCAGTTAGATGTGAAAAATGCCTTTCTCCATGGGGACCTGCAAGAAGAAGTATACATGGAACCCCCGTCAGGGTGCTATGCGACAGAATCAGAAGGAGGGACGTCGCATGGTAAAGTGTGTAAACTAAAGAAGTCACTATACGGACTCAAGCAATCTCCTCGAGTCTGGTTTAACAGATTCAGAAAGGCTGTTACAGGCATGGGGTACCATCAAACAAATGCAGATCATACGGTCTTTCTCCAGCATACAAGAGGCCACATTACTATACTTGTTGTATATGTGGATGATATAATAATCACTGGTGATGATGAAGTCGAGATTACTAAGCTGAAGTCAAAACTCGCGAAGGAGTTTGAGGTGAAGGATTTAGGAGCGATGAGGTATTTTTTGGGTATCGAGGTGTGTGACGGCGAACAGTGAATTGTTCTCTCACAGAAAAAATACGCACTAGATCTGCTAAAGGAGACAGGGATACTGGGATGCAAAGCAGCAGTAACTCCAATTGACCAGAAGTGCAAGCTGGGAGCAGAAGCGGGAGAGCCTGTTGATCGTGAAAGGTATCAAAGACTTGTAGGGAGAATGATTTATCTGGGGTACACTCGCCCGGATATCTCATTTGCGGTGAGTGTAGTGAGCCGCTACATGCATGATCCAAGAACGGGTCATATGGAAGCAGTGTTTCAGATCTTGAGATATCTGAAAGGGATGCCGGGAAAAGGACTATGGTTCAAGAAGAATGGACACATAGAAGTTGAGGGATACTGCGATGCAGACTGGCAAGCTGTATAGACGACAGAAGGTCTACCATGGGGTACTGTGTTTTTGTAGGAGAAAACCTAGTCTCATGGAGAAGCAAGAAACAGCCAGTGGTAGCACGGTCGACAGGTGAAGCAGAATACAGGACAATAGCTCTGGGAGTGTCAGAGTTGCTATGGGTAAGAGCACTGCTGACAGAGTTGAAGCTGGACAAGGGAGCACCATTACGTCTTCTGAGCGATAGTCAAGCTGCAATAAGTATTGCTAACAATCCAGTTCAGCACGACAGAACGAAGCACATCGAGATCGATCGATTCTTCATCAAGGAGAAGCTGGAACAAGGGATACTGAAGATTGACCATGTTCGCTCAGAAGAACAAGTTGCAGACTGTCTGACTAAGGGTCTTAGTTCATTGAGTCTGTCAAAGCTATGTAACAAGATGGGGATGATTAATATCTATCGTCCATCTTGAGGGGGAGTGTTGAGAACTAATAAGGGACTTTAGTCCCACATCGGAAGTTGTATTGTGAAGAGGAGGTGTACTCTCTATAAGTAGTGGCAGGAGCCCATCAATAAAATCATCTGAGAAATTCCATTCATTTCAACTCCAGGTATAGCTCGTCAAAATGTAGATTTTCATGTTCCAATTTGTTGGCCTTCCATGTTAAGGAAGGAGCACGTCTCCCCATAGTTTACTTGTCAGCAGGCAGCACGATGAGAACAAAAGTTGTGTGGAAGAGTTCCTCATCATTTAGCTGCCTACGCGAGAACATATTTCCTTGGAGCATTTTGACTATGAACGAGATCCGCACCTTGACACCTCAAATTCCGTAACGAGTAGATGCTTCCGCAGGAGCATAATCGACGATTTTCTGGTGAAATACACTACGAGATATGTTCCGTGTTGAAGAACATGGGTCACCGGATCGAAACCGGCATAAATATTACTACTTGTCGACACGGTGTCACGGACACGGCATAGATGTTGGTACGTCATAGTAACAACGCAACATGCGTTATTGCAACTAAGGCTCAATTATCCTAATAGCATCCCAATTATACGCTCGGACGTTTTTGGCACCTTAACTTTCCACTACTCAATTTTAGCATCCCAATTTCATATATTTCTCATTTGAAACAAATTTGAAACAAATTTCGTCAATTTTGAAGCACATCGAGACCACTTCAAGACCACATACAAAATCGTAATTTAAATACTTGTATTGTCAGATACTTTCTTGAAAAGAAAAAAAAAACTTGTATTGTCAGATATTTTCTTGAAATTGTCCTGATGTGCTTCAAAATTGACGTAATATGCTTCAAAAAGAACAATTTATAATTCGGATGCCAAAATCGAGCAGTAGAAGATTAAGGTGCCAAAAATGTTCGAACTCTATAATTAGGGTGCCATTAGGATAATTTAGCAATCCAATTAGTACTGCTTAAGTATAAAAATTAGACAACCGGTTCCCCAATCTGACTATAATTACAAGCAAGAAGCACCTCAAAAAAGTAGCCGGATCTGAACAATCATGCAGTTCTTGAATTAAAAAGAATATAAATGCAGCAATTATTTTTGGAAAAAAAGAAAAAAAAAAAAAAAAAAAAAAAAAAAAAAAAAAAAAAAAAAAAAAAAAAAAAAAAAAAAAAAACATGACGTCCCACCCCACCTGAGAGTGAGGGTCCTCACTGGATCCTGACATGCCCTTCCCTGTCACAAACAAACAAACGTTACAATTTGATCGATCAAAATGGAAGGAAGAACGAAACCAAAAGAAATGGATCAGAAGCATATGGAAACTGACCTCTATTAGGGGTGGTTTTGGAGTGGGGGGTCAATCTGGAAATTGTGAGAGTTGAGGAATTTTCTTGAACAAGGGGAGGAGGAACAGAAGGATGCTGCTGGTGAGAAAGACTGGGAAATGTCCAATCCCATTTACCTTGATATTAAGGGAGTGACCCTTGGGAAGAGGCATAAAGTCATGGTTGAGTGACAGAAGATCGGTGGTTCGAGCCACAGCAACTTATTATTCAGGACCCAAAAGATATACAATGCAACATGTACAAAGTCCCGAACATTATATCAGACATCTCAAAAAAGAAAAGACACATACTTTTGGCCCGACTGGAGTGGCAAATGACAAGGGTACTGGTGATGAGAAAGACTGGGAAATGCCCAATCCCATATACCTTGATATTAAGAGAGTGACCCTTGGGAAGAGACATAAGAGTCATGGTTGAGTGACAGAAAATCGATGGTTCGAGTCACATGAACGTATTGTTCAGGACCCAAAAGATATATAATGCATCGTGTATAAAGTTCCGAGCGTTATGTCGAAAATCTCAAAAAAAAAAAAAAGGACACATGCTTTTGGTCCGACGGGAGTGGCAAATGAAAGGGTACATACAACACTTTTGGCAGTCCTATTCATATTCAAAATTGTCAAAATTTTCACACTTCTTACTATTTTTAGACTGTCAAAATTTGGGCAATCCTAATTTTATATGTGCTGTCGAAATTTTGACAATTCTAAATACGTACAGTACTGTCAGAAATTATGATGCTCTCTAACAATTTCTGTAGTGTCCTATCATTTGCCTTACAAAATATAATTTCTGAGTCGAGTCCTAAGTGGCATCCCCAGGAACGATATCTATATGGTGAGGTGGTTTTTTTTGACTTGAAATTATATTCACTAACATAGAAGCAAAAAATCTTAGCGTAGTGATGACATTGTACTTTTAGTCCTCGTTTATGGATTAGTCCCTTGAAAGTAAAAGACCAAAATATTTTTTTTCAGGACTGCCAAAATTTAACACTACTCTCTCTTTGCAAAAGAGGGCTAAAATTGCAATGTCATGAATACCTGTAAATGGTCTGTCAACTCTTTGCTTTGGGCAACCTTGCATTGTCACTCTCGAGCATGCATACCAAAGCATGTCACAGAAGAAGAGGAATGTAACGCTGGAGCGGGAGCAGATCAGATGTTCCCTACTATTCAGTCTCATTTCCTGTCCCCTCTCTGTGATCTTTCTTTTTCTTTTTTAAACAGCAGTGGAACCCACCAAGCTATTAGGGGGAGACAGAAAATGGTACTGAATAACAGAGACAGCTGAACTGCTCTGCACTGGAGCAGCTAAATAAGAAAGCACACGAGTAACTCTGGTGACATGTTCTTGTTTCTTGAACAGATAAATAAATACTTTGAATAGCAAAATCAGCACATATTGGTTCCACAATACGCACGTTTGCTCCAATCTGTGTGACCTTGGCTCACTCATACTGTACTTACCAAGGATCAGCCAGCATTAAATTGAAGCACAGAAACAATGAGAAATTATTTAGTGAGCCGGACTGACCATAAGTCTTGATTATCCTCCACTTGACGGTCTGAAAATTTGAGGATGGAAAGAAAAATCAAAGCTGCCACTGCATGCACTCACTGATCAAATGGTCAAGGCTCATGGTGAGCCCCGGCTCACTCCATGAAAAGTTGCAGAACTGGTTTCTCTCTAGCAAGTCTCGGACAATTAAGCAATATGCACAAATATATCAACACAAGAAACATTAACAACAACTCCCATCAACCCCTCTGGTGATAGCACACATATCGGTTCAGGAAGAGAAAACTCTCTTTATGGTTGTGTTTGTGAATCCAGACAATTACATGACTCAGTCAGAGCAGACTCCTCGTCCCAAGATGATTGTGAGCTTTAAGATTTCTCTTCTTTCATCGAGCCGGAAGACGAAGGTTCGCCTGCGGAATCAGGAGAAGACGCTGTCGACGGAGGCGGTTTTTTCAAAGAAGTCGGCACTCCTGAGATTTCCTGGAAAACTATTCTGACTTTAGCATCAGCGGAAGAAAGATGATGACATGCTCATATAGATGATAAACTTTGTCATAATTGTAAGTATCTACTAGCAAAAGAAAAGTATATGGTATTGTACTAATAACTCCTTCAGCATTGCAGTATTATCCATTTTTTTTGACGCAACCAGATGAGTCAAATATAATACAAATTGGCTTTAATGAGGAAAAGCATGGCCTTCAAAACAAAAAGGGAGATATATTTTGAAACCGTTAGTTTGCAGTATCGGCAGATACCAATTCGATGCGGCTGATATAGATACGGTTTGACATGTCCCGATCCAATACTGGCCGATACTGACGATAACGACATCGGAGGCTCTTTTCAGTCAATTCAGCAAAGAAAATTGAAAAAAAAAAAAACAATTAACAATGATATACAAGTATAGTAAAATTGTGAAAGCATGTAAAAGAAGAAAACGTATCTATTACAGGTAAACCAATCGGCAAGGATAACTACTATTTCATTTAATTCCAAAATTACTAAAAAAAATAACACCAAAAAAACTTAAAATTATGCCTAAATACATAAAATATTTTTTTCTAAAATTTTAATATAAAAAAATTTTCGATACCAAAAAGTCCGATACTCCGATCCGAAACAGTCGATACTGTCCATACCGCCGATCCAGATACTCATAGGAAGAGCCTGATACTGATTCCGATACTGCGGCCCTTGAGTACAACCTTTAGTACATTACTATGAATTTCTACTAACAAGCTGCGAGAACAGGTTGGAGGGTCCTCCTCTTTGATTGAACCTCAAGATTTGTGGAAACCAACTTTCCACCTTTTTGAGTTCAATTCAGCACCTCGGTCATCACCTTGAGGCACAGGCTTATCAGACATCCACTGAGGGATTTCTCCGGTCGGAAATCTTCAGCGTCTCATCTAAGTTTTCCCAAACATTCCCCCTACCCATCAAAAGAAGCACAAGCACAAAATCATCAAGGCAAACTAGCTCTTAAGATTAGATGGAAGCTTCTGAGCTCCTATTTTCTCTTCCTTTGCGGAATTCATGCAAGCTTCTTTCCAGTCCACAGGCTAACCTCCTTCATAGCAGAGCACATTAAAGCAATGCAGGAACATGCAACTAATTTCTCTTTTATGATTAACAGTGGCATAAGTCTAACAAAATGATGCAGCAGTAACATGACAAGAAGAGAGAAAGAAGGCTCAAATCTAGGTACACATTCCCATTTCCTAAGTAAGATGACTATTTCATTCTCCATTGACTAGCAGTTCACTGAAGTGGATTTATGAGAAACTAATCGCGAATCCCTTGGCAAACTAATACACAACTTGGCGTCTTTTGATTCAAATTCATGTTCAATTTCTATTCCTACATCAGTAAATGCCCACCAACCAGTTAAGCCTCATGCAAGCCTTTGCCCACATTCATGACTCTTGAGTCAACAAATTTATTTTTTAAAAAAACTTCATATTCCTTCCGCTCCTCAACCCTAACCCATGAAAGTCGGAAAAAATAGTAATAAAAAGAAGTTTCTTCTCTTGCCTCTCCTCTCCTCTCCTCTCACTGACACTCAACCGAAATTCGGAAACACTACCGGTGGTCGGGCAATGGATGACTCTACGACAGTGCATTATGGTGGTGCTTGGCGACTCAACGACACGACGGGTCAACAATGTCATCGGTCTTCATTGACTCTTCAATACAACAGGGCCAGACTCGCGAGCAACGAATGTCTTCATCACAACAATCGATGTTGACTCTGGTAAGTATTGACATATTTTGATTATTTTCTATTTTTGTAATGAAGTTAGATAACATATTGTATCATATATGGATATATGGTTTGATTTATCAAAATGGTGTTGTTATTGACACTCCTAAAATGTCATCTTACGCACCTCTTTAATTTTCTATCATTCAAATTACAAATCAACCATGCATTAAATCTAACATTAATTTGTGCATGCACGGAGGGAGGGGTGTAGGATGACATTTTAGGACCAATAATGTTAATACAGGAACATATTTGGAATTTAAATGATAGAAAATTAAAGAGGAGTGCTGAATGATAGAAAATTAAAGAGGAGTGTTGAATGACATTTTAGGAATGCCAATAATGGCATCTATCTAAATTAGGAAACATACATACAAGTAAACTAGGAAAGATTTAATTTAAATTCATGGTTGTTATAGAGAAATGAAGGATACTATTTGTTGATTGGACTTTGAAGAATTATTCTTGTGGAGTTGAAGTTTAATATTAAACTAATATGTATGGTTCTGAATCTGAACCGAGGCAATAGGAAACTAAGCATTGTATTTTGCTCCAACTAATATCTCAAGAAAAATTCTTCAAAGCCAATCAACAAATCCTTAATTTGTCTATAACAACGATGATATAAACTAAAAGATTGTGTAATCTTCCCTAATTTACTTCTATCAATGTTTCCACAATTTTTGTTAAATCTACATTATAAAAATACTATAGACTTTAATACAAATTTACAACAAAAAAAAATATTGTGACAATGAAAATCGTCATGAAGATGTCTTCATTCCTTGCCGGCCTCACCTCGTTGTGTTGGAGGCCAGTGAAGACCGATAACTTTGTCGGCCCGTTGCCTCGAGTCGCCAAATGCCATCGAGATATGTTCTCGTTGAAACACTCACTGTCCGATCAATTGTAGTGTTTCTAAATTTCTGTTGAGTATCAGCGAGAGGAGAAAGAAGGTTTTTTTTTTTTTAACTTTCTTCTTTTGTGATGATTTTTGTGGGTTAAAAGCAGAAGAATTAGGAAGTTTTCGTTTTTTTTTTTTAATTTGTTGACTTAAAAAGTCCTGACTATGGACCATTGGAGCCTAGCCTTTGGTATCTAAACCTTATAAACCAAAACCAATTCATTTTTGTGTTTTGAACTTGAGACATGTTTTCCAAAGGTGTTGGTTTCCCCGGGGGGTGGGGTGGGGGTGGAATAATGTTGTAGCTCCGTCCCTGACGACATGGCAGCCACAGACTGTGTACATATGATATTCCCACCACAGGCTAACCATAACCTGTTCATACATTTTCGACATTTGGTTGTAAATCAAATTTTTTGACAATTTTTACTTCTCCAGAACCTTCTTCTCATAATCTAGCAAGTTCCTCTTTCACAGTGTTGGTTTACATGCAATAGATCAATTTTCTTCTTTTATATGCTTTTACAACCTTATTATACTTCAAACCCGTGTTGATTTGTCTTTTTTCCTTCAATTTTCATTGCCAAATTGATCGGAAAAAAGATCCCCTGTCACGCCCCAGAACCAGAATACTGGAGAGCGGGGAAATGACTCAGCCAGCTACGTATTACGGGTAGATGAATACCGTATAATACGATCAATGCTGTCTAACAAGACGAGGGGGTGCATACTACATGAAAGTCTCCTATGGTCACTTCACATCTATTGTCTCAATCATTCAAACAAGAAACAGAAATAGAGAATATGTGAGATAAAGCGGTAAGGCGTCCCAAACGCTCAGTCAAAATGTTCTTGATATCTGGCTTTACAAAACACAGCCAGATGATGTAGTCAGTATACACAATTGTTATCAGCTGCAGCCTGACTTAGTTACAATTATGCAAAAGTAGGTACAAGACAATCCGACTAACATGTCGGTGCCAAACGGCAAAGTATAAAGTATTTAACAAAACGAGCGGGGAAGTAAGAAAACCCACTCGAGCCCTCCTGCGATCATCCCTCTAGTGTTGACCATCGTGGAGGTAAAAGTAAGCTGGATCATCGGGGACCGGCTCTAAATCTGGCCATGCAAAACCAGAGAGGTTAGACCTCTAACAGCAAGTACCGCAAGGAAGCACGATATGAGGAATTAAAACCAGTAATGAGAAAATATGATAAATAGATCTCTGCTTTCTACTGGGATTCACATAGTATCACGACACTTCGAACCAACCTCCCAACCAAACAAGGACAGAAGTTGGCACGTCATGTCCTGACATTCTGATCATCTCAGTTAGGTAACAGAGGACATACAGTACACAAACAAGTTAATTTAAATGGCCATTCAACTACTACGGCTTGCTACTGTGAGTTCCAAGTTATCCTGGAATTATGCAATAGAGATTCCTCAGTTCTTACTATGTGCAAGCAAGGCTAGTTTACCCAGTCAATCAATTGCGCCAATCATGAATTAGACGAGTCCCAACAGGACGCCCGTCATCAATATACAATATACAATAGATAATATAACCAGATACCGCTCCCTGTCCGTGTGGCAGATTTGCAGTATCTGTGGGGACCAGCCGGCCTGTCGGGCACTACTAGTCCCAAGAGAGCTGCCATGTAAGAACTCGGGAATCCATTCTCTCCATGCAATCATTATTTTATTTAACTTAATAGTCTCTACGTTAAGTAAAATCCCATGCCGTGGGTCATGGTCATTCAAATGAGTACTTTCGTACGGGGTACGATATGCACAACTCTACAACGATACCAGTGCGGTTAGGTTGCAGGTCTTACATAACATAATGCAACAATCAGAACTAACCACGGAGTAATCATGCCTTGACCATAAAGTACACATGTTGCTTTTGTAAAATAAATAAATAAATAAATAAATAAATTGAAGCCTGCATGTGCCTGTATGTCAATATTCGGGATCAGTCAGTCGATTACAATAGTTCATAATTAATATGAACGTGTCTCATTCATTCAATTCAATAAGACGACTAGCCAGTCTCTTAGTTCCAACTAGGAACGCATGATCAATTATTAGTCAAAGTAACAGTCGGGGTCAATTCGTGACAAGGCATGAAAGTCAAATTAGTATTAAGCATGGTCGAGTCTATAACTAGCATAAAATAGTTGGTAACACATTCTTGAAGCCAAGAAAAAGATCTACAACTTTCATGTTGGGAGTTGAAAGAAATTCTAGCCATAATTCAGTCAAAATAGGACATATAACAGTCAGAAACAACCAAAATAGGCTTATGCGGCCTATTCTGCGACATGCATGCGGACCTACTGCGACATACGGCTCAACTGCGACATACGGCCTATGCGGCCCAACCGCGACACCATATGCGGCTCAACTACGACATGTGCCCCATGCGGCTCATTCGCGGCACCATACGCGGCTCAACTGCGGCATGCGGCCTATGCGGCCCAACCGCGACATCTATGCCGCTCTACTGCGACATGCGGCCTGTGCCTCATGCTGCAGATGAACATAGAAGTTTGACCAAAATTGTTTTGGCCATAACTTCCTCAAAATAAATCGGAATCTAACTTTTCAAAAGCCAAACTTTGGTAGAATTAAATTCTCTACAACATGGAACCACTTATTTTCGAAAACAACAAAGTTTGATAGATCAAAACCATAAAATCCATATGAAAACCAAAACTTAAAACTTAGATCTACACCCAACCATCCATGAAAATCAAAAACTTCAAGACCTAAACTTGTAGAGGATGAGAAGATGAACAACATAGACTAAAAATAAATGGGGATGCATGAAATCCCTCATGGTGTGCAAGATGTACTTGCCTCTCACAGGTGGGTTAGGGTTTGGTGGAGGAGTAAATGTGAATGAATGAAGAGAGAGAATGAAAGAAGAAGTTTTATATCAAGGTCAAGTGGATCTCCACCATTCATTCTCTCCACCAAATCCAAGCCATCCATTCCTTTCCATGTTGAACCAAACCGAACCAAGTTGGTTTACGATGAACCGAAATGAACCAAGAGCCAAGAAAAAGCAGAAAATAAAATACAGAAAAATAATTAGCATGAAATTAAAAGAATTAAATATAAAATAAATGCATGACAGATACTAAATAAATTCGGGCAAGCGGTATACGTATAAAAATACGCATTCCGGGAACGGGGAGTGACATCTCTACCCACCTTAGATAAATTCCGTCCTCGGAATTTCAAATCCAAGCAGGATAGGAAAAACCGAGCTGATCTAGGTACAAGAAACTTGAGCAAGCAATCATTCTTCAATGTTTAACTAGCAGATAACATATCTATATTAACAATCTATGATATCGAGTAATTCTATCTATGAGGTGACAAGCATGAGGGGTTAAGGCAATCAAGGTACACGGGAAGAAATATACCTTGTGAGTCAAACAGATGTGGATACCGTGATCGGATATCATCCTCACGTTCCCACGTTGACTCTCCTAATGAGTGATGACCCCAAGCAACCCGGACAAGGCTAATTGTTCGGTTCTTGAGTATCTTCTCTCTCCGGTCCAACATGGACACTGGCTGCTCCTCGTAAGACAAGTTGGTACCAACAACCAACTCAGAATGATCAAGGATATGGCTGGGGTCCGATACATACCTTCGCAACTGAGATACATGAAACACGTCATGCACCTCTCGTAACGAAGGTGGAAGGGATAAACGATAAGCAACATCGCCTACCCTATCAAGGATAACGAATGGTCCTACGTATCGCGGACTCAACTTCCCGCGAACGCCAAATCTAATGACCCCACGGGTAGGTGAGATTCGCAAGAACACGTGGTCCCCAACAGAAAACTCTACCGGTCTACGATGCTGGTCCGCCCAATGACGATGCCGGTCCTGTGCAACTCGAAGTCGCTCTCTAATTCCCTTGACCAATTCAACTGTCTGAACAATCATTTCTGGGCCTAACATCTTCCTCTCCCCGATATCATCCCATGCTAGTGGCGATCTACACTTCTTACCATATAGAGCTTCGAATGGCACCATCTGGATACTGGCTTGATAACTGTTGTTGTATGAGAATTCGACTAAGTGCAGGTGGCTCTCCCAAGATCCTCCAAAATCTAGGGTGCAAGCTCGCAACATATCTTCTAAAGTCTGAATTGTTCTTTCTGATTGCCCGTCCGTCTGGGGATGGTAAGCCGTGCTAAATCTTAACTTGGTGCCCAGACTATGATGTAAGCTCTTCCAGAAATGCGATGTAAAACGGGTATCTCTGTCGGACACAATACTGACAGGGACTCCATGCTGCCTGACTATCTGTTGCATATACAACTCTGCCAACTTTTCTGTAGATTGCCCTACTCTGAAAGGAAGAAAGTGTGCCACTTTTGTAAGCCGATCTAGTATCACCCAAATAGCATTTTTACCACTTGGTGATCTCGGTAAACCGGTCACAAAGTCCATTGTGATGTGCTCCCACTTTCATTCCGGGATAGGAAGTGGCTGTAATAACCCAGCTGGCCTCTGTTGTTCTGCCTTCACTTGCTGACATACCAAGCAACGGGAAACGAATCTAGCTATCTCCCTCTTCATCCTGTTCCACCAGAAGTGCTGCTTGATATCTTGGTACATCTTCGTCCCTCCAGGGTGTACAGAATACTGAGAACTGTGAGCTTTTGTCATAACCTCCTGTCTGATATCTCCACTAGGCACACATAGACGTGACCCAAACCTAAGTGTACCATCCTCATGAATCTGCATCTCCTTCCTGAGTCTTGACTCACATTCTGCCCTAAGCTTCTGAATCCTTGGGTCCTGTGCCTGAGCTGCCTTGATCCTGTCTACCAAGTCGGATTGAACTTGTAAACTTGTTAGAACTCCTACATCACTAGGAAGTATAACTTCGATGCCCATCTCCTGAAGGTCCTCTAAGATGTGCTTCTGTGTTGTCAACATAAATGCGCCGCCTCTCCTGCTAAGAGCGTCTGCTACCACATTAGCCTTGCCTGGATGATACTGAAGCTCCACGTCATAATCCTTGATCAACTCCAACCATCTTCTCTGTCTCATGTTCAGCTCCTTCTGAGTAAAGATGTACTTCAGACTTTTATGGTCCGTGTACATATCCACTCGATCACCATATAAGTAATGCCTCCATAGCTTCAAAGCAAATACTACTGCCGCCAACTCCAAGTCATGAGTTGGGTAATTCTTCTCGTGGTCCCGAAGCTGCCTAGATGCATACGCTATCACCTTCCCATGCTGCATGAGGACACATCCAAGTCCTTTACCTGACGCATCACAATATACTGTAAAACCTCCGGGTCCAACTGGCAATGTAAGAATAGGCGCTGATATCAACTTCTGCTTCAAGGTCTCAAATGATGCCTGGCACTCTGTCGACCAGACGAATGGCACATCCTTCCGTGTCAAGCGGATCATGGGTGCTGAAAGTCTTGCAAAATCCGATACGAATCTCCTGTAATATCCTGCCAATCCCAAGAAACTCCGTACATCAGCTACGGTCTTGGGTACTGGCCAGCTCTCTACTGCTTCTACCTTCTTGGGATCTACTGCTACTCCAGCTCCTGATATGATATGACCCAAAAATGAAATATGATCCGTCCAGAACTCACACTTGCTGAGCTTGGCATACAACAGGTTCTCTCTCAAAACCTGTAACACTTTCCTGAGGTGGTCTTCATGCTCCTCTTCACTAGTAGAGTATACGAGAATGTCGTCAAGAAACACAACGACAAACTGATCTAAGTATGGCATAAAGATGCGGTTCATCAAATCCATAAATATTGCTGGAGCATTGGTCAAACCAAACGGCATTACCAAGAATTCATAATGCCCATACTTCGACCTGAATGCTGTCTTGGGAATATCCTCCTTCCGAACCCTCACTTGATGATACCCTGAACGAAGATCTATCTTGGAGAAAACTCTAGCCCTGCTCAACTGATCAAATAAGTCGTCGATCCTGGGTAATGGGTACTTGTTCTTTACTGTTGCCGCGTTAAGCTTCCTGTAGTCAATACATAATCTGGATGACCCATCCTTCTTCCCCACAAGTACCACTGGTGCTGCCCACGGTGATATGCTAGCTTGGATGAACTTCTTCTCCTTCAGTTCCTCTATGTGCTGATATACCTTGGCCTGCTCTGAATCCGCCATTCTGTAAACTCGATCTGATATCGGTTTAGTTCCAGGTGCCAGTTCTATACTGAACTCAATATCCCTAACCGGTGGTAGACCTGGAAGTTCTTCAGGAAATACGTCTAGAAACTCTTCAACTACCTTCGGAACCTGAACTTCTTCCATTGTCGTTATTACTCCCTGCTCTTGCTGAGTTGCCACGGATCGGACTAAGGTGAATCTCTTCATGCCTGGAATATCAAAAGATACACTCCCACTACGACAATCTATTGTCGCATGACTGTCTTTCAGCCAGTCCATGCCTAAGATAACGTCGAAATTTCCAACAGAAAATTCTATCAACTGGACGGGTAAGGAATGCCCGTAAACTACAACGCTACACGCTAGAATAACTCTACTAACTCCTACGAGCCCATTACCAGTGAGTATATTCAGCCTCCCTGGCAATGCCACGAACTCCATTCCTAGCCGTGTCGCAAATTGTGCAGATATAAATGAGTGTGATGCTCCTGAATCAAACAATGCTACTGCGGGATATGAGGCGACGAGAATGTTACCTGCCACAACATCTCCCGATCCTAATGCCTCTTCCAAGGACAGAGTGAATGCCTGCCCTCGACCTCCTTGTTGGTTTCCATGCTGCGGCCTAGCCTGGTGCTGCTGCTGGCCCCTTCCTTGATGATGCTGGGGTGGTCTATGCTGGTGTTGGTGCATCGGCGGTCCCTGCTGCCGAAACATCTGAGCTTGCGGCATTAACGGACGCTGGGCCAATGGTCTCACTGCCACTGCGGGTCCTCGATACTGTCCTGCCCCTGGTGCTGGCAGAGCAGAAAACTGCTGCACTGGTCCTCCTGACCTTGAATTCATGGGACATTTGGTAACCCGATGATCTGGATTTTCACATATCAGACACAGTCCGTTCAATGTCCGACACACATCTCTAGTGTGCCCTATCTTCCCACAATAAGTGCAGCCCGCCGAGGGTTGCTGGTTCTTCCTCTGTTGCTGTTGTTGCTGCCTGGATGGTGGTGCTGGCCCTCGTATCGCCACATCGTGGATACGAATGCCAGGGGGTGGTGCTGTTGTCCGGGGCGCTGCTCCCCCTCCTCCTTCAATCTGACTGTGAGATCTCTTCTGACCCCCAGTCCTTGCCGTGATCCTCTGAATGGTGATCTCATGCCTTCGGGTTGCCGTTAACACTTCGTCGAAAGTCTGATAGTTGTGCCCCTCTATCAATTGCAAGAGCTCAAGATGAAATCCTTGCTGGAACCTCATCGCCCTCTGGCGCTCCGTTACTACCATCTCTGGGGCGAACCTGCTCAATCTGCAGAACTCCGCTGCATAAGCATCTACCGTCTTGCCGGCCTGCTTGAGGTTGATAAACTTCTGCTGTAGCTCAAACTGCGCCACAACTCCATAGTACTTCGTCTTGAATCTTGCTGTGAAATCGTCCCAAGCAACGGGACGTCTGATACCTACTTCCTCTGATTCCCACCAATCACGTGCGAGATCCTGAAGTAACAACTTCACTTGATCCACACGTTCTTCTGGCGGCACCTTAGCTGCTGTCAGAATAGCCTCAATATCCTTAAGCCATGCATCTGCTGAGATGGCATCTTCCGTGCCCTCGAAACGACGGGGGTTGTACTTGCAAAACCTGGCTGATGCTCCTGAATCTGGCCTCGCCCCTCTTTCCAATGCCGTCTGCAACCCTTGGTTGAGTAGTACGTTCTGCTCCTGCAACTGAGCGTGCATGCGCTGCTGGGCTAACATCTGGTGTTGCTGAGTAGCCATCATTCCTCTCATGATCTCCAGAAGGGCCGGTGTGTCTACTTCCACAGGGGTAGGTAGAACTGTTGGTGGTGGTGGAACATCCGGATACTGCGGTCCAGTTGCTGCTTCCACTATTACTTCTTCTTGGATGGTCTCTTGAGTTAGTACCGGCCCTTGTTGCTGACCAACATGGTCAGGTTGTCCGTGTTGCCCTTGTTGTTGCCCAGTCCTGACAGATGCGGACGAGGTGCCCCTAAGAAAAGGGACAAGAGAACAATCAAACGATCGGACTGGAAAGATCAATGAAGTCAAAGGATACCGGAATGTCAAGCTAGAGTCGAGAGTAACGAATCATGAGATCAAGGGGAAACATGTGTGATTGAGACATCCTATAAATTAAAACACCCCACAAGTCTGAAACCAGACCTGCATGGGCCACCACTAAAACCTTGTCACGCCCCAGAACCAGAATACTGGAGAGCGGGGGAATGACTCAGCCAGCTACGTATTACGGGTAGATGAATACCGTATAATACGATCAATGCTGTCTAACAAGACGAGGGGGTGCATACTACATGAAAGTCTCCTATGGTCACTTCACATCTATTGTCTCAATCATTCAAACAAGAAACAGAAATAGAGAACATGTGAGATAAAGCGTAAGGCGTCCCAAACGCTCAGTCAAAATGTTCTTGATATCTGGCTTTACAAAACACAGCCAGATGATATAGTCAGTATACACAATTGTTATCAGCTGCAGCCTGACTTAGTTACAATTATGCAAAAGTAGGTACAAGACAATCCGACTAACATGTCGGTGCCAAACGGCAAAGTATAAAGTATTTAACAAAACGAGCGGGGAAGTAAGAAAACCCACTCGAGCCCTCATGCGATCATCCCTCTAGTGTTGACCATCGTGGAGGTAGAAGTAAGCTGGATCCTCGGGGACCGGCTCTAAATCTGGCCATGCAAAACCAGAGAGGTTAGACCTCTAACAGCAAGTACCGCAAGGAAGCACGATATGAGGAATTAAAACCAGTAATGAGAAAATATGATAAATAGATCTCTGCTTTCTACTGGGATTCACATAGTATTACGACACTTCGAACCAACCTCCCAACCAAACAAGGACAGAAGTTGGCACGTCATGTCCTGACATTCTGATCATCTCAGTTAGGTAACAGAGGACATACAGTACACAAACAAGTTAATTTAAACGGCCATTCAACTACTACGGCTTGCTACTGTGAGTTCCAAGTTATCCTGGAATTATGCAATAGAGATTCCTCAGTTCTTACTATGTGCAAGCAAGGCTAGTTTACTCAGTCAATCAATTGCGCCAATCATGAATTAGACGAGTCCCAGCAGGACGCCCGTCATCAATATACAATATACAATAGATAATATAACCAGATACCGCTCCCTGCCCGTGTGGCAGATTTGCAGTATCTGTGGGGACCGGCCGGCCTGTCGGGCACTACTAGTCCCAAGAGGGCTGCCATGTAAGAACTCGGGAATCCATTCTCTCCATGCAATCATTATTTTATTTAACTTAATAGTCTCTACGTTAAGTAAAATCCCATGCCGTAGGTCATGGTCATTCAAATGAGTACTTTCGTACGGGGTACGATATGCACAACTCTACAACGATACCAGTGCGGTTAGGTTGCAGGTCTTACATAGCGTAATGCAACAATCAGAACTAACCACGGAGTAATCATGCCTTGACCATAAAGTACACATGCTGCTTTTGTAAAATAAATAAATAAATAAATAAATTGAAGCCTGCATGTGCCTGTATATCAATATTCGGGATCAGCCAGTCGATTACAATAGTTCATAATTAATATGAACGTGTCTCATTCATTCAATTCAATAAGACGACTAGCCAGTCTCTTAGTTCCAACTAGGAACGCATGATCAATTATTAGTCAAAGTAACAGTCGGGGTCAATTTGTGACAAGGCATGAAAGTCAAATTAGTATTAAGCATGGTCGAGTCTATAACTAGCATAAAATAGTTGGTAACACATTCTTGAAGCCAAGAAAAAGATCTACAACTTTCATGTTGGGAGTTGAAAGAAATTCTAGCCATAATTCAGTCAAAATAGGACATATAACAGTCAGAAACAACCAAAATAGGCATATGCGGCCTATTCTGCGACATGCATGCGGACCTACTGCGACATGCGGCTCAACTGCGACATACGGCCTATGCGGCCCAACCGCGACACCATATGCGGCTCAACTGCGACATGTGCCCCATGCGGCTCATTCGCGGCACCATACGCGGCTCAACTGCGGCATGCGGCCTATGCGGCCCAACCGCGACATCTATGCCGCTCTACTGCGACATGCGGCCCAACCGCGACATCTATGCGGCTCTACTGCGACATGCGGCTCATGCGACCCAACCGCGACATCTATGCGGCTCTACTGCGACATGTGCCTCATGCGGCCCAACCGCGACATCTATGCGGCTCTACTGCGACATGCGGCTCATGCGGCCCAACCGCGACATCTATGCGGCTCTACTGCGACATGTGCCTCATGCTGCAGATGAACATAGAAGTTTGACCAAAATTGTTTTGGCCATAACGTCCTCAAAATAAATCGGAATCTAACTTTTCAAAAGCCAAACTTTGGTAGAATTAAATTCTCTACAACATGGAACCACTTATTTTCGAAAACAACAAAGTTTGATAGATCAAAACCATAAAATCCATATGAAAACCAAAACTTAAAACTTAGATCTACACCCAACCATCCATGGAAATCAAAAACTTCAAGACCTAAACTTGTAGAGGATGAGAAGATGAACAACATAGACTAAAAATAAATGGGGATGCATAAAATCCCTCATGGTGTGCAAGATGTACTTGCCTCTCACAGGTGGGTTAGGGTTTGGTGGAGGAGTAAATGTGAATGAATGAAGAGAGAGAATGAAAGAAGAAGTTTTATATCAAGGTCAAGTGGATCTCCACCATTCATTCTCTCCACCAAATCCAAGCCATCCATTCCTTTCCATGTTGAACCAAACCGAACCAAGTTGGTTTACCATGAACCGAAATGAACCAAGAGCCAAGAAAAAGCAGAAAATAAAATACAAAAAAATAATTAGCATGAAATTAAAAGAATTAAATATAAAATAAATGCATGACAGATACTAAATAAATTCGGGCAAGCGGTATACGTATAAAAATACGCATTCCGGGAACGGGGAGTGACATCCCCAATGCCGGTATCGGTCAGTATCGGGTATCGGTCGGTATCGGATCGGGACATGCCAAACCGTATCGATATCAGCTGTATCGGATCGGTATCGGCCGATACTTTAAACTATGCATAAAAGTATCGGTTTGAACTTTTCTTGCGACCAATATCTCATATATTGACGAGTCTAAGTATCATTTTGTCCACGAGAACAATATAAATATCTTTGAATCTTAATGGATGGAAGAACATTTTCCACTTTTATCCTTTCTACCTTGCTCTTCCTTGGTCGCTACTTTTTTACGTTACAATGTTGACAAATGTGGCACTAACTATGAATGATTCTTGGTACCAACCTGTCTTCTTGACACCCAATTTATAGTAACTAAAGATCTCATAATGGATCATAGAACACATTCTACATTTGTCATACCCAATTTGATTATTACTGTAGAACATTTGGGTTGAGTCTGATGACCCGATTCCACTGACTCAGCCCACTTGCAGCTCCAATTACAACTGCTTATCAATAACAATTTTAAGCCACATAAACCCTGCTGGTAGTAGGCAAAATCCTTGTTAGCAATCACCCGAATAAAACTCGTATTATACGCGAATTTTTCCGTATCTTTCAGAAACTTATAATACTTGCGTACTTTTGAAAGATTCGAATCAGTACGTAAATTTTAAGCATGCCAAGTTTTAAACGTGTTCCGTATAAATTATTTAAAACATTGACAAAAAAACGTGGTGGAAACATGTTTAATTAACTAAATTTGACAACATATTTAAGAATGTGAAGTTTCTAATTTTAATATTTCTATCTTTCGAATATTTGATCGAATTTTGAACGTATTTTATTTGCACTGAGCCGATTTATACTCGTACTTTTGGTGTACCGAATTTTCCTCGTTTGTCGAATTGCTAACAAGGGGCAAAACTTCTCTAGAATGCATTTTGATTTTGAACCAATTCAGATAAATGACAAGTTTAATCCAAGGTTTAAATTATCGGCCGATACCGATCCGATACGGCCGATACCGATACGGTTTGGCATGTCCCGATCCGATACCGACCGATATCCGATACTGACCGGTAAAGACATTGGAGGTCTCTTTTCCAGTCAATTTGGCAAAAAAATTGAACGGAAAAGACAAATCAACAAGGGTTTAAAGCATAATAAGGTTGTAAAGGTATGTAAAAGGAAAAAAAAATATCTATTGCATGTTAACCAATTTGTAAGGGTGACTACTATTTCATTTAACTTTAAAACTACTAATAAATAACACTGGAAATACTTGTTATGCCTAAATGTATAAAATATATTTTTAAATGCTAATAATTTATTAATAACTATTTGTTTTCCGATACCAAAAAATTCGATACTCCGATCCGAAATTGCCGATACTACCGATAACGCCGATACCAATACTCATAGGAATGGTCCGATACCGATTCCGATACCGATACTGTGAACCTTGGTTTAATCAGGACACTCCCAAGTTCCTGCACCGGAACAATGCTTGTCTGTAGTTTACTAGCATAGCTTGTTTTTGGTCGGATCTGCTTTGTCTTTTACATCAGAAACATAATTTTATTTATGGTGCTTTACTTCTACTGAATAAAAGCAATACTCCAAAGCAAGAAAAGAACAAGTAAACCTGGGAAGCACTAGCAACTTCCATAGGATAAACTGAATTGTCAAAGCAATTCATAACTAAATCGTACTAAATCACCCCTTTAACCTTCACCGGACATATACGTCAACTAACACGTTGCAGTAAAAAATAAAAAAACTTGTGCTGAGTCCAATTTCATGCTATTTGTTGCATGACTGCCCAACAATAATGCCATTAGGAAAACCTATGCGCCTCTGGCAGAATACACTAGCTACTTTTGAAGTACGAAGGCGAAGGGATGGAAGGTGAATAGGAGATGATTCGGAGATGTAGCTGATAAGTTCAAGAGGGAGGTAGGGGAACAGAAGGTATATGAGAATGGAGAGAATTGGTAAAAGGGTCGTGGGACAGCAAAGGAGGGCGAGGTGTGACAGTGTTGAAAGGAGCAGGGGAGGACCATAAAGCTCACAGTTGAGAGAGGAGCACGAGGAGGAGGTCAAACTGCTGATACGATCAGTTTCCAAGCTAACAACAGATTTAGGATGTGGCAGAAGAAGGAGAAATGATGAGGAACAATGAAAAACAAGGTAGTTAATTGTATGCTGCAAGGTTCACAGTATCGGTATCGGAGTCGTTATCGGACTATTCCTATGAATATTGGCATCGGCGATATCGGTAGTATCGGCAGTTTCGGATCGTAGTATAGGATTTTTTGGTATCGGAAAACAAATAATTATTAATAAATTATTTACATTTAAAAACACATACTTTATACATTTAGGCATAAATTTAAGTATTTTTAGTGTTATTTCTTAGTAGTTTTGAAATTAAATGAAATAATAGTCACCCTTACCGATTGGTTTACATACAATAGATTGATTTTCTTCTTTTACAATCTTATTATGCTTTAAACCCTTGCTGATTTGTCTTTTTCATTTAATTTTTTTTTTTGCCGAATTGACCGAAAAAAGAGACCCCCAATGTCGGTATCGGGTATCGGTCGGTATCGGATCGGGACATGCCAAACCGTATCGGTATCGACCGTATCGGATCGGTATCGGCCGATAATTTAAACCATACTTGGTGGAAAATTGAAATAGTTCCTTAGTTCAGCCAAAACTAAAATTCTGCAGAAAAAAGATAGAAACAAAAGCTCATGGTCAAACTTGATAGGAAACACTCACTATCTTCTTTGGGATGTAAACTCTCTTTGACAAAACCAAAATTCCATTGAGGGTCGTCGTCGTCATCATCATCATCCTCATCCAAACCTTCTCCCGGCAGAATGGAGATGGCTATGAAGCATAACAAAGCTCCATGAAAGATTTGCCAAATTTTTTGACCGGTTGTCAACATGACGTCAACCCTCTATATAGAGTACTACAGAAAATTGCAATTACCTTATATTCAATAGTGCTTACAAGCAGGTAACTTATAATTTATTTTAAGCAGGATTTTATTAAATTGTAGCACCATCTATGCAGCAAAAGAGAGTCGAAAAGATAAAAGATAAAAGATAAAATTAATTTACCTTCATTAAGTGCAACCTTAAGTCACTAGGGCGAACTTCCTCCCCAATACACACCATAACAAATTGGGAGTACGAGTATAGAACATCAGCTGCAGCTTGCTTTTGTTGCTCAGTCTGAAAGGAACAGTTTATTAGTAAAATAAACGTAAAGGCAAATTACCTAAATATTTGTAGAACAGTATGTATCCCTAGATCCATTGGTTCACTCATAATATAACTCAAGGCCTGCAAGGGTTCGTTCAACCTTCTTTCCCAGGCCTTTCTTGCTATCAACTAAGGGAAAAAGTAACATACTAAAGAAACTATTTACTTATTTTTACTATTTAATCACACAATCAATGCCTTGAGTCGAAGCAAAGCAATATCAACATTATTATCGGACAACCCAGTTCCACAAAGTAAGCCAGAGTTACTATTTAGCGGGAAAGTTTGAACTGTATCCTTCAAGCAGAGGCAAAAAGATGACTTACGTGTTTTTGTTGTTCGTGCAGTTCAATAAAGAAGTAACTCATGCTAATACGATTGGAATAATTGGGTTATAATATCGGTTCATCAACGTGTTTCACATCCTCTAACTACATGAAACAGATAGTTCTTTCTGTTTATTGGAATTCAAGAACTTCTTTCGTCCACAAACTTACAGAATCAACCACAAAGTCTATTCGGATTGACGAACAAATGAACTAAAATATGACCATAATATTGTGCAATTATGATTGGTACGCAAAAGAGACGAGCATAATAGAAATATCTAGTGTTGAGGTTCGTAATGGTGGGAAGATAGAGAGAGGTTGCTCAGGAAATTTTCCTAACACGACCCCGCAGGTCGAAGGCCTAACTCATGGGCCAAGAGTTGGAGCCACGCATCAGTAATAATTTTATTTTATTTTTTTAAAATCCGTCTAAAATGCGAGCTAGAGAAGATTCGGATCTGGTTTGTTCTGGTACCATGTTAAAGTTCCTACTACTACAACAAAACTCTAAAGTTACAGCGAGGGTTGAGGCTCGTATATTTATATCCTCCTAACACGCCCCCGCAGGTCGAAAGCCTAACTCACGGGCCAAGAGTTGGAGCCACTCATCGGTAATAATTTTATTTTATTTTTTTAAATCCGTCTAAAATGCGAGCTGGAGAAGATTCGGATATGGTTTGTTCTGATACCATATTAAAGTCTCTGCCGTTGCAACAAAACTCTAGAGTTACAGCGAGGGTTGAGGCTCGTATATTTATATTCTCCTAACACGCCCCCGCAGGTCGAAGGCCTAACTAATGGGCCAAGAGTTGGAGCCACGCATCGGTAATCATTTTATTTTATTTTTTAAAATCCGTCTAAAATGCGAGCTAGAGAATATTCGGATCTGGTTTGTTCTGATACCATGTTAAAGTCTCCGCCGCTGCAACAAAACTCTAGAGTTACAGCGAGCGTTGAGGCTCGTATATTTATATTCTCCTAACACGTCCCCGCATGTCGAAGGCCTAGCTAATGGGCAAAGAGTAGGAGCCACGCATCGGTAATCATTTTATTTTTATTTTTTTTAAATCCGTCTAAAATGCGAGCTAGAGAAGTTTCGGATCTAGTTTGTTCTTATACCATGTTAAAGTCTCTACCACTGCAACAAAACTCTAGAGTTACAGCAAGGGTTGAGGCTCGTATATTTATATTCTCCTAACACGCCCCCGCAGGTCGAAGGCCTAACTAATGGGCCAAGAGTTGGAGCCACGCATCGGTAATCATTTTATTTTATTTTTTAAAATTCGTCTAAAATGCGAGCTAGAGAATATTCGGATCTGGTTTGTTCTGATACCATGTTAAAGTCTCCGCCGCTGCAACAAAACTCTAGAGTTACAGCGAGCGTTGAGGCTCGTATATTTATATTCTCCTAACACGTCCCCGCATGTCGAAGGCCTAGCTAATGGGCAAAGAGTAGGAGCCACGCATCGGTAATCATTTTATTTTTATTTTTTTTAAATCTGTCTAAAATGCGAGCTAGAGAAGTTTCGGATCTAGTTTGTTCTTATACCATGTTAAAGTCTCTACCACTGCAACAAAACTCTAGAGTTACAGCTGTAATGCCCCGCTCCGCACGAGGCATTTGGTTGGCTTGTTGGATGGGATCAGAATGTTGGACCGTTACTTGTGTTGGAGATCAAGAGAGTTGAGACTGATGTAGTCTTTCTTAGCTGGCTAGACGGAATGGGTATTGGAACGTGGCTCGCTGGTGGAGCTACGCTTAGCGGGATTTGAGCAGGAAGACCCTTTTGTGCAAGCAAGTGGAACTGTCCTCCTTCCTCCTTATTCCTGCATGCTTAATAAATGGAATAATGTGATGCTATGAATTGTCCCTAAATGTTCCATGTCTTAGTTGCTAAAGAATAGAGATGCCTATGTTGTGGATTATTGAAATGAATGACATGAATATTGAACTGCTGATTGAATCACACTCGAACTGCTAATGTAACTTGATGCCTGAGAATGAATTGATAATGTCTCTTATGTTTAATCTTGATGAAATGAATGAATCACTTGAGTAATGAGATGCTACGAGAATGATACATGAGTAATGAACTGGCTATGCTGTTAACACAAAGAATTGAATGAAATACTAGAATCATGTACATTCTGTATAACTGTTGCTGTTGCTTGTTTCCTTCTAAGCAATGAAAGGAAGAATACTGTCCCTATGATATGAATGAAATGATGCAGGTCCTATCGATATGAATGAAATGTTATTTGTTCCTCTTAGAAAGGAATGATATGAGAAATGTTGCAATGATTGATGCAATGAGAAATGATGAGACTTGGGATCATTGAGATCACCAAGTGAACAGGTAGAAATATTGGAAAGAGGAGATGATGAACTGTTGCCTTTTCTTATCTTATTATATCATGCGACTTCGAACACGATCGGGTCGGACACGCATTCGCATGACCATAGATGTACTTGTATACAAGGATTTCCTCGAACGGTACCCGCGGCGGTGGGATCGAGTCGGCCTAGGAGGAATTGGTGCTTTGGTAGCACGGTATTGGGATCCTCATTCGGGCTCGCAACCTGGTGAAGGGTACATCCCATACCCTATGAAGTCCTATATGGCACGTCGACATGGTGCACAATCACCAGTGGTCATGTAGTCAGGATGCATGCTAATGAATGTTTTGTGCAGACAGAGTAAGAATATCATATTATCCTGTATTTTATGCAGGTACGAGGGAGTCGGCTATCGGTAAGAAATCACTTAATGTGATAATTTAATATACGTGTTGGTTTAACTTGCGTGCTTACGTTCCAAATAAGTGAATGATGCTGTATGTAGCCTTTCAGTATGAGATCCTACTTAACATGTTAAATTGAGTATGCTAGAAAAATGCCATGCTATAATCATCGCTCAAAACACAACATACATGCTAAGTGATGCTTGAAGTGAGAACTGTCATAACGTGTTTAAGATGTTAATGTTAAGTATGCCTCAAGGATGCCTTTGCATGATAACACGAAGAATGCTAAAATGATGTGTCCACACGAATGCTATTAAGAATATGTTTACATGCTTCACTCTGATTATTATCCATGAACTGTAAACTGATGCTAGGCCCCAAGTAGAAAGATCATACTAATAAATGCTTGCTTAAATGATCACTTTAATGTTGGTTTATGCGAGTGGGTTGGATTCTGCTCGCCAGTACATAGATGATGTGCTGACCCACGTTTTGTGGGCAGGTGCTCGTGCTTGGAATGTTCTACACACGAAGATTGGCTTGATTGGTCCCGCGGCATCGAAGATTTGTTGGACATACAGAAGCTCTCCTTGTACAAGATGATGTCTTCTGTTTATAAAGGGCATAATGTATGGAACATTGTAATCAGTTGTATCAGTGAGATTGTGAGCCAAGTCAGTATATCGAGTGGTAATCCAATGTATCCAAATATCAAATGTAAGCTGTATAGCATTGTTCAGTTGGTTTCCAATGTAAAGTGAGATGTGCTGTAATCATTGTACTTCAATACAAGTCTTGTACTCTTCTTCAATTATCAATAAAGAGAATAAAGTTCTACATATCTCTGTGTGGCTTCAAGTTACTCTTTTTCTCCGCTGCTATAAAGAAGTGATGTACTTCTATTCAATAAGAAAGATTGTCCTCATTAAATTCAATTTATCTGCTTCTGCCGCTGCGATGTGTTCCTATTTGAAGAATAATCGATTATGTACCATCTTTGCCTTGTACAAGTGCAATACCAGACTTGTACGGCATCACGCCCAAGCGAGGACGATCGATTCCAAGAGATAAAATATGTGAATAAATGACTCTATGAATCGGGGCGTGACAACAGCAAGGGTTGAGGCTCGTATATTTATATTCTCCTAACACGTCCCCGCAGGTCGAAGGCCTAACTAATGGGCCAAGAGTTGGAGCCACGCATCGGTAATCATTTTATTTTATTTTTAAAAATCCGTCTAAAATGCGAGCTAGAGAAGATTCGGATCTGGTTTGTTCTGATACCAAGTTAAAGTCTCTGCCGCTGCAACAAAACTCTAGAGTTACAGCGAGGGTTGAGCCTCGTATATTTATCTCCCACCACGACACAACTCCCCCCCCCCGCGGGGGGGGGGGGGGGGGGGGGGGGGGGGGGGGGGGGGGGGGGCAGGTCTAAGGCCGATTTTGACATTTGTTCCAATTTGTTTACATAGTCTCCAACATTAAACTTGTAAAGCTTTTGATCCCTTTCATCTGAACATACAGTTAGGCACAGTGCAGCAGTTTTAACCACAACTTCGTATTTGTTTCATTCGTGCAATCAAATCGCTTCAACAATTAATTAGTTAATTAATTAATTTCGAGTGTCAAGGAATCGTTGATTCAGAAGTTTTTTTTTTTTAATAAAAAAAATTAATAAATAAACTTGATGGAAGCTAATAATAATAGGTAGCAAAATAGAGACGAAAGATCTGGGGAAGTTTAAAATTTAAAGAATACCTCGTAATCATCCTCAGTAGCTGGCCTTGACGAACGCCCCATCTCTGCCTCTTTCTTCTTGCCCAATATTTTTTGTTAAGAGCAATTAGAATCTACAATGGCTTAAATCTTCGGGCTTTTCATATATAAGTCCCCTAAATCTAGCTTGCTTTACACAAGTCCCCCAAATTATTAACCATTGGATCATGGGAATGTTTGGTAAGATTGAAGTTGACCGGGATGGGTTATGTTGTTCCCAGATTTTCTGTCACAATTATATTCCCTCTCACTTACAATTGTGTATTCAACTAATTTTATAATAAAATAAGGCTTAATTGTACTTTGCTACCCTAAATTATTCTGCTTTTTCAACTTGATATTTTAAACTTTCTTTTGTAACAAGCTGATACCTCAACTATTTTTTTTTTCAACTTGATACCTAATTTTTCAAAAAATTCCAAAATGTCCTTATCCCTTTCCTCTTCCCTTCTCCCCTCCCCCCTCCCCCACTCCGGCCACCCCCACCCTCCCGCTCCGCCTCCCCTCCGGCCATCCTCCTCTTCCATGTCCGGCCAACCCCCCCCCCCCTCCCGCTTCCGGCGCCACCGCCGCGGCGGCGGCTGCTGCTGCTGCGGTGGCCGGCGGCTGTGGGGGTAGGGGGGTTAGCCGGACGCGGGAGAGGGGGTGGCCGGAGGGGAGGCGGAGCGGGAGGGAGGGGGTAGCCGGAGTGGTAGAGGGGGGGTTGAGGGGAGGAGGGTAATTTTAAGGTTTGAGCAGGGGTATTTTCGTCCCAAAATTTTTTTGGGTATCAACTTGTTACAAAATAAAGTTTAGGATATCAAGTTAAAAAAACGGAATAGTTGAGGGTAACAAAGTACAATTAAGCCATAAAATAATACCAAAATTAGTGGGACCAACTATTGTATGTGAGAGGGGACAAGATCGGGAAAGAAATTTTAGGGATAGCAAATCCCAACCCGACAGTTTCATAAATTTGGCCCAAGAGGGGGCCATTTCAGACGTTTGCTTACAATAGAGAAAATGGAAAGTAAAAAAAATATGGTGGGAACAGTAAATATTGTCCATCCCTACTTCATTGTTTTAACATCCTAATTTTTTTTCGAAAATGATATTTGGCCCGCCGGCGGGCTAGCCCGCACGCCGGCGTGGCACTCCCCCATTGGCTCCCCCCTATTCGCGTGGGACCCATGCCGGCGCCCTGCCAATGGGGGAGCTCCGCGTGGCCGCGGGCTAGCCCGCAGGCGGGCCATGTAGCACCGCTGAATTTTTTTATAGTGATTTAGGCTTCTCTTGAAAATCCTTCCTCCATATGAGACTAGTGGATAACCCGTGCCATAATGGCACGGACACGAACCCGGCCTTCTCGACGTAGGCGTGCAGGCACCGGGCCAGCGCCAGGGACCCGAGTCCGGCGGAGGCGGACACAGCAAAGACCACGGTGGCGACGTTCGGGGCGGCGTAGGGCCTCATGGAGGCGAAGACGTACAGGACCGTCGCGGGGCGTCAGAGGGCGGCGAGGTCCGAGACGGCGGCAGTCCAGGAGACGACGTCCCTGTGCGACATTCCGTCCACCCGCAGGACGTGGTCTGCGGAGCCGCGTCGGGAGTAGGCGGTGAGCAGGACGGTCTGCACGAAGGGGTCGGGCCGATATCCGAGGAGGAGGACGTGTGCGTGGAGCGACCTGGTGGCGGCGGCGGCGACGGTGGTGGTGTTGAGCAAGGTAGAGAAGGTGTGGGAGTCGGGAGGGACGCGGCGGCGGAGCATTTGGGAATAGATGGAGAGCGGGTCGACGGAGATGGCGATGGCGGTGTTGAAGGAAAAGGGGTTGGGGTTGGTCATGGCGGAGAAGAGGGAGGCGGAGAAAGAAGGGTCGGCGTCGGCGGCGCGGTGGAGGAGGCTGCTTGCGACGAAGGAGTTGCGGAAGAGGCCGGCGACGACGGCGTGGGCGAGGATGGAGCGAAGGCGGCGGAGGGAGGGACGATGTAAGAGGAGATGGAGGCGGGGGTACCGTTGGAACAACCGGTTGCTCCACACCCAACATGGGACCTCCTCCTCTCTTACAGAGAGAGGGACAATTTAGTTCTTTCATCATCGTTGAATCAAAGCATATGGGTCGGACCAAAAATCCACTGTGTTTTATATTATAGATATTATAGATATACTAACTTGCCATGATTGCGGTTCTCCTCTACTATAACCCACCTTCCCGTGCTCTTTTCCATCGTCTTGTAGGCAGAGAGGAAGAGAATTAGCACGGAGCTTGTTAGGTATTCGAGCACATGTTTTCGTAGATGCGGATCTCGAAAAGACGAAGTGACAAAGTACACTTTAGGCTCCGATGAGAAACGAGATCGTCTCCTTGTACTAGTATGCCAACTTGTAAATCATTATTCGCCAATATATTATTTTGAGTATAAATAATGTTTAGTTTTATGTTGCACGGACACATATTTAATACAATATGATACCAACACATTTGCACGGGCACGATATTGATTTTGGCAAACTCTAGTATGTTTTGAAGTGTTTGTGACGTGTCGAATATATTCTTTAGATTATAAATCATGTTTAATTCACCTGTTAAACATGGAGAGGAAGTTGTTTGATCTTAGACATTTTTGTTGGCTAAATTGTACTTTGATACCTTTAACTATTCTGATTTTTCAACTTGATATCCTAAACTTTTTTACTCAACAACTTAATACCTCAACTATTATTTTTTTTCAACTTTATACCTAAAATTCTTAAAATTTCAAAAATGCCCTTATTCCTTCCCTCTCCCCTTCTCCCCTCCCCCTCCGGCCACCCCCTTCTCCGCACAGCCCTAGCCCCCCTCCCTCTCGCCCCGCCCCCCCTCCGGCCACCCCCTCTCCCGCTTCCAGCCGCCTCCCCCTCCCCCCCTCCCGCTTCCGTCCACCCTCCCCCAGCCCCCCTCCTCCCATGCTGCCGTGCCCTAGGGGGAGAGGCGGGGGCGGGTGGCCGGAGCGGGAGGAGGGGGGGTGGGAGGCGGCCGGAAGCGAGAGTGGGGGGGGGGGGGGGGGGGGGGGGAGAGGGGGGAGGCGGCCAGAAGCGGGAAGGGGGTGGCCGGAAGCGGAAAGGGGGTGGGGGGGTAATTTTAAAGTTTGACCATGGGTATTTTCGTCCAAAATTTTTTTTGGGTATCAATTTGTTACAAAAAAAGTTTAGGGTATCAAGTTGAAAAACCGGAATAGCTGAAGGTATCAAAGTGCAATTTAGCCATTTTTGTTTAGCATATTGATATATGAGCTTTAGCCTGGCAGAGTGATACAACTAGAGCTGTCAAGACGGGCCAGCCCGTAACCCACCATAACCCACCATTTGGCGGGACGGGGCGGGTCGACCCACCATTTTGCCGGGCTGAAAAAATTTCAACCCAGCCCAACCCACCGGCGGGCCGCGGGCTAGGCGGACCGGCCCGCTTAATTTTTTTGAATTTTTAAATTATTTTTTAGTTTCTTAAAAGGAAAAAAAATCATATATATAATATTTTATACTCATTCTCATATGCATCAAATTACAAGTAAAATACAAGAAACATTATAATAGTAGATATTTCTTTAAAACACTTTCATTCATGTAAATAAATAACCAAATTTAATATTTTATACGTCATTGCTTGCATTAAATAAAAATTTTTATCATTTATAATACATATCTCATATATGTGCTAAATAAAAAAAATAAAATTTTTTATAAAAAATTAGATGGCGGGCCAACCCACTTGGCCCGCGGGCTAGCCCACCGCGGGGCGGGCTACTAGCGGGCCAGTCCACCTAGGCCCGTCTGTTTGGCGGGCTCCTAAATGCTTGGTCCAACCCACCTTTTTGACGGACAGGACGGGCTGGTCCAACGGATTTAGCCCATTTTGACAGCTCTAGATACAACTACTTCAAAATTGTTGGTCGAAATTTGTAAGACCGATATTTAATCTTAAACAACTTCATTTTGGTGGGTTGTTTCTCCTTATATTCCTTCTTCTGGAGAGGGGAATAAGTCCCTATAACTATTATTTGTTGAACAAAGTTAGCATCTTCCGATGATGAATAGCTATATGGCGAGGCTAGCCATATAGTTAGGCTAGTCGTAGTAGCTAAGACCTCTTCAATGTATAGCGAGAATGGCATGGCCCAAAGCTCGCTTGGACAATATAGCTAAACCATTTGATTCAAAAGCTTGTTTGAACAATGAAGCTAAATAATTTGATTCAAAAGCTTGATTATACAATGGAGCTAGCCTTATAGGCTTGTTTAACTTTCCATATATTACAAAGTCAGCCTATTTGGACGCAAAAAATGATATTTGGCTCAATTTTTTTTTTTTTTGATAATATCGTCTTCCATTATGTAACATATGACATGGCTGATGACATGACAGTTGACATGGCAAAATTGAACATTAAATATTAAAACTAATATTAAAATTAAAATTAAAATTAATATCAAATTAACATGAACAATAATATTAAAATTAACATTAATATTAACTTTAACATTAATATTAAAATTAATATTAACATTAAATTAAAATTAGCATTAACATTAAAATTAAAATTAAAATTAATATTAATTAGCATTAATAATAACGTGTGTGTGTGTTATCCAAAAGAAAAAAATCTTTGATGCTCAACTAATACTATGTCATCATACTTACACAATACTTGTAGCCAACTACATGATGACATGTTTTTATGTCGATTATATGAAACCATTAAAAGAAAATTACTAAGGACATCACCAAAAGTGGTATGGACTATCAGATAACAAAGAACATCACTCTTAGGTTATAAAAGTGTTAGGAGACATCACATCATTTCTTAAAGGGGTTTCACCATGTCAAATACCCAAACTCCTTTTTCTTCTTCATCTTTCTCTTATACAACTTCCTCTCCCTCTCCCTTACAATCATAATTGAAGACAAGTTTTCCTATTCGTTTCAATGTACTTTTGTTAGTTTTTTTCCAGATAAAATTGAGCACAACAAATTTTAGGATTTCTTTTCTTAATTTTTTTAATTAATGTATGTTGAGAATTTATTTCATTAAAAAATTATTATTGACAGTTTTGAACACCTTTTCTAGGGTTTGAAAGCTTTAAAAATTGACACAGTCGGATTGGAATCGACAAAGGACTGCCAGAATCTTACTAGTCCTAAGACACAATTTTGTCGTAGGATTGCCAGACACTCATAATACACAGAAAACAATGATAGCCTCTACAAATATTTTTTAAAGAATATATTGGGTATCAGAAAATGTCAATTTTTTTTTTTTTTAAAAAGTTGTGATAAGCCCTGTCACTTTGTTTTCTGCCTTTAGTAATTTTCATTGAAAATATGAGGTATCATCATGACATATTATCAAGTTGGCTCAAAATAGTAGGAGGAGAGTCTGGTTTATCAAAATAACCACGAATCGTTTATTTGAAACCTACCGGCTGACAACCCAAGAATGTCTTGGTCCACTAACATGAACTGGATCTGTTGAAAAAAGCACAAGTGCAATCTATTCGGCCCGGCCCATAAAACACCTATGGGCCAGATCTCGGGCCGGTCCGCGTGATTCACATTTGCAATTGAAGGAATACCGGACTAATTGGCGTTTAGATCCTGAATTTTACCTTTGGCTGTGTTTGATTGGACTTTTTTTCCATGGAAAATATTTCCATCACAAATTTTCCACCAATTGTAGTGTTTGATAGCTTATATTTTCCATGGAATTATTTTCCAAAAAACTATCATTTTTCATATTTTCTTCTAAAACGGTGGAAAATGAAACTTGTCCAACCATTAGGAAAATATCATTTTCCATGGAAAATAACTATTTACCATGGAAAATAATAACAATCAAACACCCAAATTAAGTTTTCCATAAAATTTTTTTAAAATTCCATGGAATTTTTTTCCTAGGAAAATAATTCCATGGAATTAATTTTTTTTCCATATCTTTTCCATCTTGCAATCAAACGCACAGTTTAAGCCTTCACATGCCAAATTGGAAAGTTTGGATCCTGATTTTTTCTACATTATACACTATTTTTCAACATGTATTTGTTGTTGTCCTTGTACTCACGTTTAGGCCTCGTTTGGTTCGCAAAATTATGGGGTTGGAAAAAAAAAGTGATTACTTTCCTATATTTTGGTGCCAAAATAATTGAGGAAGAAAGTAAAGTGATTCTCAAGGAAAAGAAATTAGAGGGAAAATAATTCCATCCATCTATCCACGAAATTACTTTCCCACATTAAAGTATTCACTTTCCTTTTCAAATTCTTTAACATTTTCAAACATCGATTTTTTTTTATATTATAAATTTCCAAAGAAAATAAAATATCAATTGGAAATAAAATACCAATGAATTGATTTGCTCCCCCAACCCTTTTCCCGAACCAGGGTCTGGCCTTGTTTGGTTTGCGGAATGAAAGGGAAAGGAAATCAATTTCTTGGCATTTTCTTTTCCAAATTCTCATTGATTTTTCTTTCTGATGTTTGGAAATGCCAAAAAATTTGAAAATAAAAATAAATATTTTAATGTAGAAAAGTGATTTTTCTCATAATTTTTCTTCTATTGAGAATTATTTTTCTTTACTGTTCAATTTTTTTGATACCCAAATATAGAAAAGTAATCACTTTCGTTTTCCAACGGTAAGATTCCGCGAACCAAATCAGGGGAATATTCCTGCTGTTCGAAGAGCTCACACTTCCTTGATGTGCTGCACCAGTTCCGCATTTTTTTTTTCTTTCCATCTCAAAAACTCTCAACTCTAAAAATGTTGCCGATCGCTTCTTCTTCTCTAGATCCGGTGCGAGCTCGTCAATGGCGACTCGAGCTCTCGACCTCGCGTTATGCTTCTCGCCGAGGCCCTCGCTGCCGATGCGTCCTTCCCTCGCTACCCATCTCCGCCGGAACCAGGGTTTCTGACGAGGCTGGTGGGCCTCCGGCTCTCGAGGACTCACCGGTAGGATCTCGGCAGCGGCGGCGAAGGAGAGGATCGCTCGTCGGGGGACGGTGGTCTGCGAGGTCCAGGACGCCGCGAGCGACCGAGGGTTAGCTTTCTTTCGAGAGGTCCTTTCTTTTATTTTTCTTCTTTTCTTTGAGAGATGCATTGCGGACATGGCGACGCGGACGCGACACATATTTTGGCGTGTCCTAGTGTATTGCGGAATGCCTGTCTCGTGTCCGAAAGGTGTATTTTGGAGACGCCACCAAGTTGTGAAGTGTTCATGCGGCGTGGTTTATGATGAATGTCCATGCTAATTATAGACCAACCATGCTTTATGGGTCAGATTGTTGGGCAACACTTGCTCCGAGCAAAGCGCAGCCGAAATGAGAATGCTAACAGGGACAAGGGATGAGTGTATTAGTGGGACCACGGTGCCTTACGAACTGAGGGGGGACCGTGCGCAGCAGACCGCGCTGACTTGGCAGTCCCCAATTGGAGGCGGGTGGGGCCTGGTGCTGCTAAGAGCATCTCCAACCCTATTGTGAGTTTGAAAAAAATGGTTGCCACATAGGAATGACAACCATTTTTTCCAAAATTACTTCTCCAATGCAAATGTGAAATAAAGTGTGGAGTTGACATGGCAATGACATGGCAAAGACAATGTGAAGTTGGTTGTCTAGATCTAGACAATGCACTTCACAATGTCTTTATGTCCACATCATCATTTGTGAATAAAAATATTTATAAAAAAGTTAAGAGCATCTCCAACCCTATTGTGACTTTGGAAAAAAGTTAATGCCACATAGGATTGACAAAATTTTATTCAAAAGTTCTTCTCCAATGCAATTGTCAAGTCAATTGTGAAACTTATGTGGCAAAAATTAAAGAAGACATTGTGAAGTTGATTGTCTTGTTCTAGACAATGCACTTGACAATGTCTTCTCTTCCATGTCATCAATTATGAATAAAAAATATTAGAAAAAAGAAAGAAGATGAGTAGTTGTCTTAAAAGTTGCCTTGGAAGTTGGAAAAAAATATTTTTTATTGTCTTCTCAATACTTTTGCATTGGAGAGAGTTTTTCTATCTCATTGTCTTTTGAGATATAATTTTGCCACATAAACAAGACATTGTCTTGTGGCTCATGCCACATAGGAGCCACCTAAGACCCACAACACTTAACAAGACAATAGGGTTGGAGATGCTCTAAGAAGTGGAGGATTGCCTTGGAAGTTGGAAAAAATACTTTTTATTGTCTTCTCAATACTTTTGCATTGGAGAGAGTTTTTCTATCTCATTGTCTTTTGAGATATAATTTTGCCACATAAACAAGACATTGTTTTGTGGCTCATGCCACATAGGAGCCACCTAAGACTCACAACACTTAACAAGACAATAGGGTTGGAGATGCTCTAATAAGTCCATCTCCAATGGTGATTTCTAAAATTGAGTTTCTATCCTACTTGGCATTGTACTTCAAGAAGATTTCTATCCTAGTTGGAAGAGTTTCTACATAGAAATTGCACACACAAAAAAAACTACTCTATAATGGTTCTCCATTTATATCCTAGGTGTCACAGAATAAAAGGACCAATTTAGTGGTGCGAGACCCAATAATAATTGTCATGAGAGATTCTATAAGAGTTTTTACATGTAGAAAACCTCAGAGAAATTTTTCATCCTACATCAATGATGATAGAAACCACCACCGGGGGAAGTTTTTTCCAAAATGGATTTTTCCATAGAAATAGGGCAGATAGAAACCCCCATTGGAGATGGCCTTAGGGCTTGGGCCAATTGGGGGGGGGGGGTCACGTTAGTCTTGGTCTGCCGCACGGTTCTCTCTCGGTTCGTCAGGCTTTTTCGTTAGTGGGATGTCGAGTGTGGTGACTGTCTCTAGCCAACATAGACCTATAATGCACAGGTTAGGAGAGAGAAAATATTAGTTAAAGGAGCTGGCAAAACGGAGGGTTGGCCAAAATGAACTTGGATTGAGGCGGTAAAAGAGGATATAATTTTTGCTAATGCTATGAAGGAAATGACCCTTAGTAGACTTGAATGAAATTAAAGGATTCGGATAGCCAACATAAAAAATTGGGGATTAAGGCTTTGTTGCTGTTGTTTTGTATCCGCAGCAACAATCAATTAGGTATTCCTTAGGTTCTACTCTTTACCTGGATTGGGAATTTCTCCTGATGATGGTCATGCCAGTGCTCAAAACACTTCCTTATTTGGGGGTCCTGCAAAAGTTCGGAATTGGAACCATTTGGAAACTATATTAGGAATTTACTGAAGCTCTTTCTGTCACCAACTTGATCATTAAGACTTCGTCTGTGAAGAATTCAATTGATTGTGTCCATCAATTGTTGCGAGGACAGCACAGCCATCTCAAAGCAGTAGGCTTTCTGAATGTGCAGATGGGATCTAAGCTCCTAGGTGGACTGATAAAGAACATATGTGCAGTATTTTTTTTTTCTCTCAAGCTCAGAGATCTCCCTTGTTTGATTAGGCTCACAGTTTTACAAGATGAGTCGTAGAGACAACTTTATATAACTGCAAAGAAAGCAGCTCAATATTCCATATGTAAAAGTAATAATCATCGTTAACCAATTAAGCATGACAACAGAGGCATAGTGTCACGGACTTAGTGTTTTAGGCTACACTTCGATTCGTACGGCGCACTATTTTTCTCCTCGAAGAGTCGTGCAAGCCTTCCCCCAACGCTTAGTTCGCTTGCTAAGGTGATATTGAGAATGTTGTGGAGCAAAAGAGAGAGAGTGGAAGATTAAAAACTTCACTACACTAGAAAGAGAATACAACTTTGGGTGGTGAGGAACAAATGAGGCCTCCCGCCTTATTTATAATGGCTCATAGAGCTTTACATGGAAACTTCTGCAAGAAATATTCCAGGAATTATTCTTCCTACCATACTGGAATCGACATATTCCAGGATTATTCTCTAGGAAAATAAAAGGAAACTTTGTGGGCCATCCAGAAGGATCTTGGGCCATCTAGAATGATCTTGGGCCTTCCAGAGAAGTCTACCGTCTTCTAGAGAGTTCCGCCATCTTCTAAAATGTTCTGGAAGCTTCCCGCATAACCCCGGTCCATGGAGAGTTATGCAAATCCGTCTCGGTGGGGCGTAAACTTTTGTGCGTGACATTCTCTCATACCTATTTCGTCGACGCCATCGTCGATGGGTGCAGCAAGTCTCGGGACGATGTCCACTCTTGTAGGCATGATCGCTGGATATCGTCCCTCCTTTGTGCGTTTCGTGCGGCGCTTCCCTTTGTCCATCTTTTCCTCAAGATCGGAAGCAAACTGGTTTGCCGCACCAACTCTGGCCTCGGTCCGTGCCCTCCTCGGCATAGGACGAATCTCGTGCAGGCTATTGAGTCGCCGATCCTCCTCGTCTCGTGCCTGCACATGGTTCTGCACACCTCCGCGTATGCGAGTCCCCTTGAAATCCTCTCGACCCGAATGTCCCCCATGAGCTTTGAGCAACTCCTTACGCGATTTACTCCGCCTCCTCGCTTCTGCCTCCCCGCAGCTTGCGACACGCTTCTCTGCACTCGTGTCCAGCCCGGTGGCACGGTCCACCTCCCTTCGCGGAAGTGGCTCCTTGGGACGTCCCTTTGCAACACCCTTGGTCTCGCACGAAAGGCCATCATCCTCGAAGCTTTCCTTCTTCTCGAGCACCGCTAGGTATGCCGTCTCCCTAGGGGTGAGCATTCGGTTTATTCGGTCTAAAATCGAACCGAATAAGCAAAACCGAATTCGACCGAACCCGAATAAAGGAAACTGAAACCGAACCGAAATAGGTCCCAACCGATTCCAAACCGAACCGAATAACTAATTCGGTTTTCGGTTTAATCGGTTAAATTATTATTATTAATTAAAATTAAAATCACTAATAATAGATCCACAGATCACAAGGATCCAAAGGCTCAAAGGCTCAAGTTTTTCTTTGGACCACCCAAAGAAAAATAAGCCCGAAGGTCCAGGTTCTATACAAGTCTTCCACCATTGCTTCCCTCTTTCTTATAGGGCTTGGCTGTCCCCATATTTATTCTCCCGCCGATGTGGGACTAAATGTAGGTTGTAGTGAGAAAGGCTAACCACCAAGAGTGCTCTTATCTTGGCTGCCCCCATATTTGTTCTCCCACCGATGTGGGACTAAATGTAGTAGTGAGAAAGGAACTAAAAATAAATTGCATAAAGTAGGTGGAGGTGGGATTCGAACCCTACACCTTCCATAGTTATTCACCCCTCCCTACCAACTGAGCTATAACAATTGCTTGTCATAACATGTAAATTATGTGTATATAAATTTCTTATTCGGTTTTCGGTTTTAAACTGAAACCGAACTCCAAAACCGAAACCGAAACCGAATAAGGAATTTTAGTGTTTTCAAAACCGAAACCGAACCGATTATTTTTTAAACCGAACCGAACCTCTTATTCGGTTCGGTTCAGTTCGGTTTTCGGTCCAAAACCGAATAATGCTCACCCCTACGTCTCCCTTTTGCCACCCTTTTTGAGCTGAGTAGTGGAGATAGCTTTTCCCTTCGAAGGCTTGTCTTGTGCACCTTTCACCATGCACGGTGAGCCTTCCTCCATGAAGCCGACAACTCCCAAATGTGACATCGGAATCGCCTTAGCCGCGATAAGGAAATCCATGCCTAGTATCATCTTGAAGTCTTCCAGCGGCGCAACGGTGAAATTGGCAATACCCGACCAATTTTCCACTGCTATGCGGACCCCCTTGGCTAGACCTGTCAATTGGGCCGGGCCGGCCCAGCCCGGCACGAGCCCGGTCCGAAAATTTGGCCCATGTGCCGGCCCGGCCCGATTAATCATGGGCCCGGTCCGGCCCGGCCCCGTATATTGGGTCGTGCCGGGCCACATATATCGGCCCATAACATAGGCCCGGCCCGGCCCGGCCCGGCCCGGCCCGAAGCCCAAGCACGGCACGGCCCGAAGCCCGACCCGGCACGGCCCACCCAAATAAATAAGAATCTAAGTAGTTTCTATATCAAAAAAATGGTTATTAATATTTAAAAAACTTACTCATGTTATTATGTTATGTTAATCTACGTAAATATATGTGAGTGTTGAAAAGAATAGATGAAAACATGTTGGATGTTCAATCTTTTGTGTTTAAAAAATAATTGTAATTAATATACAATTTTTTTGAGAAGAAAAACAAAATTGAATGTCCAAATTTCACGTGCCAATCAAGTCCGACACGGCCCAGCCCGGCCCGGCCCGACCCGAAGCCCACTGTGCCATGGGTCACGTGCCGGGCTGGGCCGAGATTTTCAACCCTTGGCCCGGCCCGGCCCGGCCCGCTACAATTCATGGGCCCAAGAGGCCCGGGCCCGGGCCGGCCCGGCCCGGCCCACCCAATTTTCGTACCGGGCCGGCGCGGCCCGGCCCACTTGACAGGTCTACCCTTGGCTACCCCCTGCACGGGGCGCGCCTCCGCATTGACCGCCTTCATCATGCCTGGATCTTCCTCCTAGACTAGACCCAAGCGACGGACTTCCCGTCCGCGATGAAGTTATGAGTGGCGCCCGTGTCAACCAACGCCCCTGTGCTCTTGCTATTGATCTTTACATCAACGTACATGATCTCCCTGTTCGGAGTCCTCGACACAGCAGACTTGGTCTTCACGGTGTTGAGTAAGCACAATGCTCCCATGTGCGCTCCCACTTCGCACTCTTCGTCCCCCACATCCTCGCTTTGGACGACATTCACACGCATGCTCCTCATCGGACAATTCTGAGCAAAGTGCTTCTCTCCGCATATGAACCACGAAACAACTCGCTCGGGTCGGGCTTTCTCGTGCTTCTTTCCCCCGGATGGACCTTCCTTAGGAGAGCTCTCCTGCTCTCCCCCACCATTTCCCTTGGTGGACTTTGGCTTGGCCTCGGCATCGTTGTCGTCCCACATGTACTCGACGAGCCGTTCGGCTGTTGCCACGACGGTGTTCAAGTCTTGTACCCTCTGTCGCTGCAATTCTTGAGCCGTCCACGGTTTGAGTCCATCGAGGAAGAAGAACAAGCGATCCTCCTCACCCATGCTAGATATTGCAAGCATCAAGTGTGTAAACTTCGTGATGTACTCCTTAATTGCCCCAGTATGCTTGAGTTGCCGCAAGCTCCGCCTCGCTGCAAACTCTACGTTCTCTGGATAGAATTGAAACTTGATTTTCTTCTTGAGATCTTCCCAAGTCTATCGAGCACAAACCCTTCTCGGCCTCCATGCACCTTCGACGTCACCACAACATTGCATCGTCTGTGAAGAAGAGTGAAGCAATATCCACCTTCTCGACGTTATCGTTGATGTGCAACGCCTTGAAGTATCGCTCAACGTTCCACAAGAAGTTCTCAACTTCTTTGGCATCCCGCACCCCGCTGAAGGATTTCGGCTCAGAGATCTTCCTTCGCCTCGGTGCCTCCCTACTTGAATGTCCACCGTTCGCAACGGCCTTCTCCAAGATGGCAACTTTGGTCTTGAGTTCTCCGCAACTCTCGATCACGGTCTTTAGCTCCTCGTAGCCTTGGACCTTCTTACGCAAGTCCTCAATCTCCGCATGATGTCCCTTGAGCTCGTCCTCAAGTGCGGATCGGATCTCTTGGAATTGCTCCCGAAAGATTGCCATGGATGAAGCAACGTCGCTCTCCAGCCCATCGAAGTATCTTTCCAGCCTCTTGTTGCTTTGCTCCATGGAGCCTATGCACATCTCTATGTCCTTCGAACCCGCCTCCAAGACTCCAACGCGCTCGGCAAGATCCACAAGGCTACGCTCCGCCGTAGACTCCTTGCTCTTGCCCTTCTTGTTGGTCTTAGCGTGCCCCTCCCTAGGCGACGTTGGTCCCTCCTGAACGTTCTCGGATGTCGACATAGCATCAACCGACCTTCGCTCTGATACCACTTATCACAGACTTAGTGTTTTAGGCTACACTTCGACTCGTGCGGCGCACTATCTTCCTCCTCAAAGAGTCGTGTAAGCCTTCCCCCAACGCTCAGCTAGATCGCTAAGGTGATATTGAGAATGTTGTGGAGCAAAAGAGAGAAAGAGTGGAAGATTAAAAACTTCACTACACTAGAAAGAGAATACAACTTTGGATGGTGAGGAACAAATGAGGTCTCTCCCCTTATTTATAGGCTCATAGAGCTTTACATGGAAACTTCTGGAAGAAATATTTCAGGAATTATTCTTCCTACCATACTGGAATCGGCATATTCTTGGGCCATTCAGAAGGATTTTGGGCCATCTAGAATGATCTTGGGCCTTCCAGAGAAGTCTACCGTCTTCTAGAGAGTTCCGCCATCTTCTAGAGTGTTCTGCAAGCTTCCCGCATAACCCCGGTCCATGGAGAGTTATGCAAATCCGTCTCGGTGGGACGCAAACTTTTGTGCGTGACAATAGGCATAAGGGAACTGGGGGATAGGAATATGAAGATAGAAAGAATGAGTAGAGGATAATCTTTCAGGCAGCTTGCAATTGAATAAATGAAATAAGCCTTTTAGAATTGGTTATGAGTAGTTGAGATCTACATTCCGCCCCTTACTGGGAAAAAAGATATGCTACACTTGTATATCTTTTAGATGCAGCTGCCATTAATTACTTATACATTCAGATACGAGCATATCTTCACCATATGGAATACAGTCGGTTCAACAAAATCTCTTTCTTAACAGTGAGAAAATTGGAGAAGTATAAATCATGAGTTGGCTAAGTCCATTTTGTTTGCGTTGAAGACTAGAATAGTTATCTTCATTTTATACATTTACTGTTTTATGTATTTTCATTCATTTTTATGTATTTTTCATTCAGAGACGACATATCTACTTCCGAATTGGTCATACGGGATTGCGTAAACGCATGCTTGATCCATTTAGATGGAACTCTATATTCCTGAGTCAAGTAGAAGTTTATTTCGCTTTCTACGAGGTCGATGGATTGTTGTCCATACTGGCGTCGAATCAAATCAAAATCAAGAAAATTGAATTCCTAGACGTCTGCGGGTACCGAGGCCGGGCAGGTTTTCGTCTGCATCTGAAATGGTGATCCCCAACTGGATGAGATGGAGAACGTCCCCCTCACGACCTTGTACTTATCCTCAGATGTGAGTTTGTGATACTTCTTCGATGAGTCTAATTAGGTACATGAAAACTTCGTGTCGATGACAGTGTAGGGATAACTGTTGATCAGGAAATCGATCAGACCGCACCAAAAATTGTATGTCCAAACCTATCTAATCACATTCCCAAAATTGGTTGTCTAAGATATTTAATTAATTAATTGACTAATATTATTTAATTAAGGTAGATTTGATATTGACAAGGATCAATGTCATTATTATAATATATTTTATAAAGAGTAATTATATTTCTAAAACAATAGGAGATAGATATTCTAATAGGTCTCTCATTAGGACTTCAACTTCAGATCTATTGTGACTATAATTAGATTGTCTTATCATGCAAATGACAAACCTATTTAAAGGAGCACGTACAGCCCTTTCAGAATTATTAAGAGTATAACTTTTTGTTCAATTGTCTTTTCTCTCCGACCCCTCCAACTAGCTATGAAGAAGTCAAGGATTGTGATTAGACAAGTTTGGGCGTCCAACTTTAGGTACGAGTTTGGTCTGGTTGATTTATAATCAATAATTATCCTATGTTGTCATCGACACAGTTTTCCAGTACCTACTTATACTCGTGGAAGAAGTATCATGAATGTCTGAGGAGAAGTACGACATCATGAGGTGGAACGTGGACGTCCTCCATCTCATTCAACTACTTTCGGATCTAGATGAAAACATGTCCGACCTTGGTATCCGCGACGATGAACTGTACGTCTGGGAATTCAAATTTTGATTTGATTCATCGACCTTCTCGTGCAACAATCCATCAATCTCCTTGTAGAGAGCGGAATATAATTCTACTTCACTCATAAATATGGAGTTCTAGATAAGCGGTTCAAGTATCCATTTATGGAGTCTCGTATGGCCAATTCGGGAGAAGTGGGCAACAACTGGATCACCTTCCACGATGTCGCATAATTTGATGAAGATAATCAACGGAAAGAAACTGCGAAAACTCTCAACGGATTCTTGGAAGAGTCGAAGAGGATCTTCAGGAATAATGTGTATGACATCAAGAGAATGGCGAGGTGTTGCAACAGATCATTTGTTGGAGGTCTCGAGCAGGTGGCACGAATGCTGCAGACGAAGAGGGAAGTTGGGAGAAGGCAACAAGCCGGATGTGATAGCATTGTCGTAGGTCAAGGTGTTCGTGGGCCGGTCCGGGCCGGCCCGCGGTCCAAAAAGCGACGGTTTTAACCGGGCTCGGGCCGGACCTGAACCGGACCGGGCAAGCAAGCGGGCCGGGCCTGGCCCGACCCGGTTTGATTAGGATGGGCTCAGCCCGCCCATTGAACCGGACTATAGGGTGGTCGGGCCGGGCCGGAGCGGTCCACGGGCCGGGCCGGGCTCCGGTTTAGTGCGGGCCGATTCAGCCGTGCTGAACCGGGCCGACCCGGTTCAGTTTTGTTTTTTTGTTTTTATTTAAAATTTCTATGATTTTTTTTATTATTTTAATTTCTATTGTTATTTTGGAAAAAAAAAACATTTCTCCCTATTCCTTTATCCGGGCTTGGGACCGGCAATGCTTGCTTGGCACAGGCGGAGTTAAAAAATATATATATTTTAATTTAAAAGTAAAAATTAGTTTTTGAAATTTTAAAACTTGAAAGTATAAGTTAAAATTTTGAAATTTTGTAAGTTATAATTTAAAATTGTATTTTTGAAAGTATAAGTTAAAAATTTAAAAATATAAGTTAAAAATTTGAAATTTTGAAAGTTATAATTTAAAATTTAAATTTTGAAAGTATAAGTTAAAAATTTAAAAGTATAAGTTAAAATTTTAAAATTTGTAAATTTGTAAAAAATTTGTAAAAAATTTGTAAAAAATTAAATGTACATACCTTGCACCGTAGCCTCATTCTTGTTCGCCTTCATGCACCGTAAGCGATTCAAAGTCCAGCTCGTGAATATCAAGATTTTCATCTATCTGGTTTTGGGTTCTTCTCTCGGCTTTAATCCAATCTTGTACGCACACTATTGCTTCCAAGATATCGGGCTTCAAGCGCCCCCTCTTTCTGCTCAACATCCTTGATCCTGCACTAAAACAGGACTTCGATGCTACCGTAGACACCGGGACCATTAGTAGATCACGTGCTATGGTAGAAAGAACATGATATCTCTTGTTGTGTCTCTTCCACCATTCTAAAACGGCGAAGTGATCTGGAGTCTCTTCTTCGTCTTCATAAGAACTAAGGTACATAGACAACTCTTGAGTAGGTTGGGAAGATTGCTTTTGTTTCTTCCTTTGTAGTAAGCGACCGGCTGTTGATAGCTTAGACGCCAAGCCGGAGCTACTACTAGCCCCCCCTGAGTTGGTCGGGTCGACGCTGCTCTTTCTTCGTACAGTATAACTAACCTGTCCAACGCAAGTTTAACTTCTACTTTCATGTCAGTAACATCTATATCTATATATTCTCCAAATCCATCTAATAAAGCATCTACACCATCCAATTTGATTGTAGGATCAAATATGGAAGCCAAACAATATAAAAGAGGTACTTCACCCCAATATTTCTTGAATTTGGCTTCCATATTTCTTACAACATATTCAAAATTTGGAAGATCTCTATATCTAGAAAATAAATAAGAAATGTTACAAAGTTCACGTAAAGCTAAGCAAGATGTGGGATAATAAACACCAGAAAGAATACATGTAGCATTGTAAATTTTTTTTAAAAATTCACAAATACTTTCAGCTACTACCCAATCATCAGCAGTAACTTGAAAGTCAAAGGTGAGACCCGCATTACAATAATACGTAATAACATCCTTAAAAGAAATTGCAGATTTCAACATCAAGTAGGTGGAGTTCCACCTATGTGGTATATCCTTCACAAATTTTCTAAAAGTAATACCAAAATGTGCGCATGTGCATGCAAAACTTTGTTGTCTACTTGGAGACGTGTTCAAAGTGTGCAAGCATTGTCGCAGAGTGTCTAAATGGCGACTAAAATATTCTAAACATTCTTTAACAACTAAGTTAATAATATGGCAAGCACACCTAACATGCAAAAGTCTACCTTCTAAAATAGGCTGAAAAATCAATGACAAAGAAGACATAGCAGTATTATTGTTTGAAGCATTATCCAAAGAGACAGAAAAATTTTTGTGGTGAATATCATATTCACGCACATGTTGAGAAATGACACTTAAAATTACAGCGCCCGTGTGTGGATATTCTATAATTTTAAGACAGATGATGCGTTTTTGCAACATCCATTGTGCATCTATATAGTGTGCAGTAATACAAATGTAAGCATAATTTTGCTTACTAGTCCAAATATCAGAAGTAATAGACAACTTACTAACATTTTGTAAAACCGCTTTCAAAGCGGCTCTCTGCTCCTTAAAGAGACGAATAGCCTCATTTCGAGCTTGTTGTCTACTAACTCTAGTAAAGGAGGGGCTTAGAGACAATGTTGCATAATCGCGTAAAGATTCACTTTCATCCGAAGTGAAAGGAAGTTCATCTGCATCACGAATAATATAGTTAACTAATTCCATTTTATGACGCGCAGCTGAGTAAGTAAGGTTACCCATTGAAGAACCGGTGGCACCTACAAAGCTTATTTGGGTTTGGGACGTTTGAAGCGTGTCCTTCCCGTAGCAAGTGTCGTAGTGTCTGGATATGGTCCCGATGCCACCGCCCTTCTTCCATGCGTACTGGTTCAAACATTTCTTGCATTGCGCCTTGCACGGTATTGGTTCACCCTTGGCATCTAAAACAAGCGAACCATCAGGATTAGTTTCATAAATCAAAGTAAAAAAATTTCAATACTTAGACTTTTTTCTTTTTTCAGGAAGTTGTGTAGAACTAGCGACTTCTGGAGGAGATGGAAGGCACCCCTCCGGATTGGTTGCTATTTGCTCAGGTGGGTTTGAACCTTCACCAAAAAAAAAATTAAAAATGTCGTAAGTCTGTCCAGCAAGATTAGGTGGGTTTGAACCTTCACCAGCCATTTATAAAAAATAAGTACAAATTTAGAAAATAAAATAAAGGAAGGGATTGGGAGGGAGATCGGGGTGGGTTTGAACCTTCACCAGCCATTTATAAAAAATAAGTACAAATTTAGAAAATAAAATAAAGGAAGGGATTGGGAGGGAGATCGGGAAGCCGTAGAGCGCCGGAATGGGGTTGAGAGCACCGAAAATCCTTAGAAGTAGAGCACCGTAGAGCACCGGGAAGCCTTAGAAGTAGAGAATTGTAGAAAAATATTTTGAATGAGTTGTGTTTGAAAAATGAGATTTTTGGCCTATTTATAGAAATTTTTTAGGGTTATTTTGGTCATTTTGGTCCAAAAATGACCAAAATGCCCCCCCCAACGTTTATAAAACGGTTACAATTGGGGGCATTTTGGTAAAATATCTCCCCTGCCCCCCCCCCCCCCCCCCCCCCCCCCCCCCCCCCGTTCACATTCTGTTTAAAAAAAAAAAAAATTTAACCGGATCGGGCTTCGGGCCGGTTGTCGGGCCAGTCCAACCGGGCCGGGCCACGGGCCGGGCCAGTGGGCCAATAAATAAATAAAAAAATTTTGCGGGCCGGTCCGGGCCGGTCTCGGGTTGGGCGGGGGAGGCCCGACCCGGACCGTGTGGGTTGGGGGGCCGGGCCGTGCCGGGCCTGAAAGCGGGCCGGTCCGGACTTCCTCTGAGCGGGCTGACGTGCGGGCCGGACCGGGCTTCGGGCCAACCGGTCCACTGAACACCTTGAGTCGTAGGACAAGCTTTTCTAGAATTCGGAAGTTATACTTTGCAAAGCAACAAGAACAAGATATTTTAGCAGCAAGTCATGCCGGAAGATTGTTCGGCTTAGAGGAGGAGGTCTACTAAGCGAGGATAATGTAAACCATCTGGCGATTGAAGTTATACTTTTGAAGCTTTGAATTAGTTTATTTGTGATGGCTAAGATTTATTGTAGTTTTGATATTTTTAGGTTTTATAGACTACCAATATGGTTGCGTCTTGTGAAAAAAAAAAGTTAAGAGAAAAAATATTGGAATTTTTGAACATTTGGCGAGGAATACGAGTGATTGTAATTTTCTTTATATTTAATTAATGATATCTATTTAGGTTTGTGTAATGATTTCTACCAACACCTTTGTTATTGTTGCATCTTTGTGGTAACATGGACTACTCGTGCGTGTAATTAAAACATCTACGATTTATTTGTAAACATTAGTCCTGCAGGGGCCAATAGATCAAAACAAGTAGTAAGCTTGGAGATCCACTATATTATTTTTCGTACTATGAATTATTATTTCTTCTGCCTGCAGTGAACATTTGAGAATTCACCCGCAGCAATATATATACATATATACAATAGCGAAGGTAAGAGAACACCTGACTTGGAAAGAAATCAAAAGAATGATTCAAGTAATCTAGTTCCAGTCTCCAGTGCCTTAAAATTGCAAGTGTGACTGTAAGAGTCACTTGCGACAGCTACCCATCTTGCAATCCGAGCTGACATCTGACCTATATTCTTTGGTACAAATAATTTTGGAAATAGTTGTAGTAGTAAGAGAAAAATCAACCAAATAAATACAAAGAGAACAAGGAAGAACAAAGTTGATCAGAGCCAGTCAATCAAATTGTCTTTAGAGAAAGGAGGAGGAAGAAGATGGTGGTGATTTAGGGTTTGTGGATAGGGATGAGGAAGATTGTGGTAGTTAGGGTTTAGGGAGGAGGAAGAAGATGGTGGTGGGTTAGGGATAGGGCGAGGATTGTTTTAAATGTGATTTAATGGAGGATAACAAAGTGAAACTACTTTAAAACTTCAAGATATCAATGTGAGAAAGGGTCATGCGAGAGTTGAAGATACTTTCGCACAAACAAGCCTTCTTTAAATTCTGAATGTATCGATCAATTTTGTTATCTGATGGTTTGTACTTACAATCTCGGGCTTGTGGTTTTTAAGAGAATAATTCACCATTATGGCATGTTATCATCTGTTTTTGTTTAGCAAGTTACGTTGACAATTTTCGTGGCCGATTTTCTATAAAATATAATCTTTTTATCATGAAATCTTCTGACAAACAAAATTCCTGTTTTCTTACATATTCTGGTGATTAATTATTATATTCTGCATATATTTACAATAGATCTGACCTTTCCCATGGACTGGTGCTCAAGCTGGCAAATTGTCTCAAAACCTACTAGACAATACATCATGATATTATGAAATAGAAACTGGATTCTTGACAATATTGGACCAATGGCTAGTGGAAAATAATTATATGGGAATGGGCTTAAATTATTTGTGAACTGTGAGCAATCAGTAGATAACTTGTAGTAGTTTGTATAGGGGACGTGACGAATAGTTTTTAGTAGCTTTTTGCAGTTTTGTTTCAATTTCTGGTTTTGGGCAATACTACTGCTTTCCAATTTGTCAACAAAATGTTCTCAGATTAGCTCACCCAACTTTTTCCTTTTCTTTTGAGAAATCCAGTATGGAAGTTGTTGAATAGCACAGATACTCATATCCTTTACTTGAAATCTCTATTTGCCTAATTGAAGTCATTCTTTGTCTGTATGTATGATTGTAGATAATTTCATGCATGTTCCTACAGCAGGGATTTCCTTCAGAAGTAGTTTCATGGATGTTCGAGAGAGATTAGAGGTTTATTTTGGGAGTTTGTTCACGTCAGTTATTTGTAATTGTAACAACTTTATGAAACTAGAAAAAAGTAGAAGTATATATATTTTTAGGCTTAATTGCACTTTGATACCTTCAACTATTCCGGTTTTTCAACTTAATATCCTAAACTTTTTTTGTAACAAGTTGATACCCGAAATTTTTTTTTGGACGAAAATATCCATGGTCAAACTTTAAAATTACTCCCCCCGCCCCCCCATTCCCGCTTCCGGCCACCCCCCTCCCCTCCCCTCCCTCGCTCCGGCCACCCGCCCCCGCCTCTCCCCCTAGGGCACGACAGCGTGGGAGGAGGGGGGGGGGGCTGGGGGAGGGTGGCCGGAAGCGGGAGAGAGGGGTGGCCGGAGGGGGGGCGGGACGGGAGGGAGGGGGACTGGGGCTGTGCGGGAGAAGGGGGTGGCCGGAGTGGGGGAGGGGGGAAGGGGAGAAGGGGAGAGGGAAGTGATAATGTCATTTTCGAAATTTTTAAAATTTTAGGTCTGAAGTTGAAAAAAAATAATAGTTGAGATATTAAGATGTTGAGTAAAATAGTTTAGGATATCAAGTTAAAAAATACGAATAGTTGAGAGTATCAAATTACAATTAAGCCTATTTTTTATATCCGACTTGCGAAGTTTGCTCATGAAACATTTTCATATTATCTTCGTATTGTTCCCCTTCCATGATCGGTATGATCGCTAGTTGTTGCTAATTTGTTGGCTGATGTTTGGGAACATTGTGAGGAGGCAGCGGTGGTTGCTGATGGGGACGGTTTGATGGATGCGGACACTCAAATAATTGTTGAGAGGAATAACGGAGTGCTATTGAAGCATGACGCGACTCGGTAATGATCGTATTTTCTTTCATTCCTAGTTAGGATAGCAAGTGGCTTGTTTATCTACGAAACTTTTCCTATTTGATCACACTAGAAGTTGTTCATTAGTTTTTAAATGTATAATTGTATTACAATCTATTTTCAATTAGCATAAAATATTTTAAAGCAAATTTATATTTGCAATGGTGAATATTTATTATAGTTGGAAGTGTGTAATTATTAGTAATCAGTAATTATTTAGTGGAGATGTATGTAATTTATATGTTTTATATTTAATTAATTTAAGTATATTTTGTATATATGTAAAATTTAAAAAAAATGTAAAATTGACGATGAACATATGGAATATAATTTTGTTTACTGTAAATCTTAGAACTTTTAATATTATATATAAGATAATAGTATATTTCGATTCTCGAGGTGCATGTACCATTTATATAGGGGCCTCCCCCCTCTCATTTTCATGATCGTCACATGTTTGTCTTCTATAGAGAGAATGCACAGAACGGGTCTCATAGAAGGTTGCTACTACTTTGGAATAATCGTGACAATTATGCATTATTGGTTAAGGCAAATTAAGAGGTATCCATTTTTGGTAGTCATGTGGATATTTAGGGGTAGGGTTGCAAATGAGCCAAGCTGCGAGCTGCTCGAATCTCGGAAAAGCTCGTTTGAGCTCCGTTCGCAAGCTGAGCTCGTTTAATAAACGAGCCAAGCGTTTAATAAACGAGCCAAGCTCAAACTTAGAAATATTCGATTCGTTTGAGCTCGCGAGCTGGCTCGTTTAGAAGCTCGTTTGTTATTTGTTGAATTATATATATATATATATATATATATATATATATATATATATATATATATATATATATATATTTTGTGTGCATATATATATTTATATGTCTTTAATAATTGATATTAGTGAACTTTTTTTTTAATTAAATTTTTATAAATAAATTGTTAATATTATAGGTAATTGAATTCAAACCTAACTAAATTGATGTCGAGCTCATTAAGTTTGAAATCAAGCTTAATGAGCTTGAAATAAAGTTGAGCGAACTTGAAATCAAGTTTAACGAGCTTGATTTTGAGCTTATCAAGCCAAGCTCGAGCTCTGGCAACAGCAACAGCAGCAGGAGCTTCGACGACAGCAGTAGCAGCACAGACGACGAGGAGGGTTGGATCTCGCAGGTGGATGAGGGAGGGACGTGGGGGGCACGCTGCGGCGGAGGGGGGGTGGGGAGGTACGCGGGGGGCGGGGGGACGACGCCGTTGGAGGGAGGGGGGGTGGGACGCGGGGGGGGGGGGGGGGGAATGCAGGGGCGGGGGGGACGCTGGTGGAGGAGGGGGGGGACATGGGGGCGGGAGGACGCCGGTGGAGGAGGGGGGACGTGGGGGGTTTGGGCGTGGGGGTTGGACGAGGGGCACATGAAAGGGGAGAAGACAATAGGGATAGTTTAGTATAAAAAAAAAGGTCGACGGGATTGATCGTCACTTAATGACGATTTCTGTCATAAGTGGGAGATATCTTATACGGATTTTTTCACCTAAAGGAATAAACTTACACGTTATTGCGCATTGGGGGACAAATTTTCAAATTTTCAAATGGGGAGATGGCTCTCCAACTGAGTTGGAGGGTTGGATGGGAGCCCTCCAACTCAGTTGGCGGGTTGGTGGGACCTCCAACTCTCCAACTGAGTTGGCGGCTCGGAGTGGGTCCCTCCCCCAAAACGTCCAGTAGCTCGTCAACTGAGGGCTTGTTTGGTAACAAGGATTTGCATTTGGATTTGGATTTGGAAATCCAAATCCAAATCATGAATTTCCAAATCCAAATTCAAATCCAACTCCAACCAAACATATAATTTTGTAAACTAAAATATGATTAACAATTATGATAATAATATATTAATTAACAAAATAAAAAATATATTAATTATTAATTAATTATTATAATTAAAACTATAGTTATGATTAATAATTAAATTATGATTATAATTATGATAATAGTTATGATTAATAATTATGATTAATAAAGATTATAATTAAATATTTAATTGATGAACCGTAAAATTTTTAGTTAAGACTAACGTTGACTAATAAATTATTATTTAAAATTATTATAATATAGTTATTAAATTATTAAATTACTAAATTATAAATTATTTGTGATTAAAATATTATTAATTAAGATTGCAATAAAATAGTAATTAACAAATTATTAATTAAGATTATAATAAGACCAATAAATTATTAATTATGATTATAATTAGATACTAATTAATAAATTATTACTTAAGATTATAGTTATGATTAATAAATTGTTAATTAAGATTATAATTATAATTAATAAAGTTATAAATTATTAATTGAGATTATTATAAAATATTAAATAATAAAACTATTAGTTAATAAATATTAATTTAAATTATAATTACAATAATTAACTATTAGTTAATAAATATTAATTTAAATTATAATTACAAAAACTAACTATTAGCAATCTTTTTTATAAAAATAATTACTAACTATTAGTTATAAAAAAAATTACTTTTAAAATAATAATAATGACTCATTTTTATTTAACTAATAGTTAATTCTTAATTAACTATAAATTAAATATTTTTAAAAATAATAATTATAAAAAATAATATATAAGAAATAACAAATAACTAATTAATTATTAATTAGTATTAACGATAAACCAATTCGCAAGGTGACTACTATTTCAATTAGTTTCAAAATTAATAAGAAACAATACAAGGAATACTTAACATTATGCCTAAATATATAAAATATATATTTCTAAATTTTAATAATTATTTGTTTTAACAATACAATAAAATTTTAACGATACAAGATATGATACTCATAGGATGGGATCTTGATACCCATACTAGGAATCTTGATCCTAGGCACAATATTACCTGCCAAGATCGCATACATTCATACTTCATAAGGATATAAATACATATATTATTTGCAGCTAGAGAAGCATAAACCCCATAACAAAAAAAAAAAAAAAAAACGAAAGAATAAGAAAATTGCTACATTATGATCAATAGAGGAATAGGGGATAACATATATTAAATGCATCTTCTACTTTTATATATTAATACATTAAATCGCATACATTCACACATACCTCCCCAACCCGCCAACTGAGTTGGAGGGCTGGCAGGAGCCGCCAACTCAGTTGGAGGGCTCCCATCCAGCCCTCCAACTCAGTTGGAGAGTCGTCCCCCATTTGAAAATTTGAAAACTTCTCCCCCAACACGCAATAACCTGTAAGTTTATCCCTTTAGGTGAAAAATATCCGTATCTTATATTTTGGTGATTAGATGACGTGTACCTTGAATATGTATAAAAAAATTGGGATACAATTTAAAATTTCTCCAATCAGAATGAACCTGGGGAAAGCAGTTGGGGGTGGAGTCCGGTCCGAACGAAACCGACCGGGCAGACCAACGGTCCAACGGCTCGGAATGATGAAGTACAAGCTGTTAGCCATCGTGATGCCCATCCCATCCCTGCTGGAAATCCGGGAAGTAGCACATACCGACCCCCTATTTCCCAAAGAAAAAAAAAAAAAAAAAATCTTTCTCAACAAATTCTTGCCGTTTCTTTCCTCCAACAACTTTCAATCAAAAGGAAAAATAAAAAATAAAAAAAAATCCCTCTTTGCATTCCCATCCTCTCTCTCTCTCTCAATTATTTCACAATATCATCGAGAGAGGGAGAGGGAGAGGGAGAGGGAGAGGGAGAAGAAGAATGCAGAACAATTTCTTGACGACCATCCGCAGCATGAAGCTGATCGATGGATGCAAAGGCACCCAACTGTACGCGTTCCACCCCTCCTCCTCCTTCTCCCTCCGCTCCAAATCCACAGCGCAGCAGCAGCAGCAGCAGCAGCAGCAGCAGCAGCCGAAGCCCGGCCACCACCGCCACCGCCACACCGCCTCCATCGTCTTCGACACCCTCCTCCCCTACGGGCCCCCCTCCCCCGACCGCATCGACCCCCCCGTCGACCCCTTCCTCCGCCCCGTCCACCCCGTCGACTCCTTCTCCTCCTCCTTCCGCTCCCTCTCCTCCGCCGATAGCCTATGCGACCTCCACCTCCATCAGCACTCCCTCCTCCGCTTCCTCAACGACCCCAAGCTCCTCCGCCGCTCCCTCCGCTCCGCCCGCCTCCACGCCCCCGACGTCCACCACCGCCTCGTCCTCTCCGCCTGGCTCCGCTTCGACCGCCGCGAGGACCAGCTCCCCGCCCCTCCCCCGCTCTCCTGCTCCCCCACCTCCCCGCCCCTCGAGTGCCCCCGCGCCGCCCTCTCCCACCCCTCCCCCGCCCCCTGCCCCTGCAACGCTAGAGCCGCCGCCGACGAAAATGCTATGGACTACGATTACGACGACAGCGCTGCAGAGGATGAGGAAGCGGAAGAGGGAGAGGAAGAGGAAGGGGATGTTTGGTTCTGCATCGGCGAAGACGAGGTCCCCTGCGTCCGCCACAGGATGGCGTCCCTCTCGCGGCCGCTCTCCACCCTCCTGTACGGTGGGTTCGCGGAGGCGAGGCGGGACCGGATCAGCTTCACGCACAACGACGTCTCCGCGGAGGGCGTCCGCGCGGCGAACGCGTTCGCCCGCACGGGGTCGCTCCCCGCGGCGTCCCGTACGGAGACCGTGATGGAGCTCCTGGGGTTCGCTAACAGGTTCTGCTGCGAGGGCCTGAAGTCCGCTTGCGATTCCAGGCTTGCGGGTCTTGTGAGGACCATGGACGACGCAGTGCAGCTTGTCGAGTTCGGGCTCTACGAGACCGCGCACCTGCTGGTGGCCGCTTGCCTGCAGGCGTTTCTCAGGGAGCTGCCGAGGTCTCTGAACAGCCCGGATATTACCAAGGTTCTGTGCACTCCGGAGGGGAGGGAGAGTTTGGAGGCAGCTGGGCATGCTTCGTTTGTGTTGTATTATTTCTTGAGCCAGGTGGCGATGGAGGAGGATATGAGGTCGAACACCACCGTGATGCTGCTGGAGAGGCTGGTCGAGTGCGCGGCTCCCGGGTGGCAACGCCAGCTGGCCACACACCAGCAGGGTTGCGTGATGCTTGAGCGCGGCGAGTTCAAGGATGCCCAGAAGTGGTTTGAGGAGGCCGTGGCCCAGGGGCACATGTATTCTCTCGTGGGCGTCGCGAGGGCTAAGTTCAAGAAGGGGCACAAGTACTCGGCTTACAAGCTGACGAATCGCCTCCTGAATGAGTGTAGTCCGGCTGGATGGATGTACCAGGAACGGTCCCTGTATTGTTCCGGGAAGGAGAAGCTCAAGGACTTGAGCATGGCTACCGAGTTGGATCCTTCGTTGACGTATCCTTACAAGTATAGGGCGATTGCGTTGGTGGAGGAGGATAAGGTCGGTGCAGCCGTTGCTGAGATCAATAAGATACTTGGGTTCAAGGTGACGACCGACTGTTTGGAGCTCAGAGCTTGGTTCTCACTGATTCTAAACGATTACGAGAGGGCCTTGCAGGATATGAGGGCGATCATGACGTTGGATCCTGGGTATATGATCTTCCATGGCAGGTTTCCTGGGGATCAGATGATTGAGATGCTTAAGGAGTATGTGCAGCAGTGGGATATGGCTGATTGCTGGATGCAGCTTTATGACAGGTGGTCTGCGGTGGATGATATTGGATCACTAGCCGTGGTGCATCAGATGTTGGCTAAGGAGCCTAGCAACAGTAGTTTAAGATTCAGGCAGTCTCTTCTCTTGTCAAGGTAATGACCTTTACCGTTTACTATGTTTTTTCTTTAATTATTCACTAGCATCGACACGGACAGTTTTAAAGATAAGTATTGAGACCAATTGGATCAAATTGAACAAGAACCTCCCGGTTCTTATATTTGATGAAGTATTGAAGTCAACATTCGGATTATCCATAATTTCCCTGTAAATGTCAATGGAGTAGTATAATGGGGCTTTATTCGGTCATCTGGGGTACTTTCATTTAGCTAGTAGATTGAATTGTATTGAGCATGAGGCACATCTTGATAAATGGGTGGATGCATATGCTATGGAGAGGTGGTCAAGAACTCGGGTTTTCAATTGGACCAAGAGAAATGGTAGGTCCCTTGCCCTCCTATACTCGAGAAGCTCGGCTTTAGCAGTGAATACAGGGCTAATAACAATTATGATTTGCGATCCTCACATTTGGCAACTTGACTGTCTAGACTTCACTAGAGAAGATATAAGACTGTAAAACTTTTATCATTTCTAAATATGTAGCTACGGCTCTTCTCAGCAGTTGCCTAGTACAATTGCAACATCATTTCCCAACTTTGAAATTCAGGTTAAATTGCGAAAATGCTGCGATGCACAGTTTACAGCTGGCTAGAAATCATTCACAGCATGAACATGAAAGGCTTGTTTACGAAGGATGGATCTTGTATGACACTGGTCATAGGAAAGAAGCGTTAGCCAAGGCAGAAGAGTCTATTGCTATCCAGAGGTCATTTGAAGCTTTTTTCCTTAAAGCATATGCTCTAGCAGATGTAAGCCTGGATCAGTCATCTTCATCTTATGTCATCCAACTACTGGAGCAGGCTAATAGCTGTGCTTCTGATAATCTTCGGAAAGGACAAGTAAGTTTCCAGTAAAACAGTTTAAGAAAACATCAAAATCTTGATTTGTTTCTTATTTTGAAGTTCTAATTATCTTATCCACATAATAACATTATTCACCAGGCACATAATAATATGGGCAGTGTGTATGTTGACTGTGACATGCTTGATGAAGCAGCAGAATGCTATATCAAGGCTCTAGGCATAAAGCATACCCGGGCTCATCAGGGTCTTGCTCGTGTCTATTATCTTAAACATCAGAAGAAAGCTGCTTACAATGAGATGACAAAGCTGATTGAAAAAGCAAGAAATAACGCATCAGCATACGAAAAACGTTCAGAATATTGTGAGCGTGACATGGCGCAGAGTGACCTTACCATGGCAACGAAGTTAGATCCATTGAGAACCTACCCTTACAGATATAGAGCAGCAGGTTAGTCCTTTATTCTTAACTCAATTTTTTCCCTTCTAATTTAAATCTGTAATTTGAGATATGGTTCTGGGAACATATTCATAAAATTGTTTAGTTGCCGAATTTGTTTCATATAAATGATAAAGGAATAACACACGAGATAAAACATTTCCTGATAATGCTATTATTTATTTACTAGTTCTGTTTCTATTTAGATAAAAGAAACTTACATTGGATTGCTATTATATATTTATTCATTTATTTATTGTCATATACTCTGTGTTGTAGCCTATTTTTCTTAAACCTATTTTCATTGTACCCACATTGTGTTGCCGTGTCTGTACCGTGCAAAACAGATTTGAAAAAAATATTGATGAATAATTTCTAACTATGATATTTTAGTTGCAATTCGTAGAACTCATGAAGGCTTTCTAATGATCCTTGTAGGAAATCTCATGATCATGAGGAATATTTTCAGATGGCAACCTTCATCTAGATGTAAATACCAGTTGATCAGTTTCTTTTTTATTTTCGAAATTTCATATATGGGACTAGGCACCAAGCCCAAAAAATTGAAATTTGGGATAAAGGGCCTGTTATTGTATATATATGAGATTAAGCAATAACCCGAAGTACCAGGATCAAGGGCGGACCTACAGGACAACCAGGTGGTCCATGGGCCACCCTCAAATTTTCAAACCAAATTTAATATTGCAGCATACAAAATCGTTGTAGGACCATATGCTGTCTTCCTTACTAGATACATACAACAAACAACTCGCACTTAAGGCAACCACATCTCCCATAGCATATAGCAATTAGCATATAACATACTAGTTAAGCCTTCCTCCATGTATTGTATATTTTAATTTTAGTGAACGACAATAAAAGATAACATTATACATGGTCCAAAGTCATACCTTCTCGATCCAAATTTGCATGTGGCGTATAATCTCTAAACATTTGCAACAATAGCCCTTTAATGCTTTTCAATGTTTTCATGTTCCTCCTGGCTCGTGGAGTAAACTAGAATATCATCTACAAACACAACAACAATTGAATAAATGTTTGAATACCATGCTCCTCAAATCCATAAACGCAACCGAAATTTTGTCGATCCAACAATAATACAAGAAACTCTCATGTCACAAAAGCTGACTTATGTACAAACGTTTTCACCTTAATCTTCAATTTACGGTACCCCGGATCATAGTTACAGGATCGCATACCGACTAGGACAGTTCCGGATATGGTGCCCCAAATACAGCGGCTTCCCCATCCCGCATAACCAAAAGTGGCGATCCAGACGATCTGGATCTTACATTCATGATGAAGTTCAAGAAAGATATTGATCAAATGGTAATAGAAAAAATAAAAATCAATTAATTGTCAAGATGAAGCATGAATGAACATATTGTTGTAGGATTCAATATGAATTCTTCCATACTATACGCTCACTAATTGGCTTTAGCGGTTGATCCAACACATGCACCCCCCCCCCCCCCCCCCCCCCCCCCCCCCCAAAACATTTCATATACTTTTTTGCATTTAAATTTTAACTCTTGTTTTTACATTAAAACTGTCTTAAAAATTTACAAGCCAATTTGGACCACCCTCATTGCAAATCCTGGATCCACCACTGACCAGGATTGCTAGCCTTATTGGGTGCAGTTAGGATTTACCCATTTGTCACTAGATATAATATTCCACCTATGCTCTGTCATTAATTTATGTTCTGATTGCTGAGAACTATTGACGTATGATTAACTATTATGTTAGTCATTAGACTCATTACATTCTTATCACCTGTCATGTCTGAATGAGGAACTGCTTCAGTTCTCCATCTGCTTGGTGTCTTTGATATCCACTATTTTCTAATTTCGAGGTAATCTCCCTATTCAATTTCATCTTATTCCTCTGTCTGACAGTCAGAGGATAGAGTTAGGCAGTAAGATGGACCAAGTTGGTATTAGGTGATGCTTACCTACTGAAGCCTTGAAGGCTGAAGCCGTATTGAGTTTCTTAAGATGAAAATAAGTAATTCTTTTTGGTATTAGAGTTAGCAACATCAAGGAAGATAAAAGAAATTGAGATGGTTTCAGACTAACGGAACTACCCATCAGAGGAAAGGATGGGACCGTGGTTGAAGCAATTGCTAAGATTAGGATAAGATGAAAGGAGTCTGTATTAAGCAGTAAAAGGTGTATGTTATAGTTGCTACCTTTAAGAGAGATGGCCCTCAGCTGAGCTGAATTGAGCAAAAGTTCATGCAGCTGACACCAAAAATTGGGATAAAGAATTAATTGTTGTAGTTGTTTTTGGTGTTGTATTGATAAGAAGTCTTCCAGCTTGCGATGCTGGCCACTAAAGGTTTTGTTAAAGACCACGAACTTAGAATTTTGGCAAGGTGGGGACACATGAAATAAGGAGTTATTTGCTTATTTGAGAATCAGGAATCAAATTGATAAGTAGTAGGGTTAGCAATAGCAACAGGCTAGACTCATACTCAGTCTGGGACTACGGGCCCCAATCTTTTCTATAGCCTGAGACCTAGCATGTAAAGTGATCGGACTAAAAATGCTCTACAAGAACTGGTTCCAGGTGAGAAATAAAAGGCCTGGATCGTGGCAGGGACCTGGAAACCAGTGCACTTATTTTGCACACTACAGCTGAATAGCCACCCTACCATTCGGTCTGTTTCTAATATATATATTTTTTGGTTACATGGAAAAGGAAAAAAAAACATGGCAAATTAAATGGGGAAAGCTAATTCCTATCCGACCATTATTATGTAAAGAAATCTACCCAACCATTATGGCACACTTCAACTTTGTAACTAAACATGCAACATGTATTAATTCAAATTCTGAAGCAGTTGCACAATAATTATAAAAAAGATCTCTCAGCATGATCACTAGGAGGAGCATCCTCGGACTCCCAGTACAACTCATGCATGCAGCCAAAACTACAGGGTCGATGCTTCTCTTAACCATGAAAGTTAAAACTAGGTTATGGTTGCTGCAAGAGACACTGCTTTAGGATCGGCCAACCTCGCTTGCTACCTGTGCCCAAGTCCGTTTGAGGGAGGACTTGCTCGAGCGACTAAATCTCTCCCTGCACAACAGTTGCCAGGTCTGCAAGGAAATCAAGTGAGATTAAATGGATGATCATGTGAAATTGAAGAATCTGATAATAGTTTGGGCATCCATGGAAGGTTCAGCAAAAGGAAGGGGCCACCTATTGCAAATTTGCTAAAAAGTGTTCAAGCTTAGAACTGTAACTACGGGAAGAAATCTAACAAGATCACAGATGGAGCACCAACCATAATGTAGTATATGACATTTGCTTTCTTCTTCGTGTCTTCTGTTATAGTTGCTCTAGACATTTTTCTTTGTACATGATCAGTCCATGTTTTTTTTTTTCTGTATGTTTATAACTTTATATATCAACATGTCTGCACAGAATGGACTATATTTGCAGACAATCATTTTTTGTATTCATATTTGACATGCTTTCAAGTTTTTCTTGTCATATTCTTATTATTGTTATTCTCTATGTACTAGTTGGTCAAGCTTAACTGTTTTCTTTTACCAGTTTTCATGGACGAGCACAAGGAAGAAGAAGCAATCGCCGAGCTCTCAAGGGCATTATCTTTCAAGCCAGACCTTCAGCTGCTTCACCTTCGAGCAGCATTCTACGACTCGATGGGAGACTCAGCAGCCACCTTGCGAGATTGCGAGGCAGCACTCTTTCTCGACCCAGATCATGCCGATACCCTTGCGCTCTACAATAAAGCTTCCAATCGAGCTCCTGACCTACAAACTGACCAACAAACCACGTAAAGGATCAAGAATTTGGTTTAGATAGACGCACACCCTGATTTAGCAACTGACGGACACGAAGATTTGTGTACATGAGACAACAAAGGCAAAGACGAGAGTAAACCTGCGAATTTGTGAGCGGTCTGTATATAATAATAAGAATTTATTTATTGGGGGTTATGGTTGGTTGATGCCTATCAGGCTTGCAGAGGCATTCAGTTGATGTAAAGATTTGTGTAAACATGAGATGCCGCCATGACCAACTCCAGATTAAGCAGTTCTCTCAGGTTCTATGTATTTTTCTCTCCCATGGTTGGTTTTTTCTGACAGATTTGTATGTTCAATTAAATTTCAATGGTATAGTGATACAAAGGTGGCAAACTTAAACCACCCCCCCCCCCCCCCCCCCCCCCCCCCCCTCTTCTCTTGTATTATTGTTTACTAACATAGGAACTACAAGGATGAAATATGTGCTGTGGGAAATTTATGGAATTGAACTGGCAGTGGTTACTGGTTTGATATGGTTCTCTCTCATGTGTTATATTGTACTCAAGTCTTACTGGTTGGTTGGTAATGATGGTTCATTGTTTCTGATTTTTTTTTTTTGGCAGAACTCCAGTTACAGCAACCACCAGGGGCAATAATTGGAGAACAGTTTCCATGAGTCAAATGGAAGTGAGAAACTCGATGGGAACTGGACACTTCCCATCGAGTTTCCATTCTTTAGAACAAGAAAAGTGGAAATGAGAACTACTGTGGCTGGGATCAATCAACATCTTTGTCTTATTTCTTGTTGTTGTTGACACCCTATATTGGAGAAATTATTCGGTGGGACGGAATCACCACGTGACAGTATGTCATAGCACTATTGGAGGGACTCGAGGCTCACCAGTGCCACGTGGTGAGCCTGTCCTATTGCTGGAAATAATTGGAGCCAATTTAATGGTGGTTACATATTTCTAGATTGTGTTGTTCATACTTTGAGAATAAGTACTTTAGGATATGGCAATATGAAGTAAGTTAAGTGCTGTTGATCAAAGCAATTGTTGAAAAGATGCTATCAAAAGCAATAAGTTGTTTAGTAAAATATGATATTCATTTGTAAAATTATTGAATTATGATAAAATATGACATTCATACATTATGTTAATTAGATGAGCTGTACATTGAATTATGATAAAACAAGTGGGGGCAGTTCAAAATTTCTTTTTTTTTTTTTTTTTTTTTTGGGACAAATTTAGGGTGGAAAAACTATTTCCACGTTTGTTTAGGTTAAAAATTTATTTTTGGGAATGGTGAATATGCGGGTAAATAATTTACCCACAAAATATGGGAATCCTATCCCTCATAAATGGGTGGGTATATTTTTTTGCGCGGGTAATTGTTTTCTTTTTCTCTAATACTCTTTTAAAAAAATTTCCTTTCCTTTTCTTTCTTTTTTAATAATTTGTTTAATTTCTTTAAGATTTTTTTTTTTCATTTCTTTAAGATTTTTTTTTTGGTTTTTATGTTTCTTTTTGTTTTTTTAATCTTTTTTAATTTTTTAAAGTTTGTTTTTTTGTTTTTGTTTTTTGTTTTTCATGTTTTTTTTAATCTTTTTTCATTTTTTTAGAATGTTTTTTCATTGACATGGCGGTGGTCGCACAAGGAGGAGGCATGCTTGGGGAGCTCGAGCTCTTCCATGGGAAAAGAACCAAAAAAGAGGTGGACAGAAAGTAATAACATGCATCATAATACTCATAGTTGAGATATTAAGGGGAGGCTATTTTTATCATTTCATATTTTCTGTCAACTTTGTTAGGATATTAAGTTGTCTTAATTTTAACTTTAATTTGTGTCTTAATTTTAACTTGATACCTCAATTGTTTCAGTTTTTCAATTTGATATCCTAAGCTTTAGAACTATCTATAAAATATTCTTGTGCACAAATTATCTATAACCAATATGTATCCAACTATCTATAAAATATAGAATACATAATGACTATAAATGAAATATTAAATATAATGAAGTTATATTTCACTTCCGTAACATAGTAGATATCCATCATTCCATCCCCATCGTTCTCGAGCCACTGCTCATATACTTAATTCCCTCTTTGGAGGCATCTCAACATAGTTTGCACAATCGTCTCAAAATGATGAGTTCTTAATTCCCCCCCCCCCCCCCCCCCCCCCCCCCCCCCAAACGCCCCCCCCCCCCCCCCCCCACCACAAAAAAGAACTAAAGCGCAAAATAAATTAACACATTTGATTACGATCATTGGCATTATAGAGTTTATGTTCTTTTTTTGACGGTGAAACAATTAAAATATCAATTCTCAATAATCATTGATGTACAATCCTTTAACAATGCAACACTAATCTTGTCGGTCATCATAGCCTTATTCATCCATTTAACATACAAAAATATAAATTCTCCTATCGGAATGAAAGTTGATTGCTATTTTTAAGATTTTATTCTCACGATAGGATTCAATAACAATTGTAACAATTCACACCATTTGTACAAATAATTTTTAATTCTGCATTTCCAAGAGTAAGCATGAAAGAACACAACAACGGTAATATAAAAGTATACTGATAATCTCTTTTATCCTAATTTTTTTTATTATATTGTTGGGGTTTTTTTTTTTTACGTGCAATGTACATGAATTAAGGATATAATTGTGTGCTCTACCATTTTAAAGTGAATTATTTTATGAAGTGAGTTATATTTCTATTAATTTTCTCTGAGAGAGAAGTATTCTTTCGCTTATAAAAGTAGGATTCAAAGAGAAGGCACAGCTCATTGTTAGAGAAAAAGAAGGAAAGAATCATACAAAGTAGAACAAAACGAAGAAGCAAGGCATTGCTTGCTCTCATAAAAGGAAAATATTCCATCTTCCCTCTTGTGGACATCCGATTATATAAGGATTGAGCATACTTATTCATGTACTACATTGATTGATCTTCAGAGATGCAATGGGGACTGCTTGGAATTTGGTACCTTTTTCTTGTTTCAGTTTTTCTAATATCTTGTTATCATCTCTCTACTATGTTATTATAATTCGTGTTCAACTACGGAATGAGTGCACTGTCGAAGTAGTGATACAAGGCTCAAAAGAGCTATGAATATGAATATCACTCCTATAGGAGTTCGTGGAGTAAGCCGAACTTGACCGAACCACATGAAATATTATGTATCTGTGTGTTGTTCTTGCTGTTATTATTTGGTTAATTGTGTCTTATTATTCTTGTTGTCTAAAGATCATCGTTTGTAGCTCTTGCAGGACTTCCTCCTCCAAATTCTTTTCTACTAATAGATGTATAACAATGTGTGTGTACAATATATATAAGACCATAAACAAGTAACTCATGACTTTTTTGTTTGGGTTATTTAGTAGTAGAACTTTGGTCTCCATATTGTCCAACATTAGGATTTAGGTCTCCACAGGTCTCCAAATTGGTAACAGATTTGTACATCAACAATAAATATGAGATCCAAATTCTAATCTTGAACATTATGTAGATCCAAGCCATAATATTAAATATAATATGGGACCCTATTACTAAACACAGCTCGTGCCAACATATTCATAATTAAAAGAAATACATATTATCTAACCATTTATAAATGGTGTTGTGCATGGGCGGACCCATGTGAAGGGCCACCCCAAAAATAAAATTTGAATTTTTGTCTTCATATATATATATATATATATATATATATATATATATATACATATATATATATATATATATATATATATATATATATATATATATATATTTTTGTGAGTCAATTTATACTTAGTTCACCCTAATCCACTCTAGCCCATCCCAGCTCAGGTCCTGGTTCCGCCATTGGTGTTGCGATAAAAAAAGACTGATTTAGCGACGAAAGAAAATTAGGCGAAAAAAGAATATAAAATTAAAGAATTAACAAAGAAGACAGATCCATGTTGATTCACCAAAAATCCAAGAAGAAAACAAAATTGGGAACTTGTCTGTTTGTGTGTTTTGCAAGTTGTTTCGTATGGACTGTAACATTTCGTCTATGGATGTGGATGACTTGTTACATTTTTTGTAGAGTTGTACTATATATTGTTTGTAAACTCTTTATTTGTTAAACTGCTCCTTCCACCGATTTTTTCAACAAAACAACAAAATCACAGTAGCAATTTGATCAAACCCTTTAGTATCACAAAAAATAATTTTAGTGTACAATTAAGATAAATTGATGTAAAAATATGTACGAAAACAAGAGAAGATTAAGAGAGAGATACAAGAGGTTTGAACAGTTTGGACATTTCAATTGCCCCGGATTAACAATAAAACATGTTGATTACAATATATTGCAACTTTTTCATACTGCATGCATGTAGTATATATACTTTTATAATCTTGTACCAATACCTTAAATTTGGTTGTTGTAAATAATTTTTTGGTTCATATATCTTGTTTAACTTTTTGACAAAATATATGTATAATGTTGGTACGTAGTGATTAGAGGAAAACACCGGTGATGGCCAAATAGGTGCTGTAACTTACGAGGTACTGCAACATACAAGGTAAATGTTAGAATATTTCGTTCTACATTTTCATTATCCGAATTTTCATTAGTACCAATGATCATTATTTCTATTACTATTATTCGTATTCTCATCAAGGTTATCAATATCATCATTTTCATTGTTCTCTATATCAGCTAATTCTTCTGTATAACTTATTTCACCTTTTCATCGACTACATTTTCGGAAAATTGTTCATTTGAACTTGCATGTCTATTAATAATACATTTATCAAGCTTACCTTTTTGATAATGAACAAAATGTTCAATCCTTCTTCTTTTTTGTCTTTTTTCATTCCCATTTTATTGTTTTCTAAGTAACATATTTTACTAGCAATTTTTTTTAATAAAATATAAGTAGTAAACAAAAAATAATAAAATATGTTTTTTTTTCCTTCTTCAAAAAGCACATTATACTACATAGATTTGAAGTATAAATTATATTAAGATGAATGACTAGATGAAATAAATAAATTAATAACAAAACAAACCTAAAAAAAGTTTTATATCTAGAGAACATGGAATTGCAGAGAGTAGGACGAATCAAAAGAGAGAGAGAGAGAGAGAGAGAGAGAGAGAGAGAGAGAGAGATAAAAAACTGAATTATTTTCATAAATTAAAAAAGAAATCTTTAGCCTAATAAATAGGAATTCTATTCGATGTTTATGTTTACGTTTTTTAGCTTAACATTTCATTTACTTGCAAAAAAAAAGGCTTAATGTAATTACTTCTAACAACTATTTATTTAATATATATGGATGCATTTAACATAAAATTACATATGGGGGATAAAATTTGGGATATTTACATAGGAGATGAGGAATTTGGACTATCCACAAAGAGGGGGGAGGGGGGGGGGGGGGGGGGTTGGGATGGGGCGCCATTAGCAGGGGATACGGCGCCATTGCTAATGGCACCCCAAGGGAAAACCAGTGAGATGCCATTGCCAATAACGCCACATAAGAAAAAGCAGTGGGGGTGCCATTGCCAATAGTTCACTGGAAATTTGATTTGGACGCCATCAGCAATGACGTCCTACTGATATTTTTTTTGACGGTACATAGATTTTTTTTGACAGTACGTGTCACGCCCCGCTCCCAAAACATATGGGATTAGGACATAACCTGGCCAGCTGATACGACCTAGAGTGAGCTGTCCAATTTAATGGACTCACTTAGGCGTACTACGCTGTAAAAATAACTATACTACACAGGCAAGTGGTAACATCTAGATCTCATCCACAGGAACAAAGAAAATAATGCTGAAATATAAAACTGGAAATAACATGGAGTCTGAAATAAATACAACTGAATAGTCTGGTGGGTACAAGCCCATGGAGTACAACACTGAATGAAAATACTGAAAGCAGAAAGATAACTAGTCATGAGCATCGACTAACTAGATGATGATGCTCATAACCTAAACAATATCATACCCTGAGTTAAGGAAACTTCTCAGGTAACACCTCGTCGTCTTCTGCAGCAAGTCCCGTCTCAAGTCCCGGTTCGCACCCAGTCAACTGCAAGTGCTCGCCTAAATCTGGAAAGCAACCAGGTCCTCAGGGGACATAGCAAGATACAGAGGGAACATGCCATAAAGTAAATACTGAATAACTGTAAAGGGTGAACTAACCAGCTAAGTGAATGTACTTTGAAGACAACCCTAGTACGTATAGGTAGGTAAATAAGGATTTGGCGTCGAAGCACGGGCCGACGTCGGATCACGAGCCGAGGCCCCACCGGGTAACACTGAGCGACATGGCCCTTTCTCAGAATTTTGGCTGTCCCATACGCCTACTAATTTTCTTCCCATGCCCCTCGGAATTGTACAAGTCGTATCCGCCACTTGAACATCCCGACTCTCAATGCAAGGTCACAATAACTAGACCCAACCTAACCATTCTATGTACCAGAACACGAACCCTTTGCACTGGTAGCTAGCCAGATGCGCAAGCTCGTGCCATGGTATGAACTCACTCAGTGCCGTGTCGTAACACGTGTCAATGTTATGGGAATCATGACTATGATTCTCCAACTTAAGGATGTCATCTAGGACTAAGTCAAATGCATGAAACTCGATGACAATGCCGTCATCGACTGTATCCGAAGCATCACCCGGACACACAACTACGCCACTCTACCAAGTGCGCAATATATATATGTGAATGAAATAAACCAGTAATACAAGGCAATGTATACTTGCCTGAAACTCCAGAAGGCGCAAGCGAAGATCCTAGCTCCTCAATCAAGATCGTATCGTCTGGTGTACCTACAAATACAACAACCACGATTTACGATACGCTAAACAAACATTCATGATTTACACTTCTAATCACACACAATGTAGAAAGTACGCCTATGCGTACAAGATATCATTTTTGTATACTACGTTACATTTATCCAAGGAAGTGTACATACAACCCCTCCTACATGTTTGGAGCATATATCTACAAATATAGTGCACAACCCCAAGCTACATATATATATATATATATAGGTATAGAGATGTATGAACACAAGTCCTATATTTGTAATCTCATATATGTACATGAGTGTACATAGAGCACATATATACAAAAGTACAATCACCATATATAATGAGGACAAGCGTGTTTATATATGTATATATATATATATATATATATATATATATATATATATATATATATATATATATATATATATATCATAGAGACAAAGTATATATTTTTTATTTATATAAAATATATACATATATATATATATATTTGAAAGAGTTTTTATATATACACGTATATGTTTATGAAAGGGTATTTATATAAAAGAGTATGTATATGGGGAAAGTATGAGTGTGTACATGAGTGAAAGTGTGCACCATTTATATATCACATTAGCCCAAGGCTTATGAAATGAACCATCCACAACATCTACATTAACACATGCATGGAAGAGTAAGTGTATACATGTATGCACACAAGAGTATATATATATTTATACATAGAACATGTGTGTATGGTAGAGTATATATATATATATATATATATATATATATATATATATATATATATATATATATATATATATATATATATATATACTTAACATTATATATTCAAGTATGTGCATGGGTTCTTATAACAAGGTTTAGAAACCAATCTCCCATATTGCATTTGTACATACAATGAAAATAACACCAATTATTCACAACCATTCCAACATCATCTAATGTAATCACAATATAAGTGCCCATGAATCATGATTATATATAAATATGTATACATACATATATCTATGTACATATGTGTATAGAGACATGGAAGGAAGGAGGGAGGAGGAGTATACCAAGGAGAGAAGTGATTGCGGAGGTGGGTGGTGCTTGTGGTCGGCCAAGGGGGGTGCTGCCGGCCTAGAGTGGTGGAAAAGGGGGAGAGGGTGGATGTGGTCGGCCAAGGAGGGTGAGGAAGGAGCTGTGATGGTGGTGGTGGTCTCGGGTTGGAGGAGGAGGAGGAGGAGAAGGAGTCATGGAGATGATGGTGGTGATGTGAGGATAAAAAAGAAGGAGAGGAAGGAGTGGTCGATTTTTGAAGGGGGAGAGATGGGACCGAAAGGAAGAGAGAGGAGAGAGAGAGAGGAGATCGTAGGAGAGAGGGGGAGAGTATGGGGCTGTCGGATTGGAGGAGGTAAGGGGAGAGAGGGTGAAAGGGATGGGTGGTATGGTGAGTGTAAAGAAAGAATAGGAGTGAGAGTTGTGGGTTTAAAAAAGAAGGGAGAGAATGTACTATAAAGTAGAGAGAGGAGAGAGAGGACCGAATGAGGGGGGGTTGTGTTGTGTAGCTGTTGGTTTTGTGGGGGGGGGGGGGGTGAGGGAAGAGAGAGGGAGTGATAGTGATAGGTGTTGGGTTGTGTGTGTAGGTTTAAATTATAGGATGAGAGAGAAATGATGGTGATGGTTTGTGTGTTTGGGATTTTGTAGGGGTGTTGGTATTGTATGTTTGGGGAGGGATGAGGGATGTTGTCATGGTGTTTGGTGTTTGGTCCAATTGAATTGGGTTGGGTCACAATTGGGTCTAATTGGGTCCCGGTAATTAAATGACTTAAATTAGCCATTTGCAATTATTGATAAATAAATAGTACATGGAGACTCAATTGGATGAGACACCAGTGGCACGCATGTAGTAGGCTCAAAATGGTCCGTGTTCATAACTTGGGTCGATCAGTTTGGGTCAAAATGGTGTCTCCAATACAAGTTAGAATTAAATGTGACTCAGTGGAGTAAATCGGGATTGGGTCAATTGTCCGAAAAGTTGTGCGATAAAAATGAAGCACAAAAGAGTGGGTCTGAGTGGAACACAAGGGTCACGGGTGTAGAGCGTCTCGAGTAGATCATGCATGACAAGTTGGTTTGGAGAAAATAACTAGTCTTGTGCTCCTAAATTAAAAGTCACGGTAAGGTACACATGATGATCAAAAATAAAAGTGGGAAATTAATAATAATTAAAAATGATTCAAATGACCAAATTTGACCCAAAGTTCTACGATGCAAATAGAGCACAAGGGAACAAGTTTGGGTGGGACATGATATATCCACATGAAGATAAATTTGTCTACATCAAAAATCATAAAGAGTGTTTCGAGAGGTTGACGTCTCTGGCGCTCCAAAAATCACAGTCACGAATAGTATATTTAATTATCAAAACTAATTATAATAAAAATATTTATCAAAAATAAATTATTTAAAAAATTTAAAATAATCCTAAAAATCCAGAGGTCTTACAGTACGTGGATTTTTTTGACTCTACTATTAATAAATTTTCACAATAAATAGCAAGATAACTATGATTAATAAATTTTGACAATACATAGCAAAATAATTACATAGACAGCTACAACCACGCCTAATCCAACGCAAATAACTTCTGGGCACAACACGTCTGAGACCTAGCCGGTCTCTTCATTGCTCTATAGTCTCTGGAGGAGGATCTGAATCTGAACTGTCATGCATCCGAGTGTCCATCTGCTCTGAGTTGGAAATGGAGCTGATGAAGCCGACATCCACTGTGTCTCTTGAGTTGGCATTGGTGCTGATGGAGTCGACAACAACTGTCTATACTGATCCATATATTCGAACCAATCTGTAGAACCGGCCTGGGAGTTCCCCTCTCCAGCCTGGTACGAAGTCCACTCTCTAGCGTGGTACGAAGTCCCCTCTCCAGCCTGGTATGGAATTCCCTCTCCAGCCTGGTACGAAGTACCCTCTCCAGCCTGTTGAACAATCCCCTCTCTATACTGATCCACATAGCAAAGGCTCCGTATTTGACTAACGGTGCCGACTGGATAATCTGGTGGGATATAGATTAAAGGCATATGGGGCACTAGACCATACATAATATTTCGTTCTATAGTAGTCACAAGCCGTTGCAAAAGATCTCGTCCCTACGGCCACATGTTACCATTCTTACTATTGATTGCTTGTTCAATTTTTTTGACGATGCAATTTAAAATATTTTTCAATAAATCTACTGAAATAAAATGTTCTCAAAAGATAAATAAAGACGTACAAATTAGGCAAGACTGTCTAATAATCCACACATGCTACAATCATCTAGAACTCTACCCTGGAATCACAACTCCTCAAATCTAAAGGCTCGGTTGCATACACGTGGTACTCCCCACCAACATCTGTAAGCATTGTCACCTAACCCTGCACAGTTTAAACCAAATGTTAGCAAAACACAAGGGCAAACTTAAATAGAAATAAAAATTTAAACTTACTATCATCTAGAGATTCCATTTGTCGAGACATAATTTCTACACACTGTCTTTCGTATCTCATCCCAACCATGAAGGAAACCTTGGATTCTAGATAGCCTGTGAGCTTTGCCATAGCTCATAGCCGATGAATCATCAGGAATTATTTGCACCATCCTGAATTGTCGAAGAACAAGATCCGCTGGATGGTACATGGTTCTATATTGATATAAGATAAAAATCTATGCTGACTATATGAATACGACATTCTCTAAATATCGGGAGCATCAAAACGTATAATGTATGTCATCCATGTAACTTATTAGATCAATTGTAGATAATATAAGAAATACATAAATTAAAATACCTAGAAATATGAAACTATTTTACCTCAACATGCTGTAGAGAATCAAATTGTGCACTGTAAATGGAGACAACCTGACATCTGCAGTATGCCTGGTCCACTACATCAATCGTCCATCATCGAGCTACTGGAAAAAATACCAGTTTCACGACTAGTATCGGTCACCGTCTACCAATAGCAAAATACTCATATGACCAAACATTAGTAGAAATAACATGATAAAATTATATCCTATCAAGATACATGATTAATGTACAAACATGATAAAATACTTGTAGTAGTGATGCAACTAGTCAAATTTTTGCTACAATTCTCCACTGAGGTCGTAGACACAAACTCTGTCAAGGAGCAATACAGATACGCCAATATTTCTTCTCCATATACATGTCATGTGCGTTCTATCAAAATTTTCAAATAAGGTAGAAGGCGAACAATTACTTTACAGCCAGCTTCGTTTGGAAACAGAATTGAACCACATAAAGCAAGTAGATATGACATCCTATAACAAATGATTTGAAATATTAAACTATAATTAGATAAAAATTCTAAGTATAAATAAATAAATTAAACATCATACTCGATTGTCATATACGTTCATAAGACCATCAACAATACAGTCAATATCCATGAAGTTAGTGTGTAGCCAGCTTACGCTGACATATGATATTTTTTTCAAATATGCTGGCAGATCCACACCAAGATAGTGCCTAATAAGACCAGCAATATATAATTGGTCATCAAATATATACGGTCACCTGAATTTAAAATTAAATTAATATCGTAACCATATCAAGATATCGGCTAATAAATTAAAATTAAATTATCTTACCTATAATAGGTAACCCTAGTTAGGTTTGCTACATCCCAGAGAGTAACGGTCACTTCCCCCACTAGCAACTAAAAAATGTTACGTTGGGGCCACCAACGCTCAATCTGACTTAACATCAAGTCTCTGCCGTGTTGCAGGAACTGTAACAAATCTAAATAATGAAAGCCAAAAGCCTGAACCAAGACCTTTTGGGAGGTAGTTTGTTGAGTTCCCGTTTGACATAGTTTGATGTGTTACGTCATTTACCATGTTCCCATAAGCGTACTTCATGATTATAATCACATAACTACAAATATAATTTAAGAAAGTAAATAAATTATTTAAAACAAGTAAATAAAATAACCAATAAAAATTAAATCAAAATTTTTATCTCTCCATTAAATACTAGTCGAGAAATATGATTTTGACGTTCTTGGATATCTTTGTGAGTGGTCGGTCCGCCGGAAGTACGGTCGCCATTTTGTTCATCCATCTTACTCCTATTTCTTTCTTTCTCTCTTGCAATTTCATTATGAGTGTGTGATTGAAAGCTCAACACAAATGTTCTCTTTATACAGATAAACCTTAATCCGACCACTAGGTTCTGGCCAATCATGGGGCGTCATTGTCAATGACGCCTCAATTCGACCCTTACAATTATCACCAATTTCCCCCAAAAAATAGGCACGGGCCATCTTTGGCAATGACGCCAAAAATATGCAAGGGCTCGAGCAGAGCGCCATTGACCGTGCTGTGAGGTGAGGCGCCATTGCCAATGGCGCCCAATTACTTTTTCCCATGGGGCGCTATTGGCAATAATGCCCTACTACTTTTTTTTGTGGGGCGCCATTCCTAATGGAGTCCCATCCCCCCATTTGTAAATGGCCCAAATTCCTTCTCTCCAATGTAAATACCCCAAAGTCCATCCCTCCGTACGTAATTTTTTTGTACATTTAATCATAGATTGATTTTCCATGTTTTTCGGCTTTCTTAATCATACTTGTGGGATGTATTTTTCTTTTCCTAGTAACTAATATATGAATTATCAATTTGTAATTATTAGTCATAATATTTATGTAATTAGTTTTGTATTTTGGTTCATTGATTAACAGTATCTTCTTTGACTTCTTAATAAATTTGATTTCCACACACACACACACACACACACACACACACACACACACACACACACACACACACACATATATATATATATATATATATATATATATATATATATATATATATATATATATATATATATTTGTGGGCCCTATAAGGTTTGGGTTCTAGAACGCCCATGTCCAGAGCGGACCTTGATTAAGACACAGATATAAGAGGTTCGAACAATTTGGGCATTCCAATTGCGGGTTAAATTTTTTTACATACTGCATGCATATTATAATCTTGTCCCATAAAAGTTGGTGCAGTCTACACAAAGAGGATATTTGATTTTATTGGATGAATGTTCAACTTCTTTCACTTGCAATTTTTCTTACTACAAAACACTTGCATACATAGCTATTTATAGGATTCAAGATACATCAAGCATAATGAATATGACTATTAGATTTACCTAAATGCATTCATGCATGCATACAACGAATTTGACTCATTGGGAAAAGCAATTTTGTTTAGTTTTCCAACGATGCCTCCCGTACCCCAAATTTGTTTTAATGCCTAAAGCTTCGACATTTCTTCTAAAGACTTGTCCTCTCCTAGAGGTTTTGTAAACACATCTGCAAGTTGTTCTTCAGTTCTGCAATATTCAATGTTAATTTCTCCTCCATGAACAAGTTATCTTAGGAAGCGAAATCGCATGTGAATATGTTTTGTCCTTCTATGTAGGACTGGATACTTTGAGACAGAGATAGCTGGCCTGTTGTCACAACAAATTGTTGTTTGTCCTTCTTACTTGAACTTCATGCTTTTCAATACATAGCCAAATAATTTGACATGCAGTAGAGGATGCAACAATATATTCCGCATATGTGGTAGAAAGTGCCATAATTGGCTGCTTCTTTGAACTCCATGAACTGTTGTCACAACAAATTATTGTCGGTCCTTCTTGCTTGAACTTCATGCTTTTTAATACACCTTTCAGCCAAATACTTTGACATGCAGTAGAAGATGTAGCAATATATTCTGTAATTTTTGTAGAAAGTTCCACAATTGCCTACTTCTTTGAACTCGATGAAATTGTTCCACTGCCAAGGTTGAAGACAGATCTAGAGGTGCTTCGAGAAGCATCAATACTTCCTCCCTAATCGCTGTCAGTAATAATCGACAAGATTGATAGTACCATTAGCTTGATAAAATATCCCATAATCAATAGTTTCTTTGATATATCATAATATCCTTTTAGCCGCTTTTCAAAGATTTGAATAAGGCTTCTCCATGAATCGGCTTACTAGACTTACTACAAACGCGATATCAGGTCTTGTGGCAGTCAAGTACATCAGATTTTCTACTAAACTTTGGAACATAGCGGAGTTAATAATGTTTCTTTCACCATTTTTACTTAATTTTAGTAATGCTATGTACGGAGAAGAGACTGGATTTCCATTCTCCATCTTAAATTTCTTCAAGATTTCTTTTGCATAGCTTTCTTGTGAAATGAAAATACCTTTCATGAATTGATGAGCATCAATACCAAAAAAATGATATAATTCTTCCAAATCAATCATCTCAAATTCCTTCATAATGGAAAGCTTAAATTCCTTCAGCATTTTTATATTCTTGTGAAGATAAGATCATCAACATAAAGACTTACTATAATGAAGCTTCATCTGATATTTTTTTTGGTGTAGAGAGTGTGCTCATATGGACAGTTTTGAAATCATGTTTTTTGAAGTATCAGTTTATACGACTATACACTCTTGGAGATTGTTTAAGACCATCTATAATGCTTTTTTAGTTTATAAACTTTGTCTTCTTCTCCTTTCTTCATAAAACCAAGAGTTTGTTCAAGATATACCTCTTCTTCAGGAATGTCATTTAAGAATGCCGACTTCACATCTATTTGGAATATTTTTTAATTGTTTTGAGCTGCAAAAGATATCATTAGTCTAACAGTCTTAAACAGGAGCAAAAACTCTGTGCAGTCTTCTCCTTCCTTTTGTTTGTATCCTTTTGCCATAAGCCTTCCTTTGTACTTGTTGGTTGAACCATCAGGATTCTTCTTGAGTTTGTACACCAATTTCACACCAATGGATATCTTGTGTGATGGAAAATCGATTTGTGAGCTCCCATGTATCATTCTTCTCAATAGACTTCATCTCCATCGTTGTTTGTCTCCAAGCTTCTTCTTTATTTGCTTCTTCAAATGAAATTGGATTTTCACCTGCAAAGAAAGCAAAATAGACAATAAATATCGTTTCATTCAACTTCCTCGGTTAAGTTACAAAGTTCTTGTATACTTCTTATTTTTTTAGGAGGTCTCTGACAGACTCTTCTCTTGGTAAAGTTGGCAATGCGCTTTCAGTTTGAGAGCCAACTCCTTCACTTTCTTGTATAAGAGTATGAGTTGTACTTGTATTACCTTCATAGGTTGAAGCTTCCTCAAATTGAACATCTCAACTGATCACTATCTTCTTTGTTGTTGGATTATATAACTTGTAGACTTTGCTTCTTTCACTATAGCTAACAAATATAGACCTTTTTGCTTTGTTATTGACCTTGGACCTTGTAGCATCAGGAATGTGTGCATAACAATACTCCAACAAATTCTCAAGTGTTGAACACTTGGCTTCAATCCAAGCTTCATGAGGTGTGATGTTACTTAAACTCTTCGTTGGTGATCTGTTTATCAAGTAAACCAAACAAGAAATAGCTTCGGCCCTTAGTTCTTTGTCCAGCTTCCTAATATCTACTAAGCATACACCTCACCATGTCCATAATAGTGTGATTCATTCTTTCAGAAACACCATTTTGTTGTGGTATATATCGAGCTATCAGTTGATGCTTTATTCCATGATCTCCGTAGAATTTTAAAATTCATGATTTGAAAGATATTCACCAACGATCAATTCTCAAAGTTCGTATATGAAGGCTAGAAAAAATTTCAACTTCAACTTTGAAATCTTTAAAGGCTTGAGAAGCATCATATTTTTCTTTGAGGTAATAAGTTCATACTTTTCTTGAGTAATTATCAATAAAGGAGATAAAATATAGATTACCTCCATGAGATGTCACTAATATTGGTCCACATAAATATGAATGAACAAGTTGAAGTGGCTTCTTGGCTTGCCATGTGGACTGCAACGGGAATGAAGATCCGTGAAGCGTCCCGATTTGACAATCTTTACAAACATTATTAATAGAATAGTTTTGAGGCAACCCTTTGACCATCTAGTTTGTCACTAACCGTTTCAAGCTTCCATGTTTAAATGACCAAACCTGCCATGCCATAGCTTTGAGCTTCCACTGTCAACACTACTTAAACAAGAGAAGCTGTTAAGTCTGCAGTCTTAGAGGAAACAAATTATTTTCTGCAATACCATTCTTCGCAAAAAGTCGACTGTTCTTTGACAAAAAACAAGCATTGTTTCGAAAATGAATCTCAAACCCTTTTCTTAAGAGATGACCAGCACTTAGAAGATTGCTTTTTAGCCCTGTGATGTAGTATACAACTTCCATCTTCTCAATACTTCTTAATTTTGTTTTGAAATTTATTTCACCAACTCCTTTTATTTTATGCTCTATCGTCACCATTCTTCACTTGGCCACAATCAGATTTTGTTAAGCTTGTAAATAAATTCTTATTTCCGATCATATGCTTGCTAGGACCACTATCAAGATACCACACATTATCCAAGTTATCACCATGACATGCAAGCAACAAAGTGTCTTGATGGTTACCTCTTTCTTCACGTCTTGCTTCATGTACGTACACTGCTTCTTTTTTCTTGGCATCATCTTGCTTATACCAACATTCACTGATTGTGTGGCCTGGTTTGTGGCAATGATAGCATTCAAAGTAGCCATGACCCCTTCCTCTTTAATGCCTATGACCTCGTCTTCTTTGTGAATATCTGGAGTTGTTGTCTTCTTCTTCTTCATTTCGGTTATTTCTGGAATAACCTCTTCCTTTACCATGAAAATTTGTACTTCGGCCATGAAAATTTCTGCCTCTTCCACATCCACAGTTCTGAGAAGAACCACGGCCTCCCGTAGATGTGACATTGGACTTGAGAGCTTGATCAAGTTAAGAAGAAACACTTTGAAAACATCTTTTGTTAATTCGAAAATTTTGAGCTTTTAATCTTTCTTGTAAGCTCTCCAAAGACAAAGATGCAAGATCTTTAGTTTCTTGAATAGCAACTACAACATGATCATATTTACTTGGTAGACTTCGAATATCTTTTCCACAATTTTTTGAGTTTATAAAATTTTTTCATTTGAACTCATTTTATTCATAATAGAGTTCATTGTAAAATATTTTTCAATTTTTTTTTTATTATCTTTCATTTCTAATTTCTCGAAATCTGTTCTTAAAGCTTGCAAGCATACCTTTTTTTACTTGATCTTGGCTAGAATATGTTGTCTCAAGAATTGTCCACGCCTCCTGGAAACTTTTTGCCTTGGATATTTTCTCGTAGACTGGAATTTCAATTGCTTGGTAGATTTAAAAAAGCGCCTTCTTGTCTTTTTGTCTATTTTCCTACAACACCTTTTTTTATGCATCAGATAGTTAATTTTCATTTGCTGGTTGCTCCACTCCTTCAACAACACTCCATAGATTTTGAAATTCAAGACACAGCTTCATGAGATTGCTCCAATAATCATACTTTTCACTATTGAAACGAGGCACAAGAGAGACAAGGTTGTTATTTGAGTTGGACATTTTTTTTTTCCTTTTGGCTGATACCACTTTGTAGGACACAGATGATATTTGATTTTATTGACTGATTATTCAACTTCTTTCGCTTGCAATTTTTCTTGCTACAAAACACTTGCATCCATAGCTATTTATAGGATTCAAGATTTCCTAAATGCACTCATGCATGCATACGATGCATTTGACTCTTTGGAAAAAGCAATTTTGATTAGTGTTCCAACAATATGGATATTTCAATTGCAGGTTAACAATAAAACATGTTTCAACTCAACGGATAACCATCTTCCTTGTCTGACAATGATACACTATTTTAGTTTGCAACATACATATCTTAATTAGCTGTCAATATTTTAGTTTTAATTACATGTTAATTGCAATATTTTCATACTGTATGCACGTTGCAGCAGTCATGAACTATACGTACTTTTATATATGATCTTGTCCCATACCTTGAAATATTTAGCTGTTGTAAACAATTATTTGGTCCATATATGACTGTTGTTTTACTTTTTGAAGCAATATGTGCACTGTGGTACGTAGCGAATAGAAGAAAAACTTGGTGATGGCCAAAGAAGTACTGCAACATACCAGGTAAAGCAATATATATATATATATATATATATATATATATATATATATATATATATACTTGTCACGTTTTAATTAACATCAATATGAGCTCTACTATTTGAAATATATACACATTTATGTGGGTCGTACGCTTTTGGAACAGATCATTAGGTGGTGGAGGAGAGATGTCCTCTACAATATCTCCGGCGGCCGACGAGGAGTTGGTGGAGTCGATGGCCAAACGAGTGGTGGAATGCTTGAAAGAGTCGCGTACTTCGGCAGTGCGTGTGCGTGGATGGAGCGGGATAGGAAGAAAGAGGATGATGGACCATGTGGCTGCAGCCTTATATAGAGATGATCATGACTTCTTCTGCGGCATTGTACGAGGGGCCTTCAAACCATATATTGAGTACGAGATACGAAGGAAGATAGAACAAGTGTTAGGAATGCCTCTTCTTGGCGGAGATGACATGTACTGGAGAGAGATTTGCATTGCCTTGAAATGGAAGCCATTGATATTGATACTGGATAACCTGCAAGAAGGAGAAGAACTTGACAAGAGATTATTAGGGATTCCTGAATTTGTGACTGATGCACGAGGCGTTAAGCATCCTTTCCTGAAGCTCGTCTTCACCGGTCTGAAGAAAAGTTCTGTTGACAAAGAGTTTGAAGAAAAGTTTGGTGAGCTACCAGACGATGTTGCGGTCCGGATGATCCTCTATGAAGCCCGCAGCTCAGCAATGTCCACCGTAAAGGAATACCTTCCGGACGTGATAAGGCGTAAGTTCACATCCAGACGAGAAGAGATGACTTCCATGATGCTCCCCAGCCTTGCGCTACTGCACGACGAATTCTTCGGAATGTTAACAGCTGAATGCGTCATCCAATGCTTGCTCTCCTCTATGCTCTTCTCTTCCCCCTTCTCCTCCGAAGGCTGTCCCCTGTACTACTTGAGCTCTGAAATTCTTTTCCATCCATGTTTTGGCAATAACGAGATCAATTCCTGGGAAGCGAAGCTACTTCTTGAAGCCCTATCAATGGATCTTGAAGATAGACAATTGATGTCCAATTGGGGCAATAGAACGTTCCGTCTCTTTTATAATGTATACGACAAGCTTGCTGCCTTGGCATCCTCTTCTTCTTCCAGCTCGGGCATCATGACTCAATTTCAGGGCTACTTGGTCAGATGCTCTGGAAGCCTACAACGGGTGGACATGGCTGAATGGAGCCAAGACCAGACGAGGATCTCCTTTGCCGATTGCTGGAATATCGAAGAAGTACACCTTCCACCACCCTCAGCAGCTCCAGCCAACTTTCCTAACATCTCCACATTGATTCTACATAAAAACATACTGTTGGAAGAGATACCAGAAGATGTTTTCCTATACATGCCAAACCTTCGAATCCTTGATCTCTCTTATTGTAGCAGTATCGGTACGCTTCCCTCCTCCCTCTCTTCCTTGTGTTATCTTCGTATGCTCTACCTACAAGGCTGCAGGGAATTGCAAACTATCGAAACTACAGGACTCGATAATCTAGAGGTGCTCAACCTTGATGATTGTCCCTTGCCTACATTGCATAAGGCTTCATGGTGCAATATGCGCAGCCTCAAGTGTTTCAGTTTCAAGAATGGGCTCAGAAGCCTTGGAGAATTGCAACTTTCACTGAATACTGTCAAGGTGTTTGACAACTCCTCTTACGATTTACATTCGTCAGCGCCGACGACAGACGCACTACAAAAATGCAATATTTCCATATTATATCCAAAGGAAGAGGAGGAGGAGGAGATACGAAGGAGAATAACACAAGATGCTCACCTACGGGCAAGCGACGATAAGTTTCCCTATAAGGACATCTATGCTGCTCAAGTAGATCGTCGTCCTGTTGAATATCCCATTGTAGCTGCAGGTGTTGACAACCCTCATGAGAAATGCTTGGAGATCAATGGTGGTGAAGGACTCTGGAGTCTCTATACATTATCACTGATACTCCGACCTCGACTTCTCGCTCTGCATAATTACCAACATGCTCAAGCAGGGATATGGCCTATTCCAGACCTACAAACTTGTTATATCAAGAATTGTAGCGACATGGAATACGCCTTCAACTCTCCAGAAAGAAGAAAGGATCTCTGGAAACTTAAATGTCTAGAGATTCTGTGGATATCCAGCCTTCTGAAGCTGTCTGCGATTTGCGACAACAGGTTTGAACAACTAACGCAGAGCTTTTTGCTTCTAAAATCCATCTATATAGAATACTGCCCGAACCTTCTTGTATTGTTCTCTGTGGCCATTCGCCTTCCGAACCTTGAAGTGATGGAAATAAAGTTCTGTACTCGGCTTGGTAAGCTGTTCACACAACACAACACTGCCGTCGGACAAATTGTGCTTCCGAGGCTCAAGAGGTTGCGCCTATTCGGGCTGCCGAAGCTGACCAGCATCTGCGAGGAGGAGGAGGGTCATCTTCCTTTGCTCGAAAAGTTGGAAGTAAGGGGCTGCTGGAATCTTAAGAATGTTCCAATATTCCCATGTTCGGATAGTAGTTGCTGCAACAGTGATCCTGATGTTGCCGGCGGCAAGGTAGTGGTGGTTCGAGGTGAAGAAGGGTGGTGGAAGAACGTACAAGGTGGTTCCAAGAAGCTGGACCATATTGATTTTAGGATGGGATTTGCCTCTGCGGCACCGAAACATATACCACAAAGATGGAAAAGAGGCCCTCGTCGACGTCGTCGTCGTTTCCCACTATCATTATAAGAGGTGATCCGTCTTTCCCATCATTTGGCTTCTTACATGTTCTTGTGGTCATGTTGATTGATTCCCTTACTATTTCATACATATTATCTATGGTTGTCATTGATTTGGTTTGCATGTTTGTATTTTCGTGTGTGGGTTGGTCCTAGAGACTCTTTCTGGATTGTATCGAAATAAAGAGCAAGATGTATGTATATTGGAGTGTGATAGTGTGATGACCAATATGACTCTTCTTGCATAAAAATAACATAAAACATTTGCTCAGGTTTATGTTGATGATACTCCTCTGAGCATTTTTTGTTGCATTTATTTTTAAAAAACATTTGGAGTGGATTTATGTTACGATTTTGTATTGTAATAAAGTGATTTTATTTTCCATATTAGTCCGTGGACTATATTAGATGAAGAGTTTCCTCCCCTACTACTTTTATTTATTTATTTATATAAAAAGTAGAGAATATGAATCATGAGTTTCGTAGGCTAATTAATAGTGACAATTACATTTTTTTTTTATGTTGTAATATTGTGTATTCCTAAGATTTATGTTGTAATTGATGAGGGAATTACAACAAATTTTGTGTGGCACCAGAGAATGATTCGAGTTCTACATGATTAACATTGTATTGGATATGGAGATAATTTGTGCTTGAGGACTAGAAAAATGGATAATTAGCAGGTTTATACTTGAAGGGGAAAAAATATATTAGTAAATATATTCTGCTCTCATGCGTCATTTCTGTTGGCGTTCCTACATGTGTGACACTTCCGGCAGAGGATTGGGATGTGTCTTAATGCAGCATGGTAAGGTAGTAGCTTATGCATCACGTCAGCTTCATGATCATGAGAGAAATTATCTAACTCACGACTTGGAGTTAGCAGCGGTGGTCCTCGCGCTTAAGTTGTGGAGGCATTACTTGTACGGAGATCGGGTAGAGATTTTTACCGACCACAAGAGTCTTAAGTATGTGTTTATCCAGAAAGATCTTAACATGCGTCAAAGAAGATGGGGTTTCTATCTACCCTATTTCTATGGGAGTAATCCATTTTAGAAAAAAAATTCTCTCAATGGTGGTTTCTATCATCATTTCCATTCTAGGTGGCAATGATGTAGGATGGAAAATTTCTATGAGGGTTTCTACACGTAGAAACTCTCATAGAAACTCTCATGACAATTATTATTGGGCCCCATACCATTAAATTGGTCCTTTTATTTTGTGACACCTAGGATAGAAATGTATAACCATTGGAGAGTAGTTTTTTTGTGTGTGCAATTTCTATGTAGAAACTCTTCCAACTAGGATAGAAATCTTTTTAAAGTACAATGCCAAGTATGATAGAAACTCAATTTTAGAAATTACCATTGGAGATGGCCTAATAACACTACTTACTAATCTTTGGGTGAAAAAAAGACATTCCCAATTTTCCATAGAGTTGAGTTCACTTCCAAAATGTATGGGTGATTTACCCAACGGATTGCTAGAGATAGAGAGGCTGTGGGTGTTTTTTTCTTGCTCAGACCAACTAATTAGAAGCAAACTTTCTTCTTCACTTCACATGGGCTTCTTCCAAATAGGTATATTTAGTTACTTATATATATTAACAAAAAAAAACGCAAAAAAATATTTAAAAAATGAATAAACCGAACCGATTTAATTCGGTTCGGTTTGATTCGGTTTTGGGTCAATTCGGTTCGATTTCGGTCCAATTCGGTTTTGGGTTAATTGGTTTGGTTTAAACCGAATTAACCGAATGCTCACTCCTAGGCTGTGGGTGTTTTTTCTTGCTCAGACCAAGAAAGAAGCAAACTTTCTTCTTCACTTCACATGGGCTTCTTCCAAACAGGTGATATTTAATATTAATGCACATATAGATATAGATAGATAGATAGATAGATAGATGTGGGATAGAACCGTTCTCTAATGATTTAAAAAAAAAAAAAAATGGATTCTAGCGACTTTTTCAATAAATCGTTCAACGTTACCTCAAGATTGGATTTTGAGATGGTAGGCACCTCCCTTTTTGGTTTTTCCAGTGACGAATCTTCCCTATCCCTGTTGTGTTTTTTTTTTGGGTTTTTGTTGTTGTTGATGGGTTTAATTTAGTCTTGATATTTATTGATTCATTTTCTTGATTTTCTTTTTCTGCCATTAGTGAGAAGGGGTGGACAACATTGAGGAATAGATGGCTGGAGTTGATTATAGTGGAGAAGGACTTCCGAGAAATCCCGGAAGAGCCAAAAAAAAAGACATTGTTATTTTTCGGATTTTGGATATTAACAAGAGACTAAATATATATAAAAAAAAATTAACTTATCAGATTTCGGATATTCGGATAATAACAAAAGATTAGGTAGATTCAATTTTTTTTATCGGATCAAATCAGATTTTATCTGTTAAACTAGACGGATACGAATCCGAAGTGTCAAACGAAATATATATATCAGATCGAATTCGGATATTACAAAAAAAATTGGATATGGAGACAGATATTGCTAAATCATAACCCATTCTTCCCCTTGGGAAGCAACTCCGATTTCTAAATAAATGAGAAAACAACAATATCTTAATGTGGCTGCTGGGATTCGAGCCCAGGTCTCCACGGCCACAACGTGGAATTCTAACCACTAAACTACAGCCACTTTGTAATACTAATAAAAAATTATTATTAGTTATGTGTTAAGTCAATGTTCATTTGTCTGAAGAGTGTTTGAATTATATTTGTCTGAAAATTGTTTGGCGTAAAAAAAAAAAAAAAAAAAGCATTAGCATTTGTAAGATTTGAGCCGGAAGACTATTTGTTTGCAAAAGGGAAAAAAATACGGGCGTTTTGGTGAAAGAATGTTCATTGTTGGTGAATCGAAGTTATTCCTCCATAATATTGCACATGCGATAGGATCGGTTAACAGGTATCTTTCAAATCTAGGAAGGATACATCGGAATGCAGTCAAACGGATCATACGATATCTCTATGCCACTTCTAGTTGAACTTTTTCATATGGGAGTGACGAGCCAAAGTTAGTCGGGTACACCAACGCTGATATGGCTAGGGATGTAGACTGTACACCAGGAGAACTACTTTGAGCTACATGATGATGATCGCATGGGAACAGTATTGTGGTAATCACGGTTGTAAAAGTTTATCTCTTTGTCTACGATAGAAGCAGAATTCGTTCCAGTGACAGAAGATCTATTGTGGATGAAGAAGTTCATGCAGGAGTTGGAGTTGAAATATAAATAATACACATTGCTTTGTGATAGTTAAAGCGCTATTTACCTCAGTTAAAACTTTACATTTCATAGCATGTCAAAGATTATAGCAACTCGGTATTTTATTGGAACGAGATGTGCTGAAGGCGAATGATGGTAAGTTAGATAAGGTCCATACAGATGATAATGGAGTAAATATGCTCATGAAGATCCTGCAAAGAGAAAAATCCGAGTTTTGCGGGAGGATCGCTGGAATGGCAATCCCCTCTACCTAATCGGAAAGTGATAGGTTTATGGACTTGGGTAAGATTTTCTTCCTATATGAAGAATAATACAGGGTGTGACGAGTTGGAGAATACTATTGAGTGCGACGAGTTGATAATGCCTATTTGGACCGTATGAACGTCCAAGTAGTGACCACTATATGTATAGGCATGGCCAACCTGGAGGTTTGAGTTATCCTAGCCTGGTCCGGGAGGTCACTTGCGACTTCGTTCTCTTGCAGATCATGTTGGATCTGAAAGGTTGTCCAAGTCCAAAGTCTTATCGAACTTATCTCTTGGATCTAACAGTATGAAATTTAGGGGAAAAAAAAAACTCTGACATTTTTTTAAACATTGATATATTTGAGGTCATCATCATCTATGGATTATCCCTCTTACAACATTGATATATTTGAGGTCAACATTGATTTATTTGAGGTCAACATTGATTATCCCTCTTACAACAAGAAATGTACCGTTATCCTCAAAGCGTCCGTAGGTGTGGAGTTGAAGAGACGCAAGTGTTGAATAAAATTTCCACATCATTCATTTTTTTAATTTCAAATGAGAAGGATTCAAAGAGCAATAATGCCCCAGGCAGTCACAAATTAAAAAAAAAGCTAAATATTTGAAAATTTCTCTTCACTTGATAAAACGCCCTCTTTTATTAAGATATAAATGTATGTACAATTTCAGGATATAGAAGTACAGTGAGTGAAGAGCAAGATATTTACAACCAAAATGGTACACAAGGGGATCAAATTACCTAGTGACCAAAATGGTCTGCTCCCCTAAACTTTCGTAGAATCCCTAAAAGAATCTATTGAAGTACTCTACAGAACTCATTGCCAGATGTTAAAACCAGCTATAACAGTAATATACATGGGAACCAACTAAGAGACCATCACGACAAAACATCTGAAAGGTCATCCATTGGTATTTGAAGACCCAATAAATCATGGTCTTGAAGTCCATCCTCTTCGATATCGAACCAAGAAGCAATATCCTGTCCTTGAGCACCGAAATCACTGACATCTATATCCGGCAGTTGCAGATTACCTAAGTCCATGGCCACAGCATCATTTGACAAATCTTGCGCCCCTGAATAACTAGGAAGCAAGTCCAATTCGGCCCTCCTGGCGCTTCCGCCAACAGTTTCACGTGATTTAGGTGCCGAAGGCGAAGCCTGACCTATAAAGCCGTTGAAGGAGGCAGATAGTTGGGTCGTCTTCTGCTTGGGTTTCGATTTGCTCTTTTTATCGACCTTGGAATTAGATACAGCATCTCTGTTTTGCCTTTTGCCTTCTCTCTCTGTCACTCCTCTTTCCTTTTGTACCATTTACAAGTGAACTTCTGAGACCAGAAGGTGCTCTTAGAGCACTGCCCACAACATCGTCGAGCAATAATTCCTTTTTCTTCAATTTAGTTGACCATGGACCCTCAGTACATATCTCATCTGTCGAGTGATTCCTTTTTCTTCAATTTCGTTTTCTCAAATTTCCGATATGTTTCCGATATCGTGCTAATGTTCGTTTAATGAAAGCCTGGGTAGCTTGCTTGTTAGTTCTAGCCATGTTCTTGATAGCAGAAGCCTGTTGCAGAAGTATCAAACAAAATTAGCAATAAGTTCTCTTACAGTCCAGGATAAAAATTCTTTAAACACAGCCATTGGAACAAGCAGGGATATATAAGCAAACATATTAACAAAATGAGGAGTTTCATGATTATCACAGTTCTGCATGACTACAACCATGTGCACAAGTCATTTACAATTCAGATAACAGAAACACCATATTTAAACATTTACAAACCTATATAGCATGAGTAAATAATAAACCAATATGGATGACTGTATAGATCATACTGGTGCCGTTATAATAGAATTGAAAACCAGGGGGCAAATATATGTTACTATCCTTTTGCCTCAAATTGTAGAAGTAAACTCGGTAAGCACACATCATCCACTCCCAAATAAACTCATGTTACAGCCGACGAGTATTTGTTCGTCTTTTTACCTTCAATATCATATAGCGACATAGGCAGGGTGAGGAAGGAGGCATCCCCCCATGAGGTTGATCATGACGTTGGATCCTGGGTATATGATCTTCCATGGCAGGTTTCCTGGGGATCACATGATTGAGATGCTTAAGGAGTATGTGCACCAGTGGGATATGGCTGATTGCTGGATGCAGCTTTATGACAGGTGGTCTGCGGTGGATGATATTGGATCGCTAGCCGTGGTGCATCAGATGTTGGCTAAGGAGCCTAGCAACAGTAGTTCAAGATTCAGGCAGTCTCTTCTCTTGTCAAGGTAATGACCTTTACCGTTTACTATGTTTTTTCTTTAATTATTCACTAGCATCGATACGGACAGTTTTTAAAGATAAGTATTGAGACCAATTAGATCAAATTGAACAAGAACCTCCCGGTTCTTATATTTGATGAAGTATTGAAGTCAACATTCGGATTATCCATAATTTCCCTGTAAATGTCAACGGAGTAGTATAATGGGGCTTTATTCGGTCATCTGGGGTACTTTCATTTAGCTAGTAGATTGAATTGTATTGAGCATGAGGCACATCTTGATAAATGGGTGGATGCATATGCTATGGAGAGGTGGTCAAGAACTCGGGTTTTCAATCGGACCAAGGGAAATGGTAGGTCCCTTGCCCTCCTATACTCGAGAAGCTCGGCTTTAGCAGTGAATACAGGGCTAATAACGGTTATGATTTGCAATCCTCACATTTTGGCAACTTGACTGTCTAGACTTCACTAGAGAAGATATAAGACTGTAAAACTTTTATCATTTCTAAATATGTAGCTACGACTCTTCTCAGCAGTTGCCTAGTACAATTGCAACATCATTTCCCAACTTTGAAATTCAGGTTAAATTGCGAAAATGCTGCGATGCACAGTTTACAGCTGGCTAGAAATCATTCACAGCATGAACATGAAAGGCTTGTTTACGAAGGATGGATCTTGTATGACACTGGTCATAGGAAAGAAGCGTTAGCCAAGGCAGAAGAGTCTATTGCTATCCAGAGGTCATTTGAAGCTTTTTTCCTTAAAGCATATGCTCTAGCAGATGTAAGCCTGGATCAGTCATCTTCATCTTATGTCATCCAACTACTGGAGCAGGCTAATAGCTGTGCTTCTGATAATCTTCGGAAAGGACAAGTAAGTTTCCAGTAAAACAGTTTAAGAAAACATCAAAATCTTGATTTGTTTCTTATTTTGAAGTTCTAATTATCTTATCCACATAATAACATTATTCACCAGGCACATAATAATATGGGCAGTGTGTATGTTGACTGTGACATGCTTGATGAAGCAGCAGAATGCTATATCAAGGCTCTAGGCATAAAGCATACCCGGGCTCATCAGGGTCTTGCTCGTGTCTATTATCTTAAACATCAGAAGAAAGCTGCTTACAATGAGATGACAAAGCTGATTGAAAAAGCAAGAAATAACGCATCAGCATACGAAAAACGTTCAGAATATTGTGAGCGTGACATGGCGCAGAGTGACCTTACCATGGCAACGAAGTTAGATCCATTGAGAACCTACCCTTACAGATATAGAGCAGCAGGTTAGTCCTTTATTCTTAACTCAATTTTTTCCCTTCTAATTTAAATCTGTAATTTGAGATATGGTTCTGGGAACATATTCATAAAATTGTTTAGTTGCCGAATTTGTTTCATATAAATGATAAAGGAATAACACACGAGATAAAACATTTCCTGATAATGCTATTATTTATTTACTAGTTCTGTTTCTATTTAGATAAAAGAAACTTACATTGGATTGCTATTATATATTTATTCATTTATTTATTGTCATATACTCTGTGTTGTAGCCTATTTTTCTTAAACCTATTTTCATTGTACCCACATTGTGTTGCCGTGTCTGTACCGTGCAAAACAGATTTGAAAAAAAATATTGATGAATAATTTCTAACTATGATATTTTAGTTGCAATTCGTAGAACTCATGAAGGCTTTCTAATGATCCTTGTAGGAAATCTCATGATCATGAGGAATATTTTCAGATGGCAACCTTCATCTAGATGTAAATACCAGTTGATCAGTTTCTTTTTTATTTTCGAAATTTCATATATGGGACTAGGCACCAAGCCCAAAAAATTGAAATTTGGGATAAAGGGCCTGTTATTGTATATATATGAGATTAAGCAATAACCCGAAGTACCAGGATCAAGGGCGGACCTACAGGACAACCAGGTGGTCCATGGGCCACCCTCAAATTTTCAAACCAAATTTAATATTGCAGCATACAAAATCGTTGTAGGACCATATGCTGTCTTCCTTACTAGATACATACAAACAAACAACTCGCACTTAAGGCAACCACATCTCCCATAGCATATAGCAATTAGCATATAACATACTAGTTAAGCCTTCCTCCATGTATTGTATATTTTAATTTTAGTGAACGACAATAAAAGATAACATTATACATGGTCCAAAGTCATACCTTCTCGATCCAAATTTGCATGTGGCGTATAATCTCTAAACATTTGCAACAATAGCCCTTTAATGCTTTTCAATGTTTTCATGTTCCTCCTGGCTCGTGGAGTAAACTAGAATATCATCTACAAACACAACAACAAATTGAATAAATGTTTGAATACCATGCTCCTCAAATCCATAAACGCAACCGAAATTTTGTCGATCCAACAATAATACAAGAAACTCTCATGTCACAAAAGCTGACTTATGTACAACGTTTTCACCTTAATCTTCAATTTACGGTACCCGGATCATAGTTACAGGATCGCATACCGACTAGGACAGTTCCGGATATGGTGCCCCAAATACAGCGGCTTCCCCATCCCGCATAACCAAAAGTGGCGATCCAGACGATCTGGATCTTACATTCATGATGAAGTTCAAGAAAGATATTGATCAAATGGTAATAGAAAAAATAAAAATCAATTAATTGTCAAGATGAAGCATGAATGAACATATTGTTGTAGGATTCAATATGAATTCTTCCATACTATACGCTCACTAATTGGCTTTAGCGGTTGATCCAACACATGCACCCCCCCCCCCCCCCCCAAAACATTTCATATACTTTTTTGCATTTAAATTTTAACTCTTGTTTTTACATTAAAACTGTCTTAAAAATTTACAAGCCAATTTGGACCACCCTCATTGCAAATCCTGGATCCACCACTGACCAGGATTGCTAGCCTTATTGGGTGCAGTTAGGATTTACCCATTTGTCACTAGATATAATATTCCACCTATGCTCTGTCATTAATTTATGTTCTGATTGCTGAGAACTATTGACGTATGATTAACTATTATGTTAGTCATTAGACTCATTACATTCTTATCACCTGTCATGTCTGAATGAGGAACTGCTTCAGTTCTCCATCTGCTTGGTGTCTTTGATATCCACTATTTTCTAATTTCGAGGTAATCTCCCTATTCAATTTCATCTTATTCCTCTGTCTGACAGTCAGAGGATAGAGTTAGGCAGTAAGATGGACCAAGTTGGTATTAGGTGATGCTTACCTACTGAAGCCTTGAAGGCTGAAGCCGTATTGAGTTTCTTAAGATGAAAATAAGTAATTCTTTTTGGTATTAGAGTTAGCAACATCAAGGAAGATAAAAGAAATTGAGATGGTTTCAGACTAACGGAACTACCCATCAGAGGAAAGGATGGGACCGTGGTTGAAGCAATTGCTAAGATTAGGATAAGATGAAAGGAGTCTGTATTAAGCAGTAAAAGGTGTATGTTATAGTTGCTACCTTTAAGAGAGATGGCCCTCAGCTGAGCTGAATTGAGCAAAAGTTCATGCAGCTGACACCAAAAATTGGGATAAAGAATTAATTGTTGTAGTTGTTTTTGGTGTTGTATTGATAAGAAGTCTTCCAGCTTGCGATGCTGGCCACTAAAGGTTTTGTTAAAGACCACGAACTTAGAATTTTGGCAAGGTGGGGACACATGAAATAAGGAGTTATTTGCTTATTTGAGAATCAGGAATCAAATTGATAAGTAGTAGGGTTAGCAATAGCAACAGGCTAGACTCATACTCAGTCTGGGACTACGGGCCCCAATCTTTTCTATAGCCTGAGACCTAGCATGTAAAGTGATCGGACTAAAAATGCTCTACAAGAACTGGTTCCAGGTGAGAAATAAAAGGCCTGGATCGTGGCAGGGACCTGGAAACCAGTGCACTTATTTTGCACACTACAGCTGAATAGCCACCCTACCATTCGGTCTGTTTCTAATATATATATTTTTTGGTTACATGGAAAAGGAAAAAAAAACATGGCAAATTAAATGGGGAAAGCTAATTCCTATCCGACCATTATTATGTAAAGAAATCTACCCAACCATTATGGCACACTTCAACTTTGTAACTAAACATGCAACATGTATTAATTCAAATTCTGAAGCAGTTGCACAATAATTATAAAAAAGATCTCTCAGCATGATCACTAGGAGGAGCATCCTCGGACTCCCAGTACAACTCATGCATGCAGCCAAAACTGGACTTGTTACAGTTTAGGACTGCCAAAAAATTTGGCAGTCCTACATGCTGCTAGTAGTTCTAAAATGGACTGACTGTACATCAGTAAGGGCCTTCGGGGTTTCGGATAATTTACATCAGTAATGGCCTTTGGGAGAGAAAAGGGGAAAGAGATGCGAGGAAGTTGTTCTTCTTCTTTCTTCTTTCTTCTTGTTTGGAGAAACTAGGGGTTGGAGAAAGAGATGTGAGGAAGTTGTTATTTTCCACAAGTTCCATGATTCCCACACATAACTTTATTTTCTTTTTCTTGTTCTTCTTGTCCTTCTTTCTTCTTTCTTCTTTCTTCTTGTTTGGAGAAACTAAGGTTTGAAAAAAGAGATGTGAGGAAGAAGACGAGAAAAAAACAAAGAATTGACTTTTATATCTATAGATGGACTAGTCTTGAGTAATTTTTTCAATGACAAACTTGTAAATAAACCAAAGTTAGATTTAGACTAGCCCTGATCAAATTTTGATGTGCCCTTATAAATAATCTTTGTTAAAAGACCACGAACTTAGAATTTTGGCAAGGTGGGGACACATGAAATAAGGAGTTATTTGCTTATTTGAGAATCAGGAATCAAATTGATAAGTAGTAGGGTTAGCAATAGCAACAGGCTAGACTCATACTCAGTCTGGGACTACGGGCCCCAATCTTTTCTATAGCCTGATTCCTAGCATGTACTAAAGTCATCGGACTAAAAATGCTCTACAAGAACTGCTTCCAGACTACCAGTTTTCATGGACGAGCACAAGGAAGAGGAAGCAATCGCCGAGCTCTCAAGGGCAATATCTTTCAAGCCAGACCTTCAGCTGCTTCACCTTCGAGCAGCATTCTACGACTCGATGGGAGACTCAGCAGCCACCTTGCGAGATTGCGAGGCAGCACTCTTTCTCGACCCAGATCATGCCGATACCCTTGCGCTCTACAATAAAGCTTCCAATCGAGCTCCTGACCTACAAACTGACCAACAAACCACGTAAAGGATCAAGAATTTGGTTTAGATAGACGCACACCCTGATTTAGCAACTGACGGACACGAAGATTTGTGTACATGAGACAACAAAGGCAAAGACGACAGTAAACCTGCGAATTTGTGAGCGGTATGTATATAATAATAAGAATTTATTTATTGGGGGTTATGGTTGGTTGATGCCTATCAGGCTGCAGAGGCATTCAGTTGATGTAAAGATTTGTGTAAACATGAGATGCCGCCATGACCAACTCCAGATTAAGCAGTTCTCTCAGGTTCTATGTATTTTTCTCTCCCAAAGGTGGCAACCGTAACACCCCCACCCCCCCCCCCCCCCCCCCCCCCCCCCCTCTTGCATTATTGTTTACTAACATAGGAAGTACAAGGATGAAATATGTGCTGTGGGAAATTTATGGAATTGAACTGGCAGTGGTTACTGGTTTGATATGGTTCTCTCTCATGTGTTCTATTGTACTCAGTCTCACTGTTTGGTTGGTAATGATGGTTCATTGTTTCTGATTTTTTTTGGCTAATTATAAGGGCACAGCACATTTTGATCGGGACTATCCAAGTGTTAGTTTTCCATTATTTACAAGTTTGCCACTGGAAAAATTATTCAGGACTATCCAATTGGTAGGTATAAAAGATAAGTCTTATAATTTTTGTTTTCTTCCTCACTCTCCATTCCTCACAAAAAGAAGAAGAAAAACAAGAAGAAGAACAAGAACAAGAACAAAAAGAACAAGAACAACAAGAACAAGAACATCAATTTTTGCAAACCTAGTTTATTATGATTTTTTGCTCTCTTCTAATTTCTCAGATCTCTTTCTCCAAACCCTACTTTATTTTTCTTCTTCTTGTTTGGGCATTATGGATGAAACTCTAGTTGTAGAAGAAATTGGGTTATCAAATCTATCAAATCTATTAATCTATTAGTCTATTAACCAATTTTTCTTTATTAATAGAAGAATTATGCATGAAATCCTAGTTGTAGAAGAAAACTATGGAAGAAATCCTAATTGTAGAATAATTGGGTTCATATCAGGACTGCCACAATTTCTGACAGTCCTAGAAGTATTGAGGACTGCTAGAAATTGTGGCAGTCTTGAAATAGACTCGATATACAACATGACTGCCACAATTGCTGACAGTCCTAGAAGTAATGAGGACTGCCAGAAATTGTGGCAGTCTTGAAATAGACTCGATGTACAACAGGACTGCCACAATTTATGGCAGTCCTAGAAGTAATGAAGACTACCAGAAATTGTGGCAGTCCTGAAAGGGACATGCTCTACAGAAGGACTGCCACAATTTCTGGCAGTCCTAGACATATTGAGGACTGCCAGAAATTGAGACAGTCCTGAAAGATACTTGTTGTACAGCAAGTTCCTTTCAGGACTGCCATAATTTCTGGCAGTCCTGAAGTCGAAATTTTCGAATGAAAAAACATGTTAGGGTTTATTTCAATCTTGATAATAGAGTGAAATATGCCTTTTAGGATTTATTTCCATGCATTCTTTGTGAGGAAAGAAGTATTTAACCTTTATTTTCATGCATTTTAGGGTTTATTTAATTTTTTGGGTACCATCGAAATTGGGAAAGAGAAAGAAACTAGGGTTTTGATGGAGATGGTGATGATGGAAATGGTGGAGAAGAAGAAGAAGAAGATGATGATGAGAAAAAAACTAGGATTTTGATGGAGATGTGAGAATAGAAATGGTGGAGAAGAAGTTGATGGATAGAAGAAGAAGAAGAAAGCTAGGGTTTGTGAAGAGAGAGAGAGTGAAATTTAGAAATGAGAGTGATTTTTGGGGTTTTGGGGGGGGGGGGGGGGGGGGCTGTGGGCTTTGGACAGCCCCCTGAGTGGAATATTTTGATAGCCCGAGTAAAAGTTCCTCAAATCCTGGCTAGCCCCGATCAAAATGTGATGTGCCCTTATAATTAGCATTTTTTTTTGGCAGAACTCTAGTTACAACAACCACCAGGGGCAATAATTGGAGAACAGTTTCCATGGGTCAAATGGAAGTGAGAAACTCGATGGGAACTGGACACTTCCCATCGAGTTTCCATGCTTTAGAATGAGAAAAGTGGAAATGAGAACTACTGTGGCTGGGATCAATCAACATCTTTGTCTTATTTCTTCTTGTTGTTGACACCCTATATTAGAGAAATTATTCGGTGGGACGGACTCACCACGTGACAGTGTGTCATAGCACTATTGGAGTGACTCGAGGTTCACCAGTGCCACGTGGTGAGCCTGTCCTATTGCTGGAAAGAATTGGAAGCCAATTTAATGGTGGTTACATATTTCTAGATTGTGTTGTTCATACTTTGAGAATAAGTACTTTAGGGTATGGCAAACGAAGTTAGTTAAGTGTTGTTGATCAAAGCAATTGCTGAAAAGATGCTATCAAAAGCAATAAGTTGTTTAGTAAAATATGACATTCATTTGTAAAATTATTGAATTATGATAAAATATGACATTCATACATTATGTTAATTAGATGAGGTGTACATTGAATTATGATAAAATAAGTGGGGCAATTCAAAATTTCCTTTTTTTTTTTTTGGGGGGAGGACAAATTTAGGGTGGAAAAACTATTTCCACGTTTGTTTAGGTTAAAAATTTATTTTTGGGAATGGTGAATATGCGGGTAAATAATTTACCCACAAAATATGGGAATCCTATCCCTCATAAATGGGTGGGTATATTTTTTTGCGCGGGTAATTTTTTTTCTCTAATACTCTTTTAAAAAAATTTCCTTTCCTTTTCTTTTTTTTTAAAATTTCTTTAAGATTTTTTTTCATTTCTTTAAGATTTTTTTTTTTTGGTTTTTATGTTTCTTTTTGTTTTTTTAATCTTTTTAAATTTTTTTAAAGTTTGTTTTTTTGTTTTTTCGTTTTTTTAATCTTTTTTCAATTTTTTTGGAATGTTTTTTTCATTGACATGGCGGTGGTCGCACAAGGAGGAGGCATGCTTGGGAAGCTCGAGCTCTTCCTTGGGGAAATAACCAAAAAAGAGGTGGACATAAAGTAATAACATGCATCATAATACTCATAGTTGAGATATTAAGGGGAGGCTATTTTTATCATTTCATATTTTCTGTCAACTTTGTTAGGATATTAAGTTGTGTCTTAATTTTAACTTGATACCTCAATTATTTTAGTTTTTCAATTTGATATCCTAAGCTTTAGAACTATCTATAAAATATTCTTGTATGCAACTATCTATAAAATATAGAATACATAATGACTATAAATGAAATATTAAATATAATGAAGTTATATTTCACTTCCGTAACATAATATATATCCATCATTCCATCCCCATCGTTCTCGAGCCACCGCTCATATACTTAATTCCCTTTTTGGAGCCATCTCAACATAGTTTGCACAATCGTCTCAAAATGATGAGTTCTTAATTTTTTTCCCCTAAAAGAACTAAAGTGCAAAATAAATTAACACATTTGATTACGATCATTGGTATTATAGAGTTTATGTTCTTTTTTTGACGGTGAAACAATTAAAATATCAATTCTCAATAATCATTGATGTACAATCCTTTAACAATGCAACACTAATCTTGTCGGTCATCATAGCCTTATTCATCCATTTAACATACAAAAATATAAATTCTCCTATCAGAATGAAAGTTGATTGCTATTTTTAAGATTTTATTCTCACGATAGGATTCAATAACAATTGTAACAATTCACACCATTTGTACAAATAATTTATAATTCTGCATTTCCAGGAGTAAGCATGAAAGAACACAAGAACGATATAATATAAAAGTATACTGAGTAATCTCTTTTATCCTAATTTTTTTAATTATATTGTTGGTTTTTTTTTTTTATGTGCAATGTACATGAATTAAGGATATAATTGTGTGCTCTACCATTTTAAAGTGAATTATTTCATGAAGTGAGTTATATTTCTATTAATTTTCTCTGAGAAAGAAGTATTCTTTTGCTTATAAAAGTAGGATTCAAAGAAAAGGCAAAGTTCATTGTTAGAAAAAAAGAAGGAAAGAATCATACAAAGTATAACAAAAAAAGAAGGAAAGAATCATACAAAGTATAACAAAATGAAGAAGCAAGGCATTGCTTGCTCTCATAAAAGGAAAATATTCCATCTTCCCTCTCGTGGACGTTCGATTATATAAGGATTGAGCATACTTATTCATGTACTACATTGATTGATCTTCAGAGATTGCAATGGGACTGCTTGGAATTTGGTACCTTTTTCTTGTTTCAGTTTTTCTAATATCTTGTTATTATATCTCTACTATGTTATTATATCTCAAAAGAGCTATGAATATGAATATCACTCCGATCGGAGTTCGTGGAGTAAGCCGAACTTGACCGAACCACATGAAATATTACGTATCTGTGTGTTGTTCTTGCTGTTATTATTTGGTTAATTGTGTCTTATTATTCTTGTTGTCTAAAGATTATCGTTTGTAGCTCTTGTTGTCTAAAGATTCTTGTTGTCGTTCTTCCTCCAAATTCTTTTCTACTAATAGATGTATAACAATGTGTGTGTACAATATATATAAGACCATAAACAAGTAACTCATGACTTTTTTGTTTGGGTTATTTAGTAATAGAACTTGGGTCTCCATAATGTCCAACATTAGGATTTAGGTCTCTACAGGTCTCCAAATTGGTAACAGATTTGTACATCAACAATAAATATGAGATCCAAATTCTAATATTGAACATTATGTAGATCCAAACCATAATATTAAATATAATATGGGACCCTATTACTAAACACAGCTCGTGCCAACATATTCATAATTAAAAGAAATACATATTATCTAACCATTTATAAATGGTGTTGCGCATGGGCGGACCAATGTGAAGGGCCACCCCAAAAATAAAATTTGAATTTTTGTCTTCATATATATATATATATATATATATATATATATATATATATATATATATATATATATATATATATATATTTGTGAGAAGGCAGATCCATGTTGATTCACCAAAAATCCAACAAGAAAACAAAATCGGGAACTTGTCTGTTTGTGTGTTTTGCAAGTTGTTTCGTATGGACTGTAACATTTCGTCTATGGATGTGGATGACTTGTTACATTTTGTGTAGAGTTGTACTATATATTGTTTGTAAACTCTTTATTTGTTAAACTGCTCCTTCCACCGATTTTTTCAACAAAACAACAAAATCACAGTAGCAATTAGATCAAACCCTTTAGTATCACAAAAAATAATTTTAGTGTACAATTAAGATAAATTGATGTAAAAATATGTACGAAAACAAGAGAAGATTAAGAGAGAGAGAGAGAGAGAGATACAAGAGGTTTGAACAGTTTGGACATTTCAATTGCCCCGGATTAACAATAAAACATGTTAATTACAATATATTGCAACCTTTTCATACTGCATGCATGTAGTATATATAATTTTATAATCTTGTACCAATACCTTAAATTTAGTTGTTGTAAATAATTTTTTGGTTCATATATCTCTTGTTTAACTTTTTGACAAACTATATGTATAATGTTGGTACGTAGTGATTAGAGGAAAACACCGGTGATGGCCAAATAGGTGCTGTAACTTACGAGGTACTGCAACATACAAGGTAAATGTTAGAATATTTCGTTCTACTTTTTCATTATCCGAATTTTCATTAGTACCAATGATCATTATTTCTATTACTATTATTCGTATTCTCATCAAGGTTATTAATACCATCATTTTCATTGTTCTCTATATTAGCTAATTCTTCTATATAACTTATTTCACCTTTTCATCGACTACATTTTCTGAAAATTGTTCATTTGAACTTGCATGTCTATTAATAATACATTTATCAAGCTTACCTTTTTGATAATGAACAAAATGTTCAATCCTTCTTCTTTTTTGTCTTTTTTCATACCCATTTTATTGTTTTCTAGTAACATATTTTACTAGCAATTTTTTTTTTAAATATAAATAGTAAACAAAAAATAATAAAATATGTTTTTTTTTCTTCTACAAAAAGCACATTATACTACATAGGCTTGAAGTATAAATTATATTAAGATGAATGACTAGATGAAATAAATAAATTAATAACAAAACAAACCTAAAAAAAGTTTTATATTTAGAGAACATGGAATTGCAGAGAGAAGGACGAATCAAAAGAGAGAGAGAGAAAGAGAACAAAAACTGAATTATTTTTCATAAATTAAAAAAGAAATCTTTAGCCTAATAAAGGAATTCTATTCTATGTTTATGTTTACGTTTTTTAGCTTAACATTTCATTTACTTGCAAAAAAAGGCTTAACATAATTACTTCTAACAACTATTTATTTAATATATATGGATGCATTTAACAGAAAATTACGCATGGGGCCGGGATACAATTTGGGATATTTACATAGGAGATGAGGAATTTGGACTATCCACAAAGAGGGGGGATGGGGCGCCATTAGCAGGGGATACGACGCCATTGCTAATGGCACCCCAAGGGAAAACCAGTGGGACGCCATTGCCAATAACGCCACATAAGAAAAAGCAGTGGGGGTGCCTTTGCCAATAACGCCTCACTGGAAATTTGATTTGGACACCATTAGCAATGACGTCCTACTGATATATTTTTTGACGGTACATAGATTTTTTTTTTTACAGTACGTGGATTTTTTTTTACTCTACTATTAATAAATTTTCACAATAAATAGCAAGATAACTATGATTAATAAATTTTGACAATACATAGCAAAATAATTACATAGACAGCTACAACCATGCCTAATCCAACGCAAATAACTCCTGGGCACAACACATCTGAGACCTAGTCGGTCTCTTCATTGCTCTATAGTCTCTGGAGGAGGATCTGAATCTGAACTGTCATGCATCCGAGTGTCCATCTACTCTTGAGTTGGAAATGGAGCTGATGAAGCCGACATCCACTGTGTCACTTGAGTTGGCATTGGAGCTGATGGAGTCGACAACAACTGTCTATACTGATCCATATATTCGAACCAATCTGTAGAACCGGCCTGGGAGTTCCCCTCTCCAGCCTGGTACGAAGTCCACTCTCTAGCGTGGTACGAAGTCCCCTCTCCAGCCTGGTATGGACTTTCCTCTCCAGCCTGTTGAACAATCCCCTCTCCATACTGATCTACATAGCAAAGGCTCCGTATTTGACTAACGGTGCCGACTGGATAATCTGGTGGGATATAGATTGAAGGCATATGGAGCACTAGACCATGCATAATATTTCGTTGAATAGTAGTCACAAGCCGTTGCAAAAGATCTCCTTCCTGCGGCCACATGTTAATATTCTTACTATTGATTGCATGTTCAATTTTTTAACGATGCAATTTAAAATATTTTTCAATAAATCTATTGAAATAAAATGTTCTCAAAAGACAAATAAAGACGTACAAATTGGGCAAGACTGTCTAATAATCCACACATGCTACAATCATCTAGAACTCTATTCTGGAATCACAACTCCTCAAATCTAAATGCTCGGGTGCATAGACGTGGTACTCCCCACCAACGTAGCATTGTCACCTAACCCTGCACAGTTTAAACCAAATGTTAGCAAAACACAAGGGCAAACTTAAATAGAAATAAAATTTAAACTTACTATCATCTAGATATTCCATTTGTCGAGACATAATTTCTCCACACTGTCTTTCGTATCTCGTCCCAACCATGAAGGAAACCTTGGATTCTAGATAGCCTGTGAGCTTTGCCATAGCTCATAGCCGATGAATCATCAGGAATTATTTGCCCCATCCTGAATTGTCGAAGAACAAGATCTGCTGGATGGTATATGGTTCTATATTGATATAAGATAAAAATCTATGCTGACTATATGAATACGACTTTCTCTAAATATCGGGAACATCGAAACATATAATGTATGTCATCCATGTAACTTATTAGATCAATTGTAGATAATATAAGAAATACATATATTAAAATACCTAGAAATATGAAACTATTTTACCTCAACGTGCTGTAGAGAATCAAATTGTGCACTGTAAATGGAGACAACCTGACATCTGCAGTATGCCTGGTCCACTACATCAATCGTCCATCATCTAGCTACCGGAAAAAATACCAGTTTCACGACTAGTATCGGTCACCGTCTACCAATAGCAAAATACTCATATGACCAAACATTAGTAGAAACAACATGATAAAATTATATCCTATCAAGATACATGATTAATGTACAAACATGATAAAATACCTGTAGTAGTGATGCTTCTAGTCAAATTTTTGCTACAATTCTCCACTGAGGTCGTAGACACAAACTCTGTCAAGGAGCAATGCAGATACGCCAATATTTCTTCTCCCTATACATGTCATGTGCCTTCTATCAACATTTTCAAATAAGGTAGAAGGCGAACACTTACTTTACAGCTAGCTTCGTTTGGAAACAGAATTGAACCTGGACCGGAGAGTACCTGCGAGAGGACCGAGCAATACAAACGCACGAACCCAAAAATAAACACACAAAACAATCCATGCAGACACAGAGAATTTTTGACGTGGAAAACCCTTGCGAAAAAACCACGGGACGATCGGAGTCCAACCTTGAGAAGCCTCCACTAATGGAATAGAAGAATTACACCCTCTACAAACTCCTCCCGATCCAAATCGGATCCCCACAACACTCAGAAGTAAGAACAATGATTACAAGGCTACGAAGAGCGAGAACGACGAGTAGAGATTACCCGAAACACGATCTCCTTCGAAAACGACCTTTAATCCTCCGTCTTCTCTTCCGAAGTTGTAATGGCACTCTTGCCTCCTTCCTCTCTCCAAGTTGTGTTACGTTGCATTATGTTGCACAATAAATTAGGGTTGGAAAATCCCAATATAACTTCCTAATCCCACAGCAAACCTGGACCGTTGGATTAGATCCAGTGGTGAAAAATCACCCGAAAATCCGCTTCAGCCCCGACGACGCAGAGTTCGGCCAGAACTCTGTGTCGAGCATCCAGCACCTACTCGCCAAACCCTGGAGGAGCCAGACCGAGTTCGGCCAGAACTCAGCCTGGGACCGAGTTCGGGCCGAACTCGGCAGGCCCAGGCCAGAAACTCCTTCAGGAGCAGCAGCAGCAGCAGTAGCGACTCCAGTCGCCTACTTCTCGAGCTTCTTCGACATACGAATGGCGCTCGTCGCACTCCGGGGTCTTCTCCACATAGGTTGGGAACCCCACCCACTCCAACAAATCTCCTCCTTCATAACTATGGGGAGGATGTCGTCATCCCGACGATCTGCCTGCAGTACTCAAACTTCCTCCTTGGTAGAATCTTTGTGAACATATCAACTCCGTTGTCATCTGTATGAACCTTCTCAAGCTCCGCGTCCTTCTTCTCAACCACATCCCGTATCCAATGATACCGAGTCTCGATGTGCTTGGACCGGCTATGAAACGTCTGATTCTTCACAAGGTGGATCGCACTCTGACTGTCGCAAAGCAAAGTATACTGCTCTTGCTTCAGTCCCAATTCCTGCAGCAGCTTCTTCATCCACAGCAACTCCTTGCAAGCCTCTGTCGCCGCAATATACTCTGCCTCTGTCGTCGACAAGGCAACACGCTTCTGCAACCGCGACTGCCACGACACTGTTCCTCCCGCAAACATCATCACGTAGCCCGAAGTCGATCGTCTCGTGTCTACATCTCCAGCCATATCAGCGTCGGTATACCCAACCAACTTCGGCTCGTCACCACCAAAGGAAAGTCTCCAACCAGCAGTGCCCTGAAGATATCGTAGAATCCACTTGACCGCACTCCAATGTACCCTTCCAGGATTTGAAAGATACCTGCTAACCGTCCCAACTGCATGAGCAATATCTGGCCTCGTACACACCATGGCATACATCAGGCTTCCCACAGCTGAGGCATATGGAACCCGCTCCATATCTTCCTTTTCGTCCTCGGTAGATGGACACTGCTCCTCAGTGAGCTTAAAGTGAGCCGCAAGAGGGAAACTCACTTTCTTCGACCCATCCATCCCGAAATGCTGAAGTACCCGATGAATGTACTTCGTTTGGGACAAGTGTAGCAGCTTGGACTCTCTCTCTCGGCTGATCTCCATCCCAAGAATAGTCTTCGCTGTGCCCAAAACCTTCATAGAGAAGGCCGCGCCCAGTTGGCACTTCATTTCCTCTATCCTAGTGGCATTCCGACCCACTAATAGCATATCATCAACATAGAGCAATAAAATAATGAAATCATCATCGGCAAAATATTTCACAAATGCACAATGGTCCGACGTCGTCCGTGCATAACCATGCTCCCCCATGAACGACTCGAACTTCCTGTACCACTGCCTCGGAGCCTGCTTCAGACCATACAAGCTCTTCCTCAACCGGCAGACCAAATGTGACTTGCCCTTCTCACAGAATCCCTCCGGCTGCTCCATATACAACTTCTCCTCAAGATCACCGTAGAGGAATGCCGTCTTCACGTCCATCTGCTCGACCTCCAAGTCGAGACTGGCTGCTAATGCTAGCACCACCCGAATAGACGAATGCTTGACGACAGGCGAAAAGATCTCATCATAATCCACACCTTTCCGCTGACCGTAGCCTTTGACTACCAGTCTCGCTTTGTATCGAGGGCGAGTAGCATCATCCGTCTGCTTCACTCTGAACACCAATCGATTCTTCAAAGCCTTCTTGCCCTTTGGCAACCGTACCAGATCATAAGTAGAATTGGTGTGCAAGGAACTCATCTCCTCCTGTATAGCCTCCATCCACTCCTGCATGTGTTCGTCTTCCATAGCCTCTGCAAAACTTTCGGGCTCTCCCCCGTCAGTCAGTAGCACATACTCATCCGGTGAGTATCTCGTAGATGGTCGACGATCCCTGTCACTCCTCCTCAAAGGAACCACTGGTGCTGGCTGTATACCGACAGCCTCCTCCCCTTCAGGAACTGCCTCTCCGGCATGCTCATCCTCCTGAGGGACACCCTGACCACCATCAGCAGGCTGATGATCAAGGTTGGGAGCAACTCCATGTACCGGCTCCCCTATAACTGGATCCTCTGCGATGTCCTTTGGAAACTGCTCGAAGCGAAATGACTCTAACTCAGGCAATTCCTCAGCCTCAGAAGGTGTCTCAGAATCCTGAGTGTTGGTCATGGTCTGATCCTCGACGAACACCACGTCCCTGCTTCTGTAGAGCTTTCCTTCCACTGGGTCGTAGAGTCTATAGCCAAACTCATCCCGACCATAGCCGACAAAGACGCATCGCCTCGTCTTCGGCTCAAGTTTGGTCCTCTCGTCCTTCGGTACATGCACGAAGGCTTTACAACCAAACGCCCGCAGGTGATTGTATGACGGCTCTTTGCCGTACCATACTTTGTCAGGCACATCACCCTGCAAAGGAGCACTAGGAGACAAATTAATAATATAAGCAGCTGTGAGAAGAGCCTCACCCCAATAACTGCCCGGCAAGTTTGCTTCTGACAGCAAATACCGCACCCTCTCCATCAGTGTCCTGTTCATGCGCTCCGCTACACCATTGAGCTGAGGTGTCTTTGGCGGAGTCTTCTGGTGTCGTATCCCTTGCTCTCTGCAATACGCATCAAAGGGACCGATGTATTCACCGCCATTGTCAGACCGAACACACAACAACTTCTTGCCCGTCTTTCTTTCAACAGAGGCCTGAAACTCCTTGAAAGTAGGCAGCACCTGTTCCTTGGTCTTTAAGGCATAGACCCAAACCTTCCTGGAACAGTCATCAATAAAGGTTACAAAGTAAGAAGCACCACCAAGAGATTTTACCTTCATAGGACTGCAGACATCCGAGTGAATCAACTCGAGCAACGCCGGCTTCCTTGAACTTGGGTGACTTTGGAAAGACACCCTATTTTGCTTCCCAGCTAAGCAGTGCGTGCATTTCTCCAACTTTGTAGACTTGAGCCCTGGAATCACCTTCCTGTTCACCAAGTAGCTCATCCCCTTCTCGCTGATATGGCCGAGCCGCCTGTGCCACAACTCGGTGGACGCATCACTGACTGCGTTCACCTCCTGTGCCCCCTCTGTGCGCCCCTCCATATAGTAGAGACCGGACTTCTTGCTTCCTCTGGCAATCACCAACGAACCTCTGGAAAGCTTCCACTGACTATTCCCGAAGAGACTGAAGAATCCCTCGTCATCCAACCTTCCAACCGACACCAGGTTGAAACGGATATCAGGGACATGACGAACATCCTTGAGAATAAGAACCGTACCCGACTTCGTTCTCAAATGCACATCTCCAACGGCAACCGCCTTCGACACATCTCCGTTGCCCATCTTCAACATGCCACAGTCGCCTGTCGTGTAAGTGACAAACAGTGCCATATTGTGAGATACAAGTGCTGAAGCCCCTGAGTCCACCAGCCAAGAATTGTCATCGCAGGCGAGGTTAGTAATGACCTCATCACCTACGACGATCACATCGCCTCCAAGTACCGAGGCCGCCGCTGTAGTGTTCTCTTCTTGCTTCCCCTTGTCGCCCTTTTTCTCTCTCTTCTAAACGAAACAATTCTGCTTGATATGGCCCTTCTTACCGCAATGGTAACACTCTGAGTCCTCGTAACGACCCTTGGACTTCCTCCTGCTCTTGTCTCTGCCACCACCTGGACCCCTGCTTTTGCCCCTTCCGCGGCTCTCTGAAACCAATGCCTCTGAGTGATGGGGTGTAGATGAAGTGCCCTGAGAACGTCTCCGTATCTCTTCATTCAACACCCCGCTCTTGGCAAACTCCAGACTGACTACGCCCTCTGGAGCAGAAGCGATCATAGATACTCGTACGGTCTCCCACGAGTCTGGCAATGTACACAGCAGCCATAGTCCCTGAACTTCGTCGTCGAACTTGACTCCCATAGAAGATAGCTGGTCAACCATGCCCTGGAACTCACTCAAGTGATCCGAAATAGACGCCCCGTCCTTGTACCGCAGACCCATCATCATTCGGATCAGGAACAACTTGTTTACCCCGGTCTTCTTCGCATACAAGGATTCCAGCTTATCCCACAACGTCTTCGCGTGCTCAATATTGGCAACGTGGTTGTACACGTTCTCGTCCACAAACTGCCGTATGTACCCACACACCTGTATGTGCTCGAATGTCCAGTCCTCCTCGGATTTATCACTGGGCTTCTCGGATGCAAACACGGGTAGATGCAGCTTCTTGACAAACAGCAAATCCTTCATCTTGCTCCGCCAATAATGATAGTTTGTGCCATTAAGATTCACCATGCGCACCGGCTTTGCGTCCATCTCTCCTCTCTGGTTTCTGTCAACTACTGACACTCCTTCTGAATTCCAGAACCTGGCTCTGATACCACTCTGTTGGGAAAGAAGCACGGAAATCTTTCCCCAAACCGGAGAGTACCTGCGAGAGGACCGAGCAATAAAAATGCACGAACCCAAAAATAAACACACAAAATAATCCACGCAGACACAGAGAATTTTTGACGTGAAAAACCCTTGCAGGAAAAACCACGGGACGATCGGAGTCCAACCCTGAGAAGCCTCCACTAATGGAATAGAAGAATTACACCCTCTACAAACTCCTCCCGATCCAAATCGGATCCCCACAACACTCAGAAGTAAGAACAATGATTACAAGGCTACGAAGAGTGAGAACGACGAGTAGAGATTACCCGAAACACGATCTCCTTCGAAAACGACCTTCAATCCTCCGTCTTCTCTTCCGAAGTTGTAATGGCACTCTTGCCTCCTTCCTCTCTCCAAGTTGTGTTACGTTGCGTTATGTTGCACAATAAATTAGGGTTGGAAAATCCCAATATAACTCCCTAATCCCGCAGCAAACCCGGACCGTTGGATTAGATCCAGTGGTGAAAAATCACCCGAAAATCTGCTTCAGCCCCGACGACACAGAGTTCGGCCAGAACTCTGTGTCGAGCATCCAGCACCTACTCGCCAAACCCTGGAGGAGCCAGACCGAGTTCGGCCAGAACTCGGCCTGGGACCGAGTTCGGCCAGAACTCGGCCTGGGACCGAGTTCGGGCCGAACTCGGCAGGCCCAGGCCAGAAACTCCTTCAGGAGCAGCAGCAGCAGCAGTAGCGACTCCAGTCGCCTACTTCCCGAGCTTCTTCGACATACGAACGGCGCTCGTCGCACTCCGGGGTCTTCTCCACATAGGTTGGAAACCCCACCCACTTCAACAGTGATGCTTCTAGTCAAATTTTTGCTACAATTCTCTACTGAGGTCGTAGACACAAACTCTGTCAAGGAGCAATAGAGATACGCCAATATTTCTTCTCCCTATACATGTCATGTGCCTTCTATCAACATTTTCAAATAAGGTAGAAGGCGAACACTTACTTTACAGCTAGCTTCGTTTGGAAACAGAATTGAACCACATAAAGCAAGTAGATACGACATCCTATAACAAATGATTTGAAATATTAAACTATAAATAGATAAAAATTCTAAGTATAAATAAATAAATTAAACATCATACCCGATTGTCATATACGTTCACAAGACCATCAACAATACAGTCAATATCCATGAAGTTAGTGTGTAGCCAGCTTACGCTGACATATGATATTTTCTTCAAATATGCTGGTGGATCCACACAAAGATAGTGCCTAATAAGACCAGCAATATATAATTGGTCATCAAATATATACGGTCACGTGAATTTAAATTAAATTAATATCGTAACCATATCAAGATATCGGCTAATAAATTAAAATTAAATTATCTTACCTATAATAGGTAACCCTAGTTAGGTTTGCTACATCCCAGAGAGTAATGGTCACTTTCCCTACAAGCAACTGAAAAATGTTACATTGGGGCCACCAACGCTCAATCAGACTTAACATCAAGTCTCTGCCGTGTTGCAGGAATTGTAACTTTTCTAAATAATGAAAGCCAAAAGCCTGAACCAAGACCTTTTGGGAGGTAGTTTGTTGAGCTCCCGTTTGACATAGTTTGATGTGTTACGTCATTTACCATGTTCCCATAAGCGTACTTCATGATTATAATCACATAACTACAAATATAATTTAAGAAAGTAAATAAGTTATTTAAAACAAGTAAATAAAATAATCAATAAAAATTAAATCAAAATTTTTATCTCTCCATTAAATACTAGTCGAGAAATATGATTTTGACGTTCTTGAATATCTTTGTGAGTGGTCGGTCCGCCGGAAGTACGGTCGTCGTTTTGTTCATCCATCTTACTCCTATTTCTTTCTTTCTCTCTTGCAATTTCATTGTGAGTGTGTGATTGAAAGCTCAACACAAATGTTCTCTTTATATAGATAAACCTTAATCCGACCACTAGGTTTTGGCCAATCACGGGGCGTCATTGTCAATGACGCCTCAATTCGACTCTTAGAATTATCACCAATTTCCCCCAAAAAATAGGCACGGGCCATCTTTGGCAATGACGCCAAAAATATGCAAGGGCTCGAACAGAGCGCCATTGACCGCACTGTGAGGCGCCATTGCCAATGGTGCCCAATTACTTTTTCCCATGGGGCGCCGTTGGCAATGATGCCCTACTACTTTTTTTCGTGGGGGAATGGAGTCCCATCCCCCCTCCCCCCGTTTGTAAATGGCCCAAATTCCTTCTCTCCAATGTAAATACCCCAAATTCCATCCCTCCGTACGTAATTTTTTTGTACATTTAATCATAGATTGATTTTCCATGTTTTTCGGTTTTCTTAATCATACTTGTGGGATGTATTTTTCTTTTCCTAGTAACTAATATATGAATTATCAATTTGTAATTATTAGTCATAATATTTATGTAATTAGTTTTGTATTTTGGTTCATTGATTAACAGTATCTTCTTTGACTTCTTAATAAATTTGATTTCCACACACACACACACACACACACACACACACACACACACACACACACACACATATATATATATATATATATATTTGTGGGCCCTATAAGCTTTGGGTTCTAGAACGTCCATGTCCAGAGCGGACCTTGATTAAGAGACAGATATAAGAGGTTCAAACAATTTGGACATTCCAATTGCGGGTTAATTTATTTTTTTTACATACTGCATGCATATTATAAGTAGTCATGAACTACATTTATGATCTTGTCCCATAAAAGTTGGTGCAGTCTACACAAAGAGGATATTTGATTTTATTGGATGAATATTCAATTTCTTTCACTTGCAATTTTTCTTACTACAAAACACTTGCATACATAGCTATTTATAGGATTCAAGATACATCAAGCATAATGAATATGACTATTAGATTTACCTAAATGCATTCATGCATGCATACAATGAATTTGACTCATTGGGAAAAGCAATTTTGTTTAGTTTTCCAACGATGCCTCCCGTACGCCAAATTTGTTTTTGATGCCTAAAGCTTCGATATTTCTTCTGAAGACTTGTCCTCTCCTAGAGGTTTTGTAAACACATCTGCAAGTTGTTCTTCAGTTCTGCAATATTCAATGTTAATTTCGCCTCCATGAACAAGTTATATTAGGAAGCGAAATCGCATGTGAATATGTTTTGTCCTTCTATGTAGGACTGGATCCTTTGAGACAAAGATTGCTGGCCTGTTGTCACAACAAATTGTTGTTGGTCCTTCTTACTTGAACTTCATGCTTTTCAATACATCTTTCAGCCAAATAATTTGACATGCAGTAGAGGATGCAACAATATATTCCGCGTATGTGGTAGAAAGTGCCGCAAATGGCTGCTTCTTTGAACTCCATGAACTGTTGTCACAACAAATTATTGTCGATCCTTCTTGCTTGAACTTCATGCATTTTAATACGCCTTTCAGCCAAATACTTTAACATGCAGTAGAAGATGTAGCAATATATTATGTCATTTTTGTAGAAAGTTCTACAATTGGCTGCTTCTTTGAACTCGATGAAATTGTTCCACTGCCAAGGTTGAAGACAGATCCAGAGGTGCTTCGAAAAGCATCAATACTTCTTCCCTAATCGCTGTCAGTAATAACCGACAAGATTGATAGTAACATTAGCTTGATAAAATATCCCATAATCAATAGTTTCTTTGACAATAGACAATATATATCGTTTCATTCAACTTCCTCGGTTAAGTTACAAAGTTCTTATATACTTCTTATTTTTTTAGGAGGTCTTTGATAGACCCTTCTCTTGGTAAATTTGGCGATGCACTTTCAGTTTGAGAGCCAACTCCTTCACCTTCTTGTATAAGAGTATGAGTTGTACTTGTATTACCTTCATAGGTTGAAGCTTCCTCAAATCGAACATCTCAACTGATCACTATCTTCTTTGTTGTTGGATTATATAACTTGTAGACTTTGCTTCTTTCACTCTAGCTAACAAATATAGACTTTTCTGCTTTGTTATTGACCTTGGACCTTGTAGCATCAGGAATGTGTGCATAACAATACTCCAACAAATTCTCAAGTGTTGAACACTTGGCTTCAATCCATGCTTCATGAGGTGTGATGTTACTTAAAACTCTTCGTTGGTGATCTGTTTATCAAGTAAACCAAACAAGAAATATCTTTGGCCCTTAGTTCTTTGTCCAGCTTCCTAATATCTACTAAGCATACACCTCACCATGTCAATAATAGTGTGATTCTTTCTTTCAGAAACACCATTTTGTTGTGGTATATATCGAGCTATCAGTTGATGCTTTATTCCATGATCTCCGCAGAATTTTGAAATTCATGATTTTAAAGATATTCACCAACGATCAATTCTCAAAGTTCGTATATGAAGGCTAGAAAAAATTTCAACTTTAACTTTGAAATCTTTAAAGGCTTTAGAAGCATCATATTTTTCTTTGAGGTAATAAGTTCGTACTTTTCTTGAGTAATTATCAGTAAAGGAGATAAAATATAGATTACCTCCATAAGATGTAACTAATATTGGTCCACATAAATATGAATGAACAAGTTGAAGTGGCTTCTTGGCTCGCCATGTGGACTGCAACGGGAATGAAGATCCGTGAAGCGTCCCGATTTGACAATCTTTACAAACATTATTGATAGAATAGTTTTGAGGCAACCCTTTGACCATCTTGTTTGTCACTAACCGTTTCAAGCTTCCATAGTTTAAATGATCGAACCTGCCATGCCATAGCTTTGAGCTTCCACCGTCAACACTACTGAAACAAGAGAACCTGGAAGTCTGCAGTCTTAGAGGAAACAAATTATTTTCTGCAATACCATTCTTCGCAAAAAGTCGATTGTTCTTCGACAAAAAACAAGCATTGTTTCAAAAATGAATCTCAAACCATTTTCTTAAGAGATGACCAACACTTAGAAGATTGCTTTTTAGCCCTGTGATGTAGTATACAGCTTCCATCTTCTCAATACTTCCTAATTTTGTTTTGAAATTTGTTTCACCAACTCCTTTTATTTTATGCTCTATCGTCCCCATTCTTCACTTGGCCACAATCAGATTTTGTTAAGCTTGTAAATAAATTCTTATTTCTGATCATATGCTTGCTAGGACCACTATCAAGATACCACACATTATCCAAGTTATCACCATGACATGCAAGCAACAAAGTGTCTTGATGGTTACCTCTTTCTTCATGTCTTGCTTCATGTAGGTACACTGCTTCTTTTTTCTTGGCATCATCTTGCTTATACCAGCATTCACTGATTGTGTGGCCTGGTTTGTGGCAATGATAGCATTCAAAGTTGCCATGACCCCTTCCTCTTTGATGCCTATGACCTCGTCCTCTTTGTGAATATATGGAGTTGTCTTCTTCTTCTTCTTCTTCTTCTTCTTCTTCTTCTTCTTCATTTTGGTTATTTCTGGAATAACCTCTTCCTTTACCATGAAAATTTGTACTTCGACCATGAAAATTTCTGCCTCTTCCACATCCACAGTTCTGAGAAGAACCACGGCCTCCCGTAGATGTTACATTGGACTTGAGAGCTTGATCAAGTTAATAAGAAAAACTTTGAAAACATCTTTTGTTAATTCGAAATTTCTGAGCTTTTAATCTTTCTTGTAAGCTCTCCAAAGACAAAGATGCAAGATCTTTAGTTTCTTGAATAGCAACTACAACATGATCATATTTACTTGGTAGACTTTGAATATCTTTTCCACAATTTTTTGAGTTTCTAAATTTTTTTCATTTGAACTCATTTGATTCATAATAGAGTTCATTGTAAAATATTTTTCAATATTTTTTTTATTATCTTTCATTTCTAATTTCTCAAAATCTGTTCTTAAAGCTTGCAAGCATACCTTTTTTTGCTTGATCTTGGCTAGAATATATTGTCTCAAGAATTGTCCACGTTCCTGGAAACTTTTTGCCTTGGATATTTTCTCGTAGACTGGAATTTCAATTGCTTGGTAGATTTAAAAAAGCGCCTTCTTGTCTTTTTGTCTATTTTCCTTCAGCACCTTTTTTTATGCATCAGATAGTTAATTTTCATTTGCTGGTTGCTCCACTCCTTCAACAACACTCCATAGATTTTGAAATTCAAGACATAGCTTCATGAGATTGCTCCAATAATCATACTTTTCACCATTGAAACGAGACACAAGAGAGATAAGGTTGTTATTTGAGGTGGACATTTTTTTTTTCCTTTTGGCTGATACCACTTTGTAGGACACAGATGGTATTTGATTTTATTGACTGATTATTCAACTTCTTTCACTTGCAATTTTTCTTGCTACAAAACACTTGCATCCATAGCTATTTATAGGATTCAAGATTTCCTAAATGCATTCATGCATGCATACGATGCATTTGACTCTTTGGAAAAAGCAATTTTGATTAGTGTTCCAACAATATGGATATTTCAATTGCAGGTTAACAATAAAACATGTTTCAACTCAACGGATAACCATCTTCCTTGCCTGACAATGATACACTATTTTAGTTTGCAACATACTTATCTTAATTAGCTGTCAATATTTTAGTTTTAATTACATGTTAATTGCTATATATTGCAACTTTTTCATACTGTATGCACGTTGTCGCAATCACGAACTATACGTACTTTTATATATGACCTTGTCCCATACCTTAAATTTAGCTGTTGTAAACAATTATTTGGTCCATATATGACTGTTGTTTTACTTTTTGAAGCAATATGTGCACTGTGGTACGTAGTGAATAGAAGAAAAACTTGGTGATGGCCAAAGAAGTACTGCAACATACCAGGTAAAGCAATATATATATATATACTAGTCTACATGTACGTACTTTGTACGTATTTAATTAGAATATCATTGTTAGAAATTGTTGTACCCTGTCGATTCATGAGATGAAGAACATAAATTAAATTGATTGCGGAAGCGTACCTGAATCCATTGCTTGACTTGATAGATGTTGAAGCGATCGTCTCTTTATTGGGTTCGATCTTCCAACTTGCTACGACCCTTAATGACAAAGGTGAATCCGAATCCTTTGTCCCTCTCTTTCTGTTGATGGGGATGCAGAAGAGAAAAAGAGAAACTCCTCTTTTGGTGGCCGTATAAGTTGGGGACCATAACCCTAATGAATACACATATTTATATATGTGTTGATATTTCTAATTTGGTCCCTCATCAAATTAGAATTATCTCCGGTATCTACACATTAATTCTATGACAATTATACCCTTAAGACAATTTCCAAATAGACCACTTTAATTTGGCTTAATTATTTAGATAGCCCAAACACAATTAATTTTACATGTGTGGCCCCTTAATTATTGAATAATTCCAACAATCTCCCACTGGGCCACATATGTAACCTTATAATTGTGTTAACCTTAGTGAGCTCATAAATTGCTATCTTAATCCTTAGGGTATATCCGGACAATCTCGTCCATTAACCATATCAACATAGGATCAAAGCGGCATTCGTCACATATAGCGTAACTAAACCATCAATGGTCACATACACCAATATAGCTAAACAACATAGATCAATCATAGATGCGTAGCATGGAAATTACACGCAATGTGATCAATACATGTCTATTTCCAACTGGTCCTCCTTAACTTCAGTGAGATCAAATACTTTAACATAATGAAAACAGAATGAACCGAATTTCCATATATCTGATCAGAAAAATATCCAAATTACTTTAATACATAAATATGTACAAAACCAAATAGCACCCAAATACATAAAATACAAACTCCCACTATATTGCCATATTCTTAATTAACACCCATATGAGCAGTATACTCATGAAAGACCTTGGGTACATAATACTTTTGTGAGCGGATCCGCTAACATGGAGTTTGTCCTAATGTGCTATATGGACATTTTAACCATTCTGAATTCTTTCCTTCACAACTAAAAACTTTATGTCAATATTCTTGACTTATACAAGTTTCTGTTGTTATTGGAATACAGTACTGCAGATTTATTGTCACACCATAATTTATGTGGTCTTTCAATACCGTACTGTAGGCACAGCCTTGTGACAAAATTTTGCAACCATATTCCCTAAATAGATGCCCCACAGCATGTTATAAACCTTGTTGTCATGGGAGAAGAAATTATGAGTGCATGTTTGACACTCATCCAAAATATATCTCCATTAGTCAGCATAACCTGATGTGGATCTCCTGCTGTGTTGGCATCCAACAAAATCGGAGTCGGAATACCTTATGATCTCCAGAATTATCGGATCTCCTACAAAGAGCATATAATTTCTTGTTCTCTATTAATTACTTAAGTAGTTTGGCTGCTACCCAATGATCCATCAATATTTGCTTAAATATCTGCCTAACATCCTAATATGTACGCAATATCCTGACGCGTACATACTTGAGCATACATTAGACTCCCTACAACTGATCATGAAGAAAAATCTATTGTATTTTCTTAATTTTAAGGCTAACCTTAGGGCACTTGATTGAGACCGAATTTGTCTCCTTTGACGAGAGGTGTAACCTGGTTTACATTAAATACTTTAATCAATATACAAAACCAGAAAATTATTCCTTCTCCCACTGAACTTGTGATACACACAATCTTCAACAGTGTTTATCTCAAAATCAAACGAGATAATCACTTGGTAAAACTTTAAGTACCTTCGACGAGAATCCTGGTTGAGTCCATGAATAGATTTTGTCAATATGCAAACCATATTATTTGGGTCTTTCGACACAAAGTTTTCTGCATGCACCATAAATTGTTTCGTCGATGTTACCATTGAGAAACACAATTTTGACATCCATTTAATGTAACTCAAGATCAAAATGTGCAATAAGTGCTGTGATTGTTTTAAAAGAGTCTTTCAAAGATACTGAAGAGAAAGTCTCTTTAAAATCAATCGTTGACTTTTGAGTAAAGTCACTAGCTGCAAGACGTACTTTATACCTCTCCACATTATCCTTTCGAATCTTTCTTGGTTTTAAATGTCCATTTTCAACCAATGAACTTCGTATCTTTTGGTAATGTGACAAGTTCCTAAACTTTATTGTCTTGTATAGACTTATACTCCTTATTTATTTTCTCAATCCACTTTTAAGAGTTGGAACTTTCCATGGCCCGACAGAAGATGATTGAATCACCTTCCAATATTCCATAGTTTTTCTTACATTCCTAGAGAAATATGACAATATTGTTCGAAATTATATTTCTCCTTTCTCTGGTGGACCATCTTAATATTGCCGGTTCTTGAGGTTGTTGAGTTTGTTCCTTAGGAATAATTATCTTATCTTGAATGGGGTGCCGCTACATTGTCGTTGTTAAGGTATCTCAACAACGACTTATAGAGGTAATTCGACATTGTCTTATTGAGGCTCCGAATTCACTTCTTGATCATGACAGGTATAGAATCCTGCACATCGTCAAAAGTGATAGTAGAAATCGTAATTGATTCCTTCTCAAAGACAATGATCCTGACTTTATTTCTCCCCCAAACTCAACATCCTCAAAAAATATTATACTTCTCGTCTCAAAATTTTCTTTTGTGTGGGATCGTATAATTATTACCCCCTTGATTTGTCAGCATAGCCAATAAAGTAGCTGCTTACAATTGAACTTTGGTCTGTATTTTCTTTACACATTAATATAGACATTAAAGTCTATAGAGTCAATAAAATCCAAATCTCATCAGACACAAGTCGTTCAACTCTATTTCTAGAGATGTGACCTAATCGCTTATGTCATAATGAGACTAAAAACATTTATCGTTAATTTTGTGTTTAGTACCACATGACTCCACTTGTAAGGTTTCATTTAAGCTGCAATAGTTTCAACTGAATATAGGTGATCATAAACCTTAAAGGAACCGTTACCAATAATATTTGGATTTAAAGATAGACTAAACTTATTATTTCCAAATGAACAATGATAACCAGATTTGTCCATTAAGAAAACTGAAACTGAATTTCGTCTAAAAGATGGTACAATAAAAGTGTCTGTCAAATCCAAATAATAATCGGTTTCTAATAATAACAAAAAATGTACTATTGCTTCCATTTCTACCGATTTGCCGTCACCCACATAGATGTATCTTTCACCATCAATTGGCTTTCGGTAGCTCAGGTAACCTTGTCTAAAACACTAATGTGGGTAGTAGCACCAGAATCTAACCACCACGTATTTTTAGGTACTAAATCTAAATTAACCTCAGAACAGACCAAATTTAGAAATGTATATTTTTTTATACGCCATGCGTGATACTTTGTACATTTTTTCCTTATGTGTCATGTCTTATCACAAAAGAACAACCATTAGTTTTATATTGTTGTTTCTTTTGATCTGGACCCTTAGCAGCTAATGTATTCATTTCTTTTTGCCCTTAAAGTTTATCCCATTAAACATAAAAATTAAAATCTTATTGGCAGATATTTTAACAACATTAACTGTAAAGTGAACAAAGCAACAAAAAACAAACATGCTCTAACAAATAACCAAAGCGTAAAATATAGTCAAACAAATTCAAATAATGGTGAATCCCATCTCAAGATACCTAGTACATCATTAATATCAAGTCTTTGGACAATGATATTAACTGCAAGTGGTACTCTTGGTGTAATGATCAAACGTTGACAATAAGTCATGTCAAATAATACGCCTATCTTTGGATCGGGTTATTATTCACATGTAAACCTTATAATTGTCACACATTTATCACCACAAGTATGTGTGCAATTCGGCCAAGTATTAACCTTCCTTTTGGCCGGCTAATACCCGCATGAATGTACACACACAAACATCCAACATCTCTCATAGACTATCTACGCAAGAGAGGTCACTTTGGCGACATCTTGTTTCAATGGGTCTATTTAGAATATTAGACGACTATTGCTAGTCACAAAAGGTACCAAAATTTTGAATATTGACTAAATTTTACAAAACTGAATCATGTCCAAAACCTTATGTACATGCATATTTGAACATTAAAACTCAAATAAAATAATCATTGGCATGTGAATATCTTTGCATGATTCAAAAATGAATTTTTAATTTGACAAAATAGGATATTATCAACATAACAAAATTTATGTAATAATCTACTAAGGATATACATCCAGAGAACAACATATAGGACATGATACAAATACTCCAACACATAAAAAGAAATGTCATAGAGTAATTCTTTATGACAGATACCCGCACAATGAAAAAAAGCATGTCCTTTTTATTTATTTATTTAATTATTATTTCCTGAACCAAGAAAATTGCTCACAAATCCAAACAACGTACCCGCACATTGTCATCCTACCACATCAGAGGGAGGGATAGAGAACAATCTGAATCATTAAGAAATATCCACTAGAGGAACAAATCTTTTAGCATGACATAAATATTTTATGAACAATCAAAATATTGGCAAGTGGCATCTTAATAGATCCATCCCATAAATAGGAATGTTGTTTGGACAACTACAATCAAATACTCATCAAAAGATTCCACGACCATTTTTTTCGAATCCGCCAAGAAGCCATATTCGGATACCCATCAAAATGTCCATACTAACCAAACCCTTATATATATATATATATATATATATATATATATATATATATATATATATATATATATATATATATATATTGAGAGAAATAGCTTTTGCGCTACCATCTTGTCTAAGAAAGTTCATAATGTAGAGTTAATCAGCAACGAACATTACAGAATAGTGCTCACGCTGTTATGTGTTAAAACCAAAGTTCCCATCAACAAGGCACAATAAAGGTATCAAGTTCACCCTTCCCTTGGAAGACAGATTAGTAAGAAAATAAGCCTCCCCCGACACCTTTATATATATATATATATATATATATATATATTTGGAGCAATCCCCAAACATTGATCTCACTAAAATGAACGTCAGATTAGAAATCCGAATACCCATATTTGGATCCGGAATGGCCGAGTAAAACATGTGGATCATTAAAATAAATTAATCTAGAAATCGGAACCCTAAATTAATTTCGATTTAACGATCTAGGGTTTCTGAACACCAACAAAATTGAATATGTAAACTTCAAACTCATAAATCAAACAAGGAGGCTCTGATACCACTTGTTAGAAATTGTTGTACCATGTCGATTCATGAGATGAAGAACATAAATTAAATTGATTGCGGAAGCGTACCTGAATCCATTGCTTGACTTGATAGATGTTGAAGCGATCGTCTTTTATTGGGTTCGATCTTCCAACTTGCTACGACCCTTAATGACAAAGGTGAATCGGAATCCTTTGTCCCTCTCTTTCTATTGATGGGGATGCAGAAGAGAAAAAGAGAAACTTCTCTTTTGGTGGCCGTATAAGTTGGGGACCATAACCCTAATGAATACACATATTTATATATGTGTTGATATTTCTAATTTGGCCCCTCATCAAATTAGAATTATCTCCGGTATCTACACATTAATTCCATGACAATTATACCCTTAAGCCAATTTCCAAATAGACCACTTTAATTTGGCTTAATTATTTAGATAGCCCAAACACAATTAATTTTACATGTGTGGCCCCTTAATTATTGAATAATTCCAACAATCATAAGATCAGTTGTCGTCTTTCCATCTTTTTCAGGTGACTATTCATGTATATGTGCTTTCTTTGTATAATACCAAGAGATTGGAAGTATGAATTTTGTTCTTTTTTTAAAAATTTTATATTGAGAATAATAATCTTTAAAAAATGGTAAGGAGAGAAAAGTTTATTTCCATTGGAACATGAATAGTTGTATAGAAAATGAAACTTATGCAAACTTTATTGCTTTGACTCTTAAACATAAATGAAATGCAAGTTGACATAATAACATCATGTTTATAAAATACTCAAGGGTATTTTAGGAATTCAAAAGTTTCACCACCAAGTTTTCCTATTATATAGTAGAATATATATATATATATATATATATATATATATATATATATATATATATATATATATATATCACGTTTTAATTAACATTAATATGAGCTCTACTATTTGAAATATATACACATTTGTGTTACGTTTTTGGAACAGATCATTAGGTGGAGGAGGAGAGATGTTCTCTACAATATCTCCGGCGGCCAACGAGGAGTTGGTGGAGTCGATGGCCAAACGAGTGGTGGAATGCTTGAAAGAGTCGCGTACTTCGACAGTTCGTGTGCGTGGATGGAGCGGGATAGGAAGTAAAAGGGTGATTGATCATGTTGCTGCAGCCTTATATAGAGATGATCATGACTTCTTCTGCGGCATTGTAAGAGTGGCCTTCAAACCATATATTGAGTACGAGATACGAAGGAAGATAGAACAAGTGTTAGGAATGCCTCTTCTTGGCAGAGGAGACATGTACTGGAGAGAGATTTGTGTGGCCTTGAAATGGAAGCCATTGATACTGATAGTGGATAACCTGCAAGAAGGAGAAGAACTTGACAAGAGATTATTAGGGATTCCTGAATTTGTGACTGATGCACGAGGCGTTAAGCATCCTTTCCTGAAGCTCGTCTTCACTTCCCTCGGCTGGTCTGAAAGGTATGCTGACAAAGAGTTTGAAGAAGAGTTTGGTGAGCTACCAGACGATGTTGCGCTCCAGATGATCCTCTATGAAGCCCACAGTTCAGCAATGTCCACCGTAAAGGAATACCTTCCGGACGTGATAAGACGCAAGTTCACGTCCAGGCAAGAAGAGATGACTTCCATGATGCTCCCCAGCCTTGCGCTACTGCACGACGAATTCTTCGTAATGTTAACAGCTGAATGTGTCATCCAATGCTTGCTCTCCTCTATTAAAAGTCCTAACCAAACAATATCAATTCATAATAAAAAAAAATGTACAGAATCTGAGTGCGGGGGGGGGAAAAAAATCTAATTTGTTACACAACATTTTTATTTTCTACAAAATTTTCAATTATTTATTTATTTATTTTGTTGATTGATGCAAGAGTAGTTTTGAGATTTTCTACAAAATTTTCAATTATATATATATATATATATATATATATATATATATATATATATATATATATATATATATATATATATATATATATGTGTGTGTGTGTGTGTGTGTGTGTGGAAAAAACATAAATGTTGATGACGCAACGGTAACATAGGAAAAGGGAAGGGATGGACTGGCTTAAATTATGATTTTTTTTATTTATTAGACTTTATTTTTTGTCTACAAAATAAATAAATAAATAAATAATTGAAAATTTTGTAGAAAAATAAAAATGCCACTAGCCTCAAAATGAAAATAAACTTTACCATCTGACACACTCTGTTATATTGTATGAGCACTAATATTTAATATGTGTGTGTGTGAGCCGCATCATTGAGCTCTCCAATTCTGTTCGGTTTCATTTCTCCATATATATTTTTTTACATTCAGCTCAACGTTACGTTCGGGACTTTGTGCACACTGCATTGCATGTCATTGGATCCAGTCCGTAATTTTTACACACACACATACACCCGTCTTTTCCGCAGTTCAATTTCAAGACCGTCCGCCTAGCCAAGGAGGTTATACCTCTCCTCATTAACCATAAGAGTCAGTTGAGTTCGGTCATTTTTTTCATAATTATGGTACTAAAAATATAAAAACATGACTAAACATATACTGACAAGATATGTGTGTATTTCGTCGCATAATAACACCCTAAAAACACACACACAGTGATATTATAACTTGCATACCTGTCCTGACTCCTGAAGTCCTGATGGAGGAATGAATGAATATGAATGCAGAGTACACGAGTACACAGTCGGTGCCTCGTAGTATTTATTGGACTAACTAGTATTCTCGCTGGGCTGGCTGGCTGGCTGGCTGACTGCACACATGAGCTTTTCTTTGCATTTGATGATCTATCGAGAAGAAATAGGAATGTTCCATATCTTTGATGATGTATACCACAAGCTTGCTGCCTTGGCATCCTCTTCTTCCAGCTCAGGCATCATGACTCAATTTCAGGGCTACTTATTCAGACGCTCTAGAAGCCTAGAACAGGTGGACATGGCTGAATGGAGCCAAGACCTAACGAGGATCTCCTTTGCCGATGGCTGGATCAAAGAAGTACTCCTTCCACCACCCTCAACAGCTCCAACCAACTTTCCTAACATCTCCACCTTGATTCTACAGAAAAATGAATGGTTGGAAAAGATTCCAGATGATGTTTTCCTATACATGCCAAACCTTCGAATCCTTGATCTCTCTTATTGTTGCAGAATCGGTACGCTTCCCTCCTCCCTCCCTTCCTTGTGTTATCTTCGTATGCTCTACCTACAAGGCTGCAGCGAATTGCAAACTATCGAAACTACAGGACTCGATAATCTAGAGGTGCTCGACCTTGATGATTGTCCCTTGCCTACATTGCATAAGGCTTCATGGTGCCATATGCGCAGCCTCAAGCGTTTCAGTTTCAGGAATGGGCTCATAAGTCTTGGAGAATTGCAACTTTCGCTGAAAAATGTCAAGGTCTTTGACAACTTCGATTACAATTTACATTCATCAGCGCCGACGGATTTACATTCATCAGCGCCGACGGCAGACGCACTACAGAAATGCAATATTTCCATATTATATCCAAAGGAAGAGGAGGAGGAGGAGGAGTTACGAAGGAGAATAACACAAGATGCTCACCTACGGGCAAGCGACGATAAGTTTCCCTATGAGGACATCTATGCTGCTCAAGTAGATCGTCGCCATATCGATGCTGTTGAATATCCCATTGTAGCTGCAGGAGTTGACAACCCTCATGAGAAATGCTTAGAGATCAATGGTGGTGAAGGACTCTGGAGTCTCTATACATTATCACTGATACTCCGACCTCGACTTCTCGCTCTGCACAATTACCAACATGCTCAAGCAGGGATATGGCCTATTCCAGAGCTACAAACATGTCATATCAAGAATTGTAGCGACATGGAATACGCCTTCAACTCTCCAGAAAGAGGAAAGGATCACTGGAATCTTAAATGTCTGGAGACACTGTGGATATTCAGCCTTCTGAAGCTGTCTGCGATTTGCGACAATAGGTTTGAACAACAAAACCAGAGCTTTTTGCTTCTAAAATCCATCTATATAGAGTATTGCCCGAACCTTCTTGTATTGTTCCCTGTGGCCATTCACCTTCCAAACCTTGAAGTGATGGAAATAAAGTTCTGCGCTAGGCTTGGTAAGTTGTTCACACAACACACCGCTGTCGGAGAAATTGGACTACCGAGGCTCAAAAGGTTGCGCCTATTCGAGTTGCCGAAGCTGACTAGCATGTGCGAGGAGGAGGGTCATCTTCCCTTGCTCCAAAAGTTGGAAGTAAGGGGCTGCTGGAATCTTAAGAATGTTCCAATATTCCCAAGTTCGGATAGTACCTGCAGTGATCCTGAAGTTACCGCCAAGGTAGTGGTGGTTCGAGGTGAAGAAGGGTGGTGGAAGAACGTACAAGGTGGTTCCAAGAAGCTGGACCATATTGATTTTAGGATGGGATTTGCCTCTGCGGCACCGAAACATATACCACAAAGATGGAAAAGAGGCCCTCGTCGACGTCGTCGTCGTTTCCCACTATCATTATAAGAGGTGATCCGTCTTTCCCATCATTTGGCTTCTTACATGTTCTTGTGGTCATGTTGATTGATTCCCTTACTATTTCATACATATTATCCCTGGTTGTCGTTGATTTGGTTTGCATGTTTGTATTTTCGTGTGTGGGTTGGTCCTAGAGACTCTTTCTGGATTGTATCGAAATAAAGAGCAAGATGTATGTATATTGGAGTGTGATAGTGTGATGACCAATATGACTCTTCTTGCATAAAAATAACATAAAACATTTGCTCAGGTTTATGTTGATGATACTCCTCTGAGCATTTTTTGTTGCATTTATTTTTAAAAAACATTTGGAGTGGATTTATGTTACGATTTTATGTTGTAATAAAGTGATTTTATTTTCCCTATTAGTCCGTGGACTATATTAGATGAAGAGTTTCCTCCCCTACTACTTTTATTTATTTATTTATATAAAAAGTGGAGAATATGAATCATGAGTTTCGTAGGCTAATTAATAGTGACAATTACAATTTTTTTGTTGTTGTAATATTGTGTATTCTTAAGATTTATGTTGTAATTGATGAGGGAATTACAACAAATTTTGTGTGGCACCGGAGAATGATTCGAGTTCTACATGATTCACATTGTATTGGATATGGAGATAATTTGTGCATGAGGACTGGAAAAATGGATAATTAGCAGGTTTATACTTGAAGGGGAAAAAATATATTAGTAAATATATTCTGCTCTCATGCGTCATTTCTGTTGGCGTTCCTACATGTGTGACGCTTCCGGCAGAGGATTGAGATGTGTCTTAATGCAGCATGGTAAGGTAGTAGCTTATGCATCACGTCAGCTTCATGATCATGAGAGAAATTATCTAACCCACGACTTGGAGTTAGCAGCGGTGGTCTTCGCGCTTAAGTTGTGGAGGCATTACTTGTACGGAGATCGGGTAGAGATTTTCACCGACCACAAAAGTCTTAAGTATGTGTTTATCCAGAAGGATCTTAACATGCGGCAAAGAAGATTGGATTTCTATCTACCCTATTTCTATGGGAGTAATCCATTTTAGATAAAAATTCTCTCAATGGTGGTTTTTATCATCATTTCCATTCTAGGTGGCAATGATGTAGGATGAAAAATTTCTATGAGGGTTTCTACACGTAGAAACTCTCATAGAAACTCTCATATCTCTCATGATAATTATTATTGGGCCCCATACCATTAAATTGGTCCTTTTATTTTGTGACACCTAGGATAGAAATGGATAACCATTGGAGAGTAGTTTTTTTGTGTGTGCAATTTCTATGTAGAAACTCTTCCAACTAGGATAGAAATCTTTTTAAAGTACAATGCCAAGTAGGATAGCAACTCAATTTTAGAAATTACCATTGGAGATGGCCTAATAACACTACTTACTAATCTTTGGGTGAAAAAAAGACATTCCCAATTTTCCATAGAGTTGAGTTCAGTTCCAAAATGTATGGGTGATTTACCCAACGGATTGCTAGAGATAGAGAGGCTGTGGGTGTTTTTTTTCTTGCTCAGACCAACTAAGAAGCAAACTTTCTTCTTCACTTCACATGGGCTTCTTCCAAATAGGTATATTTAGTTACTTATATATATTAACAAAAAAAAAACGCAAAAAAATATTTAAAAAATGAATAAACCGAACCGATTTAATTCGGTTCGGTTTGATTCGGTTTTGGGTCAATTCGGTTCGGTTTCGGTTTTGATTATTTGGTTTCGGTCCAATTCGGTTTTCGGTTAATCGGTTTGGTTTAAACTGAATTAACCGAATGCTCACTCCTAGGCTGTGGGTGTTTTTTCTTGCTCAGACCAACAAAGAAGCAAACTTTCTTCTTCACTTCACATGGGCTTCTTCCAAACAGGTGATATTTAATATTAATGTACATATAGATATAGATAGATAGATAGATAGATAGATAGATAGATAGATGTGGGATAGAACCGTTCTCTAATGATTTACAAAAAAAATGGATTCTGGCGACTTTTTCAATAAATCGTTCAACGTTACCTCAAGATTGGATTTTGAGATGGTAGGCACCTCCCTTTTTGGTTTTTCGAGTGACGAATCTTCCCTATCTTTGTTGTGTTTTTTTGGGGTTTTTGTTGTTGTTGATGGGTTTAATTTAGTCTTGATATTTATTGATTGATTTTCTTGATTTTCTTTTTCTGCCATTAGTGAGAAGGGGTGGACAACATTGAGGAATAGATGGCTGGAGTTGATTATAGTGGAGAAGGACTTCCGAGAAATCCCGGAAGAGCCAAAAAATAAAGACATTGTTATTTTTCGGATTTCGGATATTAACAAGAGACTAAATATATTAAAAAAATTAACTTATCAGATTTCGGATAATAACAAAAGATTAGGTAGATTCAATTTTTTTTTTATTGGATCAAATCGGATTTTATCTGTTAAACTAGACGGATACGAATCCGAAGTATCAAACGATCGGATATCGGATCGAATTTGGATATTACTAAAAAATTGGATATGGATACATATATTGCTAAATCCGTATCGATACTCTGTTGGAGTCATTCCACTTTTCAAGCGGAGGCGTAATGGGAGTTGGCGCATACATAACCCATTCTTCCCCTTGGAAGCAACTCCGATTTCTTAATGTGGCTGCTGGGATTCGAGCCCAGGTCTCCACGGCCACAACGTGGAATTCTAACCGCTAAACTACAGCCACTTTGTAATACTAATCAAAAATTATTATTAGTTAGGTGTTAAGTCAATGTTCATTTGTCTGAAGAGCGTTTGAATTATATTTGTCTGAAAATTGTTTGGCGTAAAAAAAAAAAAAGCATTAGCATTTGTAAGATTTGAGCCGGAAGACTATTTGTTTTGGTGAAAGAATGTTCATTGTTGGTGAATCGAAATTATTCCCCCATAATATTCAACCGGTACTGTGTACCATTGGGAGGAATATTTGTTCTGGGTTGATAATTGGATCACTTTGAAGCCTTTAAGGATAGTACAAGCTGTCGTTCATTCATGTGGTGCTAAGTTTTACAAATGTTTTGATTTGGAGGTCGAGCAAACGGATGGGAAGACGATGCTCCTTCATGGCGATTTGGAGGAAGAGTTGTATATGAGCAACCCAAGAGTATCGGAGATAATTTTATCATTTTGATGCTCTCTATGTATGATACGATACTGATGGAACGGAATACCACCATGATAGCGAAGTTGAAGCGCCAACTGGACGTAGCTACTCTATAAAGGATTTTGACGCAACGATAATCTTGGAATGCAAATCGGTCGGGATAGACGGTCCTAGATGCTATGGTTGTCGTAGGAGAAGTGCATCAAGAGGGTACTAGATATGGACGGGTCAAGAAATGTGAGCACCCTATTTTGCGTCTCACTTAAAGCTTAGCCCCGAACATTGTTTGTCGACCGAGGAATGTCTTATGCTTCAGCAATGGAAAGCTTCATGTATGTATGTTATGAGATGTACGAGACCAGATATCGCACATGCGATAGGATCGGTTAACAGGTATCTTTCAAATCTAGGAAGGATACATCGGAATGCAGTCAAACGGATCATACGATATCTCTATGCCACTTCTAGTTGAAGTTTTTCATATGGGAGTGACGAGCCAAAGTTAGTCGGGTACACCAACGCTGATATGGCTAGGGATGTAGACTGTACACCAGGAGAACTACTTTGAGCTACATGATGATGATCGCATGGGAACAGTATCGTGGTTGTGAAACCCACAATTTTTTGATTTATTGGATTAATTAGATTTTTGAAAATTATTGATTTTTTTTTGTCGCAATATTTAATCATTATTATATTTATCATTATTATATTGTGGGTTCGAAATTATTTTCAAAATAATAACTGGAATTTTTTTTTGCGAGACCCGAGCTTGGACCAGTTCGAACCCGTACCCAATCCCGTTTTCGAACCCATCTTTTTCCCCTCTTTTAAAACCTTAATTACGATTTACATGTTAGTAATAATAGAAGGAAAAAAAAAATATTATGCACACGTTGGGCCTGGTCCCCACGACCAGGCAAACTCACCTATTCTACCGCCCCTATTCCAACTCCCCTCTCTCTCTCCTACTACTACTCTACTCCTTTCCCTCTCCCTACTTCCTCTCAGCCACTCCCCTATAACCCCTCACTTCTCAAACCCTTTTCCCAACTCCCCTCACTCTCCTCACTCTCTCCAGAACAGACCCAAGCCTCGGCGCCCTTCGCCAGCACCCGACAACCCCTCCCCGCGCCCACAGCGCGCCCGCCGACCCCGCTCCGCGCGGCCGCGCGCCTCCGGCCTCTGCCGGACCTCCCCGCGCGCCTCCCCTTTTCGGCCAGCAGCCCCGCGCCAGCGCCGCTCTTCGAGCACTCCAGCATGCCCCGCGGGTTTTCCGACCCGCTGTCTGTGCTTTTCCGTGCCCCGATTTTCGGATCCCGCTATCCAGCGCAGCCGTAACCCGGCGAGGCGCTGTCCCGAGCCGATCCACTGTCCGCGTGTTCCTTTTCTTTCTTTATATCATCTGAGAGCTCTTGCCGAGCAACCCAAGGTATAATTTCGTATTCTCGTTCCCGTTCCATAATCGATGATGAGATTGGTCCCCGATTCCTTTCCGGAAATTCGGTTTTGTGGGCGTAATGGTTTCGGAGTTTCCGAAATTGTTTCTGTGATGTTCTGTGGTTATTTCGGATTTTTCCGAAATGTGGTATTCTGGATTTTGAGTGTTGTGGTGTTCCGACTTCATTTCGGGATTTCCGATTTTATTTTGGATTTTCGATTTAGCTTCGGAAATGGTTCTGTGAATTTAATTTTTATGTAAAAATGATTTTGGAAGTTAATTTTTGGGTTCTTCCTAGTTTGGGATAATTGTTGGAGTTGTCAGCGCATTTTTCCAGTTTTGGGTTGTCCCATATAGAGGAGATGCTGTCCAATTTTTCGGAAATATTTTAAAAACGAATTTTCGTTTAAAATTAGGGACTTGAAAATTGGACTTTTGCAAAACGTTTATATATTGGATTTGCCGGCTTTCGGATTTATGGATTTCTGTACCACCATTTAGGCATCGACCTTATAGGTCGAATGAGCCTGGCGAAGCGCAAACGCTACAGGGTTCCTGTACGTTGAGGCGCTAGCCAATAATATAACATTTAGACCAAGTCTGAGACTCATATAATTATTATCTTTAATTTATAATTATTATTTTAGTACGGGTACTGCTGTTAGTATTTCTGGTGCAGGGCTTCGGCCTGCTGAATGGACCGCTTCCCGGCATTCAGGATTCACCCAAGTTTTATTATTATTCCTAAAATTCATTTATGTAAATAAATGTAAGGGCATAAGCCCAGTTTTCTATTTTCTTTGCTGCGACCCTGTATTGTGTAGCGTAGCTTTTCTTGATTTTCTGAGTTATTGTTTTGGCTTTAAACGCGTAGATTATTAAAATGAGTATTTATTTTAATATAGAAAATTAATAAGGTTTTCTCACAGTAAATAAATTAGTAAAATTACAAGTTTGTTATTTAAACAAATTCACGTTCTTCTCATCTAAAGAAAAGTATTAGTTTTATATATGATATTACAAAATACTAAGTTTTGCCAAATTAACCGGTAAATTGCCATTTTTCCAATTAATCAATAACCGGCTTATTTTAAATAAATAATAACGAACGTAGAATTGCGACGTTAGACGTCTTTCGGTAGAATAACTAATAACTTAAAACTGAATTAGGACCAATTCTAGAGATTGTAACTAGCACACTAGAATGGTTTCATATTGGTTCTAAGTCAAGGTTCTCAACCGTAGGATTTCGGAGACGAACCTGACTCCTTCCCCGGAACCGTCATCCTACTCCAGTCATACAAATCGAGGCAAGTTACGGTTATGTTTCCTTGTATTTTATTTAGTAATTGTCTAGCTGCATGTTCAAACCACATTGTTACACGGAACCTTCTCCTAGGGTTCAGATATTGATTGATTGATTGTGAAAATTGGGGGAATAGTGTAACATTTATGGCCAATACCCCTCATATTGCATATTGTGCGAGCTTACCTCTCTTACACACGGGGATAAGCCGTATCGCATCGCTAGGACGCTATTGTATAATCCAAGCCGGTCATAGACGATTACACATTCAAATCACATTGTTTTTAATCGTAGAATTACTGAAAAATATTGTTTCAACTGTTTAGCCTGCACTTTTCCATTATTACTTGAAATATGAGATACATATCCGTACTTGCTCCCTCCTGACTGGAGATAACATTTTTAGGTGACATTGAGGATGCTGAGCTATTGTACAATAGCTATTATGATCCGGTTCTGTACCCCGTGGTGTTGTCCGAGTCCCCATTGGAGGACGCAGGACCTGAGGTCGACGAGCCGAACGCTTAGCTAGTTATTTTCCAGTTTCCAGTTTCATTATTTTTTTTGGAATTTTGTTAATTCGAATTCAGCATTTTATTTCAGTTCTTTTAATTCCAGTTGTACTCTTCAAATGTTGAATAAAGTTTTAAAATTTTTGTATATTCAGTTGTGACAAATGTATAGATGTTGTTGTGAATACCTGCTACTAGAAGAGCTTACTGCCGCCGTCTCACAACGGTGCAGGCTAGGCATGATCCGGTTCGACCCAATTATTTGGGATCGAGCCGTGACAGTGGTAATTGCGGTTGTAAAAGTTTATCTCTTTGTCTACGATAGAAGCAGAATTCGTTGCAGTGACAGAAGATCTATTGTGGATGAAGAAGTTCATGCAGGAGTTGGAGTTGAAATGTAAATAATACACATTGCTTTGTGATAGTTAAAGCGCTATTTACCTCAGTTAAAACTTTACATTTCATAGCATGTCAAAGAATATAGCAACTCGTTATTTTATTGGATCGAGATGTGCTGAAGGCGAATGATGGTAAGTTAGATAAGGTCCATACGGATGATAATGGAGTAAATATGCTCATGAAGATCCTGCAAAGAGAAAAATCTGAGTTTTGCGGGAGGATCGCTGGAATGGCAATCCCCTCTACCTAATCGGAAAGGGATAGGTTTATGGACTTGGGTAAGATTTTCTTCCTATATGAAGAATAATACGGAGTATGACGAGTTGGAGAATACTATTGAGTGTGACGAGTTGATAATGCCCATTTGGACCATATGAACGTCCAAGTAGTGACCACTATATGTATATAGGCATGGCCAACCTGGAGGTTTGAATTATCCTAGCCTGGTCCGGGGGGTCACTTGCGACTTCGTTCTCTTGCAGATCATGTTCGATCTGAAAGGTTGTCCAAGTCCAAAGTCTTATCGAACTTATCTCTTGGATCTAACAGTATGAAATTTAGGGGGAAAAAAACTCCTTGACATTTTTTTAAACATTGATATATTTGAGGTCATCATCATCTATGGATTATCCCTCTTACAACATTGATATATTTGAGGTCAACATTGATTATCCCTCTTACAAAAAGAAATGTACCGTTATCCTCAAAGCGTCCGTAGTTGTGGAGTTGAAGAGACGCAAGTGTTGAATAAAATTTCCACATCATTCATTTTTTTAATTTCAAATGAGAAAGAAAAAATGAGAAGGATTCAAAGAGCAATAATGCCCCAGGCAGTCACAAATTAAAAAAAAAAGCTAAATATTCGACAATATATCTTCACTTGATAAAACACACACTTTTATTAAGATATAAATGTATGTACAATTTCAGGATATAGAAGTACAGTGAGTGAAGAGCAAGATATTTACAACCAAAATGGTACACAAGGGGATCAAATTACCTAGTGATCAAAATGGTCTAATTCATTGTTGTTTTTTTAAAGTATATATTGATTGATATCATACTTTTCATTGTTGTTTGTTTTATATCAGTGCAAACAACCGAGAAACTCAAAGAGACAAATAAAAGGCTCAGGAATGAGAAAAGTGAGCTTCAGAAACAAGTTGAATCGTTGCAGAATAAAGCCGTTAAAAATGACCTACTCGAGGGAAAACTTCAATTCTCTCCACAAAGATGATGATGATGATGAGCGATGATCGAAGTTCGACTGAAGAAAAGCACAGTGAACTACGACTAATCTTTGCGATCTCTGCTGAAGATAAGAGCAATGAAATTCAGATCTCTCGTGAAGAAGAAGAAGGCGAAAATCGCAATCAAAATCTGAGTTTGTGAATTCAAATACATATATATATGACCAATTTACGCGAAAGGTAGCTATGGTATTATCAAAATGGCAATTTTGTAAATACATAACATCTAAAGGAAATCTTGAAATATTTTACGTGAAAATACATAATGTTGGGTATTTCATAAAACCCACCATGCGGGTGGGTTTTTCATAAACATCCATCCTGAAAGTGGGTTTCTCAGCAATTTTCAGAAGAAAAAAATAGCATTAGCATTTGTAAGATTTGAGCCCGAAGACTATTTGTTTGCAAAAGGGCAAAAAATACGGACGTTTTGGTGAAAGAATGTTCATTGTTGGTGAATCGAAATAATTCCTCCATAATATTCAACCGGTTGATAATTGGATTACTTTGAAGCCTCTGATTAAGGATATTATTGATAAGCTGTCATTCATTCATTCATGTGGTGCTAAGTTTTACAACATGTTTTGATTTGGAGGTCGAGTAAAACGGATGGGAAGACGATGCTCCTTCATGGCGATTTGGAGGACGAGTTGTATATGAGCAACCCAAGAGTATCGGCGAGAAAGGACAATTAAAACACATTTAACTCTATGGTTTGAACCACTCTCTGTAGCACTCTTATATGAAGTTTATGGGAGAATGATTATGCTAGGATGAAGTCAAATTACCGTGTGTTTCTGAAGTACTTTGTCGGGGATAATTTTATTATTTTGATGCTCTATGTGTATGATATAATACTGGTGGAACGAAATACCACCATGATAGCGAAGTTGAAGTGCCAACTTGACGTAGTCTACTCTATAAAGGATTTGGACGCAGCGAGAATCTTGGAATGCAAATCAGTCGGGATAGACGGTCCAAGATGCAATGGTTGTCGTAGAAAAAGTGCATCGAGAATCTTGGACGGGTCAAGAAATGTGAGCACCCTATTTGCATCTCACTTCAAGCTTAGCCCCGAACAGTTTGTTAACCGAGGAGAAAAAAGAAGATATAGAGATAATGATTTATGCTTCAGCAATGGGAAGCTTCATGTATATATGTTATGATATGTATGAGACCAGATATTGCACATGTGGTAGGATCAGTTAACATGTATCTTTCAAATTCAGGAAGGATACATCGAAATGCAGTCAAACGGATCATACGATATCTCTATGCCACTTCTAGTTGAAGTTTTTCATATGGGAGTGACGAGCCAAAGTTAGTCGGGTACACCAACGCTGATATGGCTAGGGATGTAGACTTTACACCAGGAGAACTACTTTGAGCTACATGATGATGATCGCATGGGAACAGTATCATGGCAGTCGCGGTTGTAAAAGTTTATCCCTTTGTCTACGATAGAAGCAGAATTCGTTGCAGTGACAGAGGATCTATTGTGGATGAAGAAGTTCATGCAGCAGTTGGAGTTGAAATATAAATAATACACATTGCTTTGTGATAGTTAAAGCGCTATTTGTCTCAGTTAAACTTTACATTTCATAGCATGTCAAAGAATATAGCAACTCGTTATTTTATTGGATCGAGATGTGCTGAAGACGAATGATGGTAAGTTAGATAAGGTCCATACGAATGATAATGGAGTAAATATGCTCATGAAGATCCTGCAAAGAGAAAAATCCGAGTTTTGCGGGAGGATCGCTGGAATGGCAATCCCCTCTACCTAATCGGAAAGGGATAGGTTTATGGACTTGGGTAAGATTTTCTTCCTATATGAAGAAATAATACAGAGTGCGGCGAGTTGGAGAATACTATTGAGTGCGACGAGTTGATAATGCCCATTTGGACCGTATCAACGTCCAAGTAGTGACCACTATATGTATAGGCATGGCCAACCTGGAGGTTTGAGTTATCCTAGCCTGGTTCGGGGGGTCACTTGCGACTTCGTTCTCTTGCAGATCATGTTGGATCTGAAAGGTTGTCCAAATCCAAAGTCTTATCAAACTTATCTCTTAGATCTAACAGTATGAACTCCTTGACATTTTTTTAAACATTGATATATTTGAGGTCATCATCATCTATGGATTATCCCTCTTACAACATTGATATATTTGAGGTCAACATTGATTATCCCTCTTACAAAAAGAAATGTACCGTTATCCTCAAAGCGTCCGTAGGTGTGGAGTTGATTATCCTCAAAGCGTCCGTAGGTGTGGAGTTGAAGAGACGCAAGTGTTGAATAAAATTTCCACAACAAAACCAGAGCTTTTTGCTTCTAAAATCCATCTATATAGAGTATTGTCCGAACCTTCTTGTATTGTTCCCTGTGGCCATTCACCTTCCGAACCTTGAAGTGATGGAAATAAAGTTCTGCGCTAGGCTTCATAAGTTGTTCACACAACACACCGCTGTAGGAGAAATTGGGCTACCGAGGCTCAAAAGGTTGCGCCTATTCGAATTGCCGAAGCTGACTAGCATCTGCGAGGAGGAGGGTCATCTTCCTTTGCTCCAAAAGTTGGAAGTAAGGGGCTGCTGGAATCTTAAGAATGTTCCAATATTTTCAAGTTCGGATAGTACCTGCAGTGATCCTGAAGTTGCCGCCAAGGTAGTGGTGGTTCGAGGTGAAGAAGGGTGGTGGAAGAACGTACAAGGTGGTTCCAAGAAGCTGGACCATATTGATTTTAGGATGGGATTTGCCTCTGCGGCACCGAAACATATACCACAAAGATGGAAAAGAGGCCCTCGTCGACGTCGTCGTTGTTTCCCACTATCATTATAAGAGGTGATCCGTCTTTCCCATCATTTGGCTTCTTACATGTTCTTGTGGTCATGTTGATTGATTCCCTTACTATTTCATACATATTATCACTGGTTGTCGTTGATTTGGTTTGCATGTTTGTATTTTCGTGTGTGGGTTGGTCCTAGAGACTCTTTCTGGATTGTATCGAAATAAAGAGCAAGATGTATGTATATTGGAGTGTGATAGTGTGATGACCAATATGACTCTTCTTCCATAAAAATAACATAAAACATTTGCTCAGGTTTATGTTGATGATACTCCTCTGAGCATTTTTTGTTGCATTTATTTTTAAAAAACATTTGGAGTGGATTTATGTTACAATTTTGTATTGTAATATAATAATTTTATTTTCCCTATTAGTCCGTGGACTATATTAGATGAAGAGTTTCCTCCCCTACTACTTTTATTTATTTATTTATATAAAAAGTGGAGAATATGAATCATGAGTTTCGTAGGCTAATTAATAGTGACAATTACAATTTTTTTTATGTTGTAATATTGTGTATTCTTAAGATTTATGTTGTAATTGATGAGGGAATTACAACAAATTTTGTTATTTTTCGGATTTCGGATATTAACAAGAGACTAAATATATATAAAAAATTAACTTATCAGAGTGTCAAACGGATATCGGATCGAATTCGGATATTATAAAAAAAATTGGATATGGATGGATAGCCTCATTCCTCTGTTCAAGAGAAGGCGTAATGGGAGTTGAGTTGGCGCATACATAACCCATTCTTCCCCTTGGGAAGCAACTCCGATTTCTAAAAAAATGAGAAAACAACAATATCTTAATGTGGCTGCTGGGATTCGAGCCCAGGTTTCCATGGCCACAACGTGGAATTCTAACCACTAAACTACAGCCACTATGTGATACTAATCAAAAATTATTATTAGTTATGTGTTAAGTCAATGTTCATTTGTCTGAAGAGTGTTTGAATTATATTTGTCTGAAAATTGTTTGGCGTAAAAAAAAAAAAAGCATTAGCATTTGCAAGATTTGAGCCGGAAGACTTTGTTTGCAAAAGGGAAAAAAAATACGGGCGTTTTGGTGAAAGAATGTTCATTGTTGGTGAATCGAAGTTATTCCTCCATAATATTCAACCGGTACTGTGTACCATTGGGAGGAATATTTGTTCTGGATTGATAATTGGATCACTTTGAAGCCTTTAAGGATAGTACAAGCTGTCGATCATTCATGTGGTGCTAAGTTTTACAACTGTTTTGATTTGGAGGTCGAGCAGACGGATGGGAAGACGATGCTCCTTCATGGCGATTTGGAGGAAGAGTTGAATATGAGCAACCAAAGAGTATCGGAGATAATTTTATCATTTTGATGCTCTCTATGTATGATACGATACTGGTGGAACGGAATACCACCATGATAGCGAAGTTGAAGCGCCAACTGGATGTAGTCTACTCTATAAAGGATTTTGACGCAGCGATAATCTTGGAATGCATATCAGTCGGGATAGACGGTCCAAGATGCTATGGTTGTCGTAGGAGAAGTGCATCAAGAGGGTACTAGATATGGACGGGTCAAGAAATGTGAGCACCCTATTTTGCGTCTCACTTCAAGCTTAGCCCCGAACATTGTTTGTCGACCGAGGAGTGTCTTATGCTTCAGCAATGGAAAAAGCTTCATGTATGTATGTTATGAGATGTACGAGACCAGATATCGCACATGCGATAGGATCGGTTAACATGTATCTTTCAAATCTAGGAAGGATACATCGGAATTCAGTCAAACGGATCATACGATATCTCTATGCCACTTCTAGTTGAAGTTTTTCATATGGGAGTGACGAGCCAAAGTTAGTCGGGTACACCAACGCTGATATGGCTAGGGATGTAGACTGTACACCAGGAGAACTACTTTGAGCTACATGATGATCACATGGGAACAGTATTGTGGTAATCGCGGTTGTAAAAGTTTATCTCTTTGTCTACGATAGAAGCAGAATCGTTGCAGTGACAGAAGATCTATTGTGGATGAAGAAGTTCATGCAGGAGTTGGAGTTGAAATATAAATAATACACATTGCTTTGTGATAGTTAAAGCGCTATTTACCTCAGTTAAAACTTTACATTTCATAGCATGTCAAAGAATATAGCAACTCCGTATTTTATTGGAACGAGATGTGCTGAAGGCGAATGATGGTAAGTTAGATAAGGTCCATACGGATGATAATGGAGTAAATATGCTCATGAAGATCCTGCAAAGAGAAAAATCCGAGTTTTGCGGAAGGATCGCTGGAATGGCAATCCCCTCTACCTAATCGGAAAGGGATAGGTTTATGGACTTGGGTAAGATTTTCTTCCTATATGAAGAATAATACGGAGTGTGACGAGTTGGAGAATACTATTTAGTGCGATGAGTTGATAATATGCCCATTTGGACCGTATGAACGTCCAAGTAGTGACAACTATATGTATAGGCATGGCCAACCTGGAGGTTTGAGTTATCCTAGCCTGGTCTGGGGGGTCACTTGCGACTTCGTTCTCTTGCAGATCATGTTGGATCTGAAAGGTTGTCCAAGTCCAAAGTCTTATCGAACTAATTATCTCTTGGATCTAACAGTATGAAATTTAGGGGGGGAAAAAAACTCCTTGACATTTTTCTAAACATTGATATATTTAAGGTCATCATCATCTATGGATTATCGCTCTTACAACATTGACATATTTGAGGTCAACATTGATTATCCCTCTTACAAAAAGAAATGTACCGTTATCCTCAAAGCGTCCGTAGGTGTGGAGTTGAAGAGACGCAAGTGTTGAATAAAATTTCCACATCATTCATTTTTTTAATTTCAAATGAGAAGGATTCAAAGAGCAATAATGCCCCAGGCAGTCACAAATTAAAAAAAAAGCTAAATATTTGAAAATTTCTCTTCACTTGATAAAACGCCCTCTTTTATTAAGATATAAATGTATGTACAATTTCAGGATATAGAAGTACAGTGAGTGAAGAGCAAGATATTTACAACCAAAATGGTACACAAGGGGATCAAATTACCTAGTGACCAAAATGGTCTGCTCCCCTAAACTTTCGTAGAATCCCTAAAAGAATCTATTGAAGTACTCTACAGAACTCATTGCCAGATGTTAAAACCAGCTATAACAGTAATATACATGGGAACCAACTAAGAGACCATCACGACAAAACATCTGAAAGGTCATCCATTGGTATTTGAAGACCCAATAAATCATGGTCTTGAAGTCCATCCTCTTCGATATCGAACCAAGAAGCAATATCCTGTCCTTGAGCACCGAAATCACTGACATCTATATCCGGCAGTTGCAGATTACCTAAGTCCATGGCCACAGCATCATTTGACAAATCTTGCGCCCCTGAATAACTAGGAAGCAAGTCCAATTCGGCCCTCCTGGCGCTTCCGCCAACAGTTTCACGTGATTTAGGTGCCGAAGGCGAAGCCTGACCTATAAAGCCGTTGAAGGAGGCAGATAGTTGGGTCGTCTTCTGCTTGGGTTTCGATTTGCTCTTTTTATCGACCTTGGAATTAGATACAGCATCTCTGTTTTGCCTTTTGCCTTCTCTCTCTGTCACTCCTCTTTCCTTTTGTACCATTTACAAGTGAACTTCTGAGACCAGAAGGTGCTCTTAGAGCACTGCCCACAACATCGTCGAGCAATAATTCCTTTTTCTTCAATTTAGTTGACCATGGACCCTCAGTACATATCTCATCTGTCGAGTGATTCCTTTTTCTTCAATTTCGTTTTCTCAAATTTCCGATATGTTTCCGATATCGTGCTAATGTTCGTTTAATGAAAGCCTGGGTAGCTTGCTTGTTAGTTCTAGCCATGTTCTTGATAGCAGAAGCCTGTTGCAGAAGTATCAAACAAAATTAGCAATAAGTTCTCTTACAGTCCAGGATAAAAATTCTTTAAACACAGCCATTGGAACAAGCAGGGATATATAAGCAAACATATTAACAAAATGAGGAGTTTCATGATTATCACAGTTCTGCATGACTACAACCATGTGCACAAGTCATTTACAATTCAGATAACAGAAACACCATATTTAAACATTTACAAACCTATATAGCATGAGTAAATAATAAACCAATATGGATGACTGTATAGATCATACTGGTGCCGTTATAATAGAATTGAAAACCAGGGGGCAAATATATGTTACTATCCTTTTGCCTCAAATTGTAGAAGTAAACTCGGCAAGCACACATCATCCACTCCCAAATAAACTCATGTTACAGCCGACGAGTATTTGTTCGTCTTTTTACCTTCAATATCATATAGCGACATAGGCAGGGTGAGGAATTAGCCACCGCTTCTTTATATTTTGAGATTTTGTTTGGACAAAACAAATGGAATGATAACTTTTTGTACCGAACATCAGAAACAATTCTGACACCAAAATTAAATGCACAATACAGGATGGAACAACTTGATATTTGACATTAATCATTAAGGTTGATGGTGCTGGACTGACTGATGGTGCAGGTGACAGTTGCTGGAAGTGGGAATAGTGAGGAGCTGGAAGTTGAGGTCAAAATCCCAGACAAATCAAATTTAAGAGTAAACAAACTTAATTTAGACACGATGACTTAGTTCCACTAATTTAGATTCAGCTCATCTAGCTATCCCCATAAATTTTTACAAATAGATCATGTCAAGTGATGATGAAAATTTTGAGCTATGGCTAGTAGATCTGGTGAAGGCATTTACATTCAGAAACCACACAATGTGAAATCAAGAGGCTTATTTCATTAACTGAAAAGGCAAGGATCATTACATTCAGGAAGACTCTCAAACAATACCTATGATTACCTCTTGCCTAAACTTAATTTCTCGAAAAGTATACATCATACTTCTTCCAGCTGATTCAAGAATGCTAATAATAACTCTCCTAAACAAAGACTTAGCCCTTAACTCAAAACCATAACTCCGGCTAACTAAAGACTAATATACTCTCAATATACCCTCCTAAACAAAACCTCGATCCTTAACTCGAACCTTAAAAGTTCCCTCTTAGACCAACATGAATTAACCCAAGCAATTAAAACCACTTAATCCCATGCCCAAACTAGAAAACCAGACAAGGTTTGGCCTGATCAAACTGGGTTCAGGCTTACCGGTTATTTTCCATTAATTTTCTCTGAGAAAGAAATGTTCTTTAGCTTAATAAAAGTAGGATCCAAAGAGAAGGCACAGCTCATTGTTAGAAAAAGAAGAAGGAAAGAATCATACAAAGTAGAACAAAATGAAGAAGCAAGGCATTGCTTGCTCTCTTAAAAAGAAAGATATTCCATCTTTCCCTTTTGTGGACATTTAATTATATAAGGATTGAGATTTTATGCTTATTCATGTACTACATTCAGTGATCTTCAGGTTGCAATGGGGACCCCTTCGAATTTGGTATGCTTAATTAGCTTCCGTTTTTGAGGATCAACGAATCAAATTATATTTATGTTCCAATTTATGCCTCTTCTTCTTCCTGTGAATCAAACTTTTTCTTGCCATAATGTTTAGTTCCTATTATTATCAATGATACAGTTCGGATCCTAGATGTAAAAATATAAGTTTCAATTTCTTTTTGCTACTCAAGCGAAAATAGGCAATAGAATTTCATTTTCTATCCAAACTAGTAACAATAGGAGAGTCAACTCAGAACTTTCTTTCCTTGTACTATACCTCTGCTCTCTGTTGTATATGGTTTCTTTCCTTGTATATGGTTTACGTTTAACAACGGAATACAAGTATGGGCGCAGTCCGGTGATCGAAGAAGTCCAGAAAGAGTCGAATCAGTGATAAATGATAATGGACTCAAAAGAGCCATGAGCGTACCAGTCCGGGATGAGTTGGTGAACTAGGCCAGTTGACCGAACCGCGTTAAATATTTGCGCGTTTGTATTTTAATTTGTTATTACTATTTGCTCGATTATTTGTGCATTGTCATTCTCCTCATCGTAAAATTATTCTTTGTTGCTTCCGCATCTCCGCATATTCTTTTCTACTGATAGAGCGTATAAAAATATTGTGTGTATATATAGGACCATAATCTACATTACCAGCTATAAACTCATAAACTCAACTCATGGCGCTTTTCGAAGTCCCTTAAGTTACTCATAAATTTAAGTCTAAAAAATACTCATAATTCGCCCATCACAACAAATCCAATAGTGTGCCAATGTATTTCTAATTAAGAGAATTGCATATTATCTAACCATTATAAATGATGCTTAATAACTATCTCCATTATATATATATATATATATATATATATATATATAATCTTGATTTTTCTGTCCTAATCGGCCGGTCCAATCCCATCCGCAGAACATTGCTCAATAAAAAAAACCTAGAGTTGTATATTGTCCGAAAATGCTTGTGGCAGTGGTGTTGCAACATATATAAATATCTTAATTAGTTGCCAAGATTTTAGTTTTAGTTACGTGTTAATTGCTATATATGCAACTTTTTCATGCTGCATGCATGTGACAGTAGTCGTGAACTATACGTATTTTTATGATCTTGTCCCATACCTTAAATTTAGTTTGTTCAACTTTTTGAAGCAATATGTGTACAATGGTACGTAGTGATTAGAAGAAAAAGTTGGTGATGGCCAAAGAGGTACTGCAACATACAAGGTAACTAAGCAACGTATATATATCCTTGTCATGTTTTAACATCTTAAAATATCGTTATTGACACTCCTAACATGTCATCATGTCGTAATAGACGAATATACTTTTAGTGACCAAATTTATGCTTTAAACAAACCAAATTTATGCTTTAAACAAAATTGCAGTCATGTCGCCAAGGCTATCGCGACCCAACAACATAGACGACACATTACCTTATTTGTAATTTTACATACTTATTATCTTATTTATAATTTCAGAAAATTTTGTTATTTTTTTGAAAAATTTCTGTAAAATTAACCTAACAATAAGATCAATTTTAAAAACTAATTTAATAAAATTATTGTTTTATTGTGTATTGGATGCCATTATTTTGTACTAGTCACGTGTTTTATACGCAATTAATTTTTGTCAAAACTTTCAGTTTTCAGTTTTTTTTTCTTTTAATGTGTTTTATTTTATTTTTATTCTTTTTTTCGTAATTAATTATGCAATTATATATATATGGCTCAAACGAGTCATTTTGACAACGCATGCAGACTTATAATAGTTGAGATATGCATTTGAAAATTTGAATTTTGAGCATAATGCAGGTATTGTCCTACCACAAAGTCAACTAGGCAGTCCAGTAGAGCCTCAGTGTGGTAGAAGGCCTATATATATATATTTTTTTCGAAAAGAGGCATATATATATATATATATATATATATATATATATATATATATATATATATATATATATATATATATATATATATTGGGTGTCCCCTCCTTAATGAAGTGTGGTAGAAGACCTCGGGCCGCATGTCTCACCACTACCACAAGGCTAGAGGGTCATTATATATATATATATATATATATATATATATATATATATATATATATATATATATATATATATATATATCACGTCAACCAACTTTCTTACCGAAGTCGCACATCGTGCGGTTCGGTTACAACTTGTATCGTCCAACATTTCTATCGAAATCGCAAGTCGTGCGATTCGATTTGCCTAGCCCAACATTCCTATCGAGATTGCAAGTCGTGCATTTCGATTCGCCTCGTCCAACATTTCTATCGAGATCGCAATTCGTGCGACTCATTCGTAAGCTCGAGTATCGTTTTTCCGTCGATCCGATTATTGCATCAAGGCATAATCGTTTCGCTAGTCTCGGTCGTCCGACCAACTTATAACTTCCGTCCGACGTATCGTTCATCGGTACGAGTCTATCTTATTCGCGGGTCGACAGACGAGATGCTATACGCATTGAGTATATATATATATATATATATATATATATATATATATATATATATATATATATATACATGTCTCACCACTACCACAAGGCTAGAGGGTCATTATATATATATATATATATATATATATATATATAATGACCCTCTAGCCTTGTGGTAGTGGTGAGACATGCGGCCCGAGGTCTTCTACCACACTTCATTAAGGAGGGGACACCCAATATATATATATATATATATATATATATATATATATATATATATATATATATATATATATATATATATATATATATATCAGATCAGTAAAGTATCCATTTTCTTGTGAGCGAAAGAGACGCTCCAACGGCTCCAACGGCTGTAATATTAGAAACATTCGAAAATGCTTAAGGCATATATATATATATATATATATATATATATATATAAAGTGAATCTATCGTGTCTTTCGCATTTCCGAATGTTCCTAAATGAAGTGAATTATTTTAAGAAGTTAGTTATATCCATCATTTTTCTTTGCCAAAGAAATGTTCTTTTAGTTTTTACATGTTAATTGTTATATACTGCACCTTTTTCATGTTGGAAATTCTTCAATAATACTTCGGTTTAAATCTGCACTAAAAAAAAATTAAATTGTTACCGGCCTCCGGGGAAGTCGTGCACGTAGCACTGCCCTAAGAGTTAGCTCGGGTCTATGTGCAAACTGAATCCGAACGTCCCTAGTGGTAAAATTCCCGCTCCACCGGAATTCCGTTGCCGCACACGACTCGGAGAGAGTGACCCCGACTTAGCTCTGCCCAGAGCAACAACGAACAGTATAATTGTTTAAGAGAAATTTTGAAGAGAGTTTCGGAATTTTTTCTGTAGAATAGAAAGAATGAGAAGGATCTAAATTTATAGGGTGTTTGGTACTCTCCAACGGACAGAAAATTAAAGGATAATAAAAGAAACGTTACACAATAAAACAAATGTGTAACATGAGGTTCAATGAACCTGGACAATATTAATTGTACCAAACGTTACAAAAATTAAAGAATGGTAACGGTCAGAAAATTTTAAAGAGGAGCAAAAAAGGTTTTAGGGTCTCAGCCCGAACCCGAAGAAGGAATCGGATCGACATTCGGCGCCCGCAGGTGTGGGCACGTGCCCGGACCCGTTACGCGCGCCGAACCGAACCGAGCCGAGCCGGGTCGGGCGGCGGCAGCGGCGCGCGCGTGTGGCCCATGGGGCTCCCACTCAATGGTTTTAATGAAGCAAAATGGGAGGAGTGTATATATGCACATTTGAAAGCTACTTGCTAGCCGATGTGGGACTAAAAATACTTGAACTTGAGCTTTTGCTCAAGCTACTGTACTAGTAGCTAACAATCCCCCCCGGCCCCCCCCCCCCCCCCCCCCCCCCCCCCCCCCCCAAAAGGTCAAGTTCCAAAATAATTGAAGGAAATAAATAAGAAGAAAATTAACAAGAAAATAAGAGAATTTCTGGGCAGTTGTATACTATGCATAAATGAGATGGACTACAGCCTTGAATCTCACGTAGTGACTATTATCTTTGTCTGAAGAAGTGCTTGATGGACTAAGCCTTGAATCAGTCTTCTTGAACCAGATTCAGACTATAGCACACATAGTACCCTAGAGGTACTTGGGTCTATCGGGTGGTGCGTTTGGTTGGCCATGCGCACTTTTACACATTCATGAGAGTTGTCTAGAATCGCCATGTCCTATAGTCGCGGCCCTCACGACCTCTCATATAGGTAAGTCCTTAAGGGTTGGTGATAGGAATCAACCCTGCATATCATGCTTGGACTTATTAAGAGTTTAAACTCAGCCTATCCATATCACAAAAGGAACACTGTCACCATAGGGATGGGGTATGAATGTACACATGTACAGCCTCCTGGGCTTTTATTTTAAAGAGAATTTAATCTCAGGTCAGTGTTCCACAATAGTCACCTAGTCCAGCTTGTTTCTACCCATTGAACCGGCTTCTTGGGATCTCCAGTCAGACTCGGCTGGGTTGCCACTGCTGGTGACTATGTTATGGGCTTAACCCCATCCCCCTCGATGATTCTAGGATCAATGTCCTAGACAGACTCTTCGTCAAGTGGTCTGCAAGGTTCTTTTCTGACTTTATATAGTCAAGAACCACATATTTGCCCAATAGGCTCTTTATTGACTTGAAGCGCAGCTGCAGGTGCCTGTTCATCTTAGCATTAACATAATCATGCTTTAGTAGTTCTATAACAGATTTATTATCACAGTTTATAGAAATTGTAGGAATAGGATGAACAGAAATAGGTATATGCATAATAAGATTTCTCAGCCATTCGGCTTCTGTACATGTAGTATCCAAAGCTATCATTTCGGAGTCCATTGTACTTCTGGCTATGATAGTTTGTTTACATGATCCCCAGGAGATTGTAGCTCCTGCTAGGATAAAAATATATCCAGTAGTGAATTTCACATCATGTGAATCAGTTACCCAATTTGCATCGGAGTAACCTTCTATGATATCAGGGTGTCTAGAATAATGAAGTTTATAATGTAGAGTACCCGTAAGATATCTAAATACTCTGTCCAATGCAGTCCAATGCGACTGATTTGGGTTACTAGTATATCTACTTAGTCTCCCAATAGCAAATGCAATATCAGGTCTGGTCCTATTTGTTATGTACATAAGGGACCCTATCATTTGTACATATCGCTGTTGTTCTATAGGAGATCCTTCATTCTTCTTGAGAACAACATTACTATCATATAGAGTAAGGGCAGATTTTTTGTCAAAATACTCAAACTTCCTTAGCATTTTCTTAATTGAATGTGCTAAAGATAGAGTATATCCCTCATTGCATTTGGACACTTGCATTCCTAGGATCAGGTTTGCCTCACCTAGGTCTTTCATATCAAACTGGTTAGATAAATAATTCTTAGTATTATTTATCAATTCCAGTGAAGATCCTAGAATAAGGATATCATCAACATACAAGCATAAGATAACACAACTTTCATTTGTATTTTTAGAATACAAACACTTGTCATATTCATTTGGTACAAAACCAAATTCTATAATGATTTTATCAAATTTGTTGTGCCATTGCTTGGGAGCTTGATTTAGGCCATAAAGAGATTTTACTAATCTGCAAACCTTCATTTCTTGACCTTTAGCAATAAAACCTTCAGGTTGCTCCATATATATCTCTTCTTCTAAATCTCCATTTAGAAATGCTGTCTTTACATCCATTTGATGGATCAGCATATCATGAATGGATGCTAAAGCTAGAAGGATTCTAATAGAAGATATTCTAGCTACAGGAGAGTAGGTATCAAAATAATCTAATCCTTTCTTCTGGATAAATCCTTTGGCCACTAATCTAGCCTTATATTTTTCTATGGTACCATCGGCTCTAAGTTTCTTCTTAAAGATCCACTTACAACCTATTAGTTTGCTGCCTAAATGAAGGTCTGCTAAAAACCAAGTATTGTTCTCCATGATGAAGTTGTACTCATTGTTAATGGCTTCTTTCCAGAAAGGGACATCAGGAGAGGATATGGCTTCTTCATAAGTTGAGGGATCACCTTCTATCAAAAATGTGAAGAATCCTTCTCCTAAATTCTTTTCAATCATTTCTCTTTTACTCCTTCTAGGTTCTATGACTTGTTCAGATTGAGAATTAAGCATTTGGTCATGAGAACTAGTAGACGGAATAAGAGAAGGGTTAGAGGAAGATGAAGGGGTTCTATCCTTGAAGGAAAAAATGTTCTCAAAGTAAACTGCATCTCTAGCTTCAATGATTTTGTTATTAGAGATTTCATTTACTTCAGAATGGGTTACAAGAAATCTATTGGCATTACTATCTAGGGCATATCCTATGAATACAGCATCTACAGTCTTTGGTCCTATCTTCCTCTTTTTGGGTTCAGGAATTCCTACCTTAGCTAGGCATCCCCAAACTTTGAGGTAATTAATCCTAGGGGTTCGACCTTTCCATAACTCATATGGTGTCTTATCATTAGTCTTACTGGATATCCTATTAAGAATATAACAGACTGACAATAAGGCTTCTCCCCAAAGATTATCAGTGGCACCTGAGATAAGAAGCATGACATTGACCATATCTAAAAGAGTACGATTCTTCCTTTCAGCAACTCCATTGGATTGTGGTGAATAAGGAGCAGTTACCTCATGAATAATTCCGTGCTCTTCACAGAAGTTAGTCATTTCATTTGAGGTATACTCTCCACCACGATCTGATCTAAGGATCTTAATCTTCCTATCCAACTGGTTCTCAGCTTCAGATTTATAGACCTTGAATCTGTCTAGAACTTCATCTTTGGTCTTAAGGAGGTAGGTGTAGCAATACTTTGAACGGTCATCTATAAAAGTAACAAAGTATTTCCTACCGCCTCGGGTCAAGACCCTATTGGAATCACAAACATCACTATGGATAAGTTTTAGGAGTTCAGAATCCCTATGGACAGATTTGAAAGATAATCTAGTATGTTTGGCTTGAACACATATCTCACATTTGTGTTCATCGTCTATAGAAGTCTTAGGGATAAGATCTAAGTTCATCATCCTTTTGATTGATCCTAAGTTCACATGACCTAGTCTACCATGCCAAACATTTGATGATTCAACATTTGCAACAAAAGAAGGATTTGAACTTTTATTCATAGTACTTAAAACAAAAAGTCCATCTTTCACAAATCCTTTTCCAATAAATAGATCATTCTTAGAGAAAACTACTTTATTAGCCTCCATTATAATTTTGTATCCTGAGGCTACAAGGAGGGATCCACTAACAAGATTCCTTCTGACAGACGGCACATGAAGCACATCTTGAAGAGGTAAAATTTTTCCTGATGTCATTTTCAGATCTATTCTTCCTCTTCCCATAACTTGTGCCATTGAGCCATCTCCTAGGGTCACGCCTCCTCCACCTGATTCCTGATAGGTTGAAAAACAGGAGCGATCAAATGAAACGTGAACATTAGCTGCAGAATCCAACCACCAATCATCAGAATGGAAAGACAGGTTTACTACAGGTTGAAAGCTTACAGACCTGAAGGAGCTGGAAGAACCATTCAGAATCATGTTAGCCTCTGGCTTGCCTTTTCCCTTGAAGGAGTTCTGGATAGGTTCTTTCTTCCTTTGGAAGCAGTTGATGGTTGTATGGTTGGTTCTACCACACACAAAATAAAATCTTCTTTGATCCTGAGTCTGACCAAAGTTTCTAGGTTTTTGGGGTTGAGGGTTTTGGTGGTGATGGTTTTGGTTTTGGTGATTTTTGTGAGGAGGTTTAAAACTCTGCTTCTTTTTGAAGGAGTTTTTCTTGGATTTGAGATGGTTGTTTGACTTAGATTTTTCATAGCTTTCTACAAGATTTACCTTAGCTGTGTCATTTGACCTAGCTTTGGTCTTGGACCTATATTTCTCTTATGTTCTAATTCTTTGTAGAGCTTGAGAGTATGTAATAGATCCTTGTAGATGTAGAAGGTCCTTTGCCACTTTAGACCAGGAAGGAGGGAGTTTATCTATCAAGCACCCTATTTTGTGCTCAGTAGAAAAGACGGTTCCCTTGGCTTGAAGCTGCCTAAGGTATTCTTGGAACTCATGGATTTGGTCATTGATAGGTTTGTTATCTACCATGACATATTGGTTGAATGTGGTAGAATTGAATCTGTCAATTTCAGCATCATCACAACCATACTCATCTTCCAAAGCATCCCAGAGTTCTTTTGCGCTTTTATACTAAAAAAATATGTCGTAGAGTGACTCCGACATAGCGCTTAAGATTCTGTGGAAGCAGTGGTAGTCAATTTCCTTAGGGGTCTTAGGTTTAGAAGAAGAGGAGGACTTGGAAACCCCTACGTCAGACTCAGTTTCATCAGAATCATTTGAGATGGGCGTGGACCCATCGATGGCAGAAATCAGGCCTAAAGTGGTAAGCCAAAATTTCATCTGGCTCTGCCACCTCTTGAAATAGGTGCCATTGAATTTTGCAGGCTTTGCAGAGAAAGTCTCTTCCTTGGAAGTCATATTTCTAAGGTCTGAAAAAATTATATTTACTCAATAAGATGGTTTTGAGCTAAAATTAACAATTAAAATAATTTTAGTAATAAACCCTTAAATTTTTAGTTTTTCAAGTTTTGATAAGGTTGGGTTAGCTGTAGGGGCCGGATCCCAGCAAGCGAAGGTTCACTAGGAACTCTTAAGTACCGGTCGCTTAGACGATATTTCGCCTTGTTGACAGAAGGGCCCTTTCGGCTTGTTCCCAAACAAATCTTAACTTTTAGAACTTAAAAAATAAAAAAAAATTTTACTAAGTTAATTAATTGTTTGATTTAGCCTAAATTAAAATATTGAGTAAAAGAAGCTAGAATTGATGGAAAAAAAAATTGCTACAGTGTCAATTCTAACAAGATCAGTTGAACAATAATTTACTTAAGTGATGACAATTATATAAGAACAATTGTCCGAAGAGTAATATATATGACAATGATCAACCAATGTGAATATTCAAAAATAATAATAATTGTTAAGAATGTAGCAGAAGCTTTGCAAATTGGACAATAAATGGGACAATAAAGAAGAAATTGCTACCAGAAGCTTGTAAATGGGACAATAAAAAACTTGCTACCAGAAGCTTTGTAACTTCTTATGGTCTAAATTAGAACAACGGAAGCTTTGCTACCAAACTTGCTACCAAACTTTGTAACTTGAATATTCTAACAGTAGCTTTGTAACTTGCTACCAGAAGCTTTGCTACCAAACTTTGAATAATCTAACAGCAAGAAATTGTAACTAAACTTTGAATACTTTAACAGCAATGTGAATATTCTAATCAAACTTTGAATATTCTAACAACAACGTGAATATTCTAATCAAACTTTGAATAATAGGAAATTTGAACAAAGCCTAAAGACATGCAAGATTAGAACAAGAAGAATTTTTTGATAAAGTACGACACTGTACTTTTGTAGTATAGTTAACAGTAATCAGTAATGAAAACGTTGAGCAAAATAATTGATTATTAATTTTTTGTAATTATTTAACAGTAGCGAAACTTTAGATGCTAACAGAATTGTAAATGGTTAACTCTTAGATTGTTGGAAATTCTTCAATAATACTTCGGTTTAAATCTGCACTAAAAAAAATTAAATTGTTACCGGCCTCCGGGGAAGTCGTGCACGTAGCACTGCCCTAAGAGTTAGCTCGGGTCTATGTGCAGACTGAATCCGAACGCCCCTAGTGGTAAAATCCCCGCTCCACCGGAATCCTGTTGTCGCACACGACTCGGAGAGAGTGACCCCGACTTAGCTCTGCCCAGAGCAACAACGAAGAACAGTATAATTGTTTAAGAGAAATTTTGAAGAGAGTTTCAGAATTTTTTCTGTAGAATAGAAAGAATGAGAAGGATCTAAATTTATAGGGTGTTTGGTACTCTCCAACGGACAGAAAATTAAAGGATAATAAAAGAAAACGTTACACAATAAAACAAATGTGTAACATGAGGTTCAATGAACCTGGACAATATTAATTGTACCAAACGTTACAAAAATTAAAGAATGGTAACGGTCAGAAAATTTTAAAGAGGAGCAAAAAAGGTTTTAGGGTCTCAGCCCGAACCCGAAGAAGGAATCAGATCGACATTCGGCGCCCGCAGGTGTGGGCACGTGCCCGCACCTGTTACCCGCGCCGAACCGAACCGAGCCGAGCCGGGTCGGGCGACGCGTGTGGCCCATGGGGCTCCCACTCAATGATTTTAATGAAGCAAGATGGGAGGAGTGTATATATGCACATTTGAAAGCTACTTGCTAGCCAATGTGGGACTAAAAATACTTGAACTTGAGCTTTTGCTCAAGCTACTGTACTAGTAGCTAACAATTCCCCCCCCCCCCCCAAAAGGTCAAGTTCCAAAATAATTGAAGAAAATAAATAAGAAAAAAATTAACAAGAAAATAAGAGAATTTCTGGGCAGTTGTATACTATGCATAAATGAGATGGGCTACAGCCTTGAATCTCACGTAGTGACTATTAACTTTGTCTGAAGAAGAGCTTGATGGACTAAGCCTTGAATCAGTCTTCTTGAACTAGATTCAGACTATAGCACACATAGTACGCTAGAGGTACTTGGGTCTATCGGGTGGCGCGTTTGGTTGGCCATGCGCACTTTTACACATTCATGAGAGTTGTCTAGAATCGTCCTGTCCTATAGTCGCAGCCCTCACGACCTCTCATATAGGTAAGTCCTTAAGGGTTGGTGATAGGAATCAATCCTGCATATCATGCTTGGACTTATTAAGAGTTTAAACTCAGCCTATCCATATCACAAAAGGAACACTGTCACCATAGGGATGGGGTATGAATGTACACATGTACAGCCTCCTGGGCTTTTATTTTAAAGAGAATTTAATCTCAGGTCAGTGTTCCATAATAGTCACCTAGTCCAGCTTGTTTCTACCCATTGAACCGGCTTCTTGGGATCTCTAGTCAGACTCGGCTGGGTTGCCACTGCTGGTGACTATACTATGGGCTTAACCCCATCCCCCTCGATGATTCTAGGATCAATGTCCTAGACAGACCCTTCGTCAAGTGGTCTGCAAGGTTCTTTTCTGACTTTATATAGTCAAGAACCACATATTTGCCCAATAGGCTCTTTATTGACTTGAAGCGCAGCTGCAGGTGCCTGTTCATCTTAGCATTCACAGAATCATGCTTTAGTAGTTCTATAACAGATTTATTATCACAGTTTATAGAAATTATAGGAATAGGATGAACTGAAATAGGTATATGCATAATAAGATTTCTCAGCCATTCGGCTTCTGTACATGTAGTATCCAAAGCTATCATTTCAGAGTCCATTGTACTTCTGGTTATGATAGTTTGTTTACATGATCCCCAGGAGATTGCAGCTCCTGCTAGGGTAAAAATATATCCAGTAGTGGATTTCATATCATGTGAATCAGTTACCCAATTTGCATCGGAGTAACCTTCTATGATATCAGGGTGTCTAGAATAATGAAGTTTATAATATAGAGTACCCTTAAGATATCTAAATACTCTGTCCAATGCAGTCCAATGCGACTGATTTGGGTTACTAGTATATCTACTTAGTCTTCCAATAGCAAATGCAATATCAGGTCTGGTCCTATTTGTTATGTACATAAGGGACCCTATCATCTGTGAATATCTATGTTGTTCTATAGGAGATCCTTCATTCTTCTTGAGAACAACATTACTATCATATGGAGTAAGGGCATGTTTTTTGTCAAAATACTCAACCTTTCTTAGCATTTTCTCAATTGAATGTGCTAAAGATAGAGTATATCCCTCATTGCATTTGGACACTTGCATTCCTAGGATCAGATTTGCCTCACCTGGGTCTTTCATATCAAACTGGTTAGATAAATAATTCTTAGTATTATTTATCAATTCCAGTGAAGATCCTAGAATAAGGATATCATCAACATATAAGCATAAGATAACACAACTTTCATTTGTATTTTTAGAATACAAACACTTGTCATATTCATTTGGCACAAAACCAAATTCTATAATGATTTTATCAAATTTGTTGTGCCATTGCTTGGGAACTTACTTTAGGCCATAAAGAGATTTTACTAATCTCCAAACCTTCTTTTCTTGACCTTTAGCAATAAAACCTTCAGGCTGCTCCATATATATCTCTTCTTCTAAATCTCCATTTAGAAATGTTGTCTTTACGTTCATTTGATGGATCAGCATATCATGAATGGATGCTAAAGATAGAAGGGTTCGAATAGAAGATATTCTAGCTACAGGAGAGTAGGTATCAAAATAATCTAATCCTTTTTTCTGGGTAAATCCTTTGGCCACTAATCTAGCCTTATATTTTTATATGGTACCATCGGCTCTAAGTTTCTTCTTAAAGATCCACTTACAACCTATTGGTTTGCTGCCTAAAGGAAGGTCTGCTAAAAATCAAGTATTGTTCTCCATGATGGAGTTGTACTCATTGTTAATAGCTTCTTTCCAGAAAGGGGCATCAGGAGAGGATATGGCTTCTTCATAAGTTGAGGGATGACCTTCTACCAAAAATGTGAAGAATCCTTCTCCTAAGTTCTTTTCAATCCTTTCTCTTTTTCTCCTTCTAGGTTCTATGACTTGTCCAGATTGAGAATTAAGCATTTGGTCATGAGAACTAGTAGTCGAAATTAGAGAAGGGTTAGAGGAAGATGAAGGGGTTCTATCCTTGAAGGAAAGAGAAGGGTTAGAGGAAGATGAAGGGGTTCTATCCTTGAAGGAAAAAATGTTCTCAAAGTAAACTGCATCTCTAGCTTCAATGATTGTGTTATTAGAGATTTCATTTACTTCTGAATAGGTTACAAGAAATCTATTGGCATTACTATCTAGGGCATATCCTATGAATACAACATCTACAGTCTTAGGTCCTATCTTCCTCTTTTTGGGTTCAGAAATTCCTACCTTAGCTAGGCATCCCCAAACTTTGAGGTAATTAATTCTAGGGGTTCGACCTTTCCATAACTCATATGGTGTCTTATCATTAGTCTTACTTGGTATCCTATTAAGAATATAACAGGCTGACAATAAGGCTTCTCCTCAAAGATTATCAGGGGCACCTGAGTTGAGAAGCATGGCATTGACCATATCTAAAAGAGTGTGATTCTTCCTTTCAGCAACTCCATTGGATTGTGGTGAATAAGGAGCAGTTACCTCATGAATAATTCCGTGCTCTTCACAGAAGTTAGTCATTTCATTTGAGGTATACTCTCCACCACGATCTGATCTAAGGATCTTAATCTTCCTATCCAACTGGTTCTCAGCTTCAGATTTATAGACCTTGAATCTGTTTAGAACTTCATCTTTGGTCTTAAGGAGGTAGGTGTAGCAATACTTTGAACGGTTATCTATAAAAGTAACAAAGTATTTCCTACCGCCTCGGGTCAAGACCCTATTGGAATCACAAACATCACTATGGATAAGTTCTAGGAGTTCAGAATCCCTATGGACAGATTTGAAAGGTAATCTAGTATGTTTGGCTTGAACACATATCTCACATTTGTGTTCATCGTCTATAGAAGTCTTAAGGATAAGATCTAAGTTCATCATCCTTTTGATAGATCCTAAGTTCACATGACCTAGTCTACCATGCCAAACATTTGATGATTCAACATTTGCAACAAAAGAAGGATTTGAAATTTTATTCATAGTACTTAAAACAAAAAGTCCATCTTTCACAAATCCTTTTCCAATAAACAGATCATTCTTAGAGAAAACTACTTTATTAGCCTCCATTATAATTTTGTATCCTGAGGCTACAAGGAGGGATCCACTAACAAGATTTCTTCTGACAGACGGCACATGAAGCACATCTTGAAGAGGTAGAATTTTTCCTGATGTCATTTTCAGATCTATTCTTCTCTTCCCACAACTTGTGCCGTTGAGCCATCTCCTAGGGTCACGCCTCCTCCACCTGATTCCTGATAGGTTGAAAAACATGAGCGATCAAATGAAACGTGAACATTAGCTCCAGAATCCAACCACCAATCATCAGAATGGAAAGACAGGTTTACTACAGTTTGAAAGCTTACAGACCTGAAGGAGCTGGAAGAACCATTCAGAATCATATTAGCCTCTGGCTTGCTTTTTCCCTTGAAGGAGTTCTGGATAGGTTCTTTCTTCCCTTGGAAGCAGTTGATGGCTATATGGTTGGTTCTGCCACACACAAAACATAATCTTCTTTGATCCTGAGTCTGACCAAAGTTTCTAGGTTTTTGGGGTTGAGGGTTTTGGTGGTGATGGTTTTGGTTTTGGTTTTGGTGATTTTTGTGAGGAGGTTGAAAACTCTGCTTCTTTTTGAAGGAGTTTTCATGTATGTTGCAGTAGTCATGAACTACTTGCTAGCCGATGTGGGACTAAAAATATTTGAACTTGAGCTTTTGCTCAAGCTACTGTACTAGTAGCTAACATTTCATACTGTATTTAGGGGTGTAAACGGACCGGACGGATTCGGACAGTCCAGTGTTTTAGCTCGGACCGAAAATAATATCGAACGGACATGAGTCCGGCTCGGTTAAATTCGGACCAAAAAAATTGTGTTCAGATCCGTCCGATTATTTTGGATTAGGTTCGTGTCCGACCCGATATTTAAGATAGGACGGAGACGACCTTGCCATCGTGGATCTTGATGCCAACAATCGAATCCGGAGGCAGCATGTGGCGGAGGTCATGGAGGAGCCGAACGGAAGAGAAGACGGAAGCGACGTGCGGTAGAAGACACTGGACAGAGAGAAGTAGCAGCCGAAAAAAGGAAGGAAGAGGAGGAGCCGAGAAGATGATTCTGTGTCTCTTTCTCCTACTTCCTCTTTTATTTGGAATGAAGTCTGAAAGGACTTTAAAAAAAAAAAAAGGTGTTCTCCATGAGAGAGAAAGAGAGAAGGGGGGATGGGGACCGGGGACCGAGGAGTCAAGGAGTCATGGGGTGGGTGGGGAACCGAAGAGTCAAGCTTTCAATGGAGGCTAGAAAAGGTCCTTACCTCCCTACACGTGTCGGTGTAGATTAATGTTATGACTCTTGCCATATGCTCATGGGTGGTGGTGTTGAGTGGCCTGTCAGGAACCATGAACGCATGCCACGTATTGAAAAAATCATTTGAAGTGTTTATGTGTTTCAAAAACTTAGTCTGGTGCCAACAGGTTTAGGAGTTTTCGGACCTGACGGACCGGACATACATATGATCAAACCCGAGTCCGAATTCTAAACGGACAAAAAAAATGTTCAAGTTCTATTCGTTAATTAGATCGGACGGTCCACGGTCGATCCATTTATCGAGTCGGACTCGTACGAACAACGGACTGTCCTGTCCATTTTACAGCCCTAACTATATTCATGTATGTTGCAGTAGTCATGAACTACACGTACTTGTATATATACTCTTGTGCCATACCTTAAATTTAGCTGATGCAAACAATTGTTTGGTCCACATATGACTTGTTTTACTTTTTGAAGCAATATGTGTACACTGGTAGGTATTGATTAGAAGCAACAAAAAGTTGGCGATGGCCTAAGAAGCACTGCAACATACAAGGTAACTAAGCAATGTATATATATCCTTTGTCACGTTTTAATTAACATCTTAAATATTAATATGATCTCTACTATTTGAAATATATACACATTTATGTGGGTCGTACGCTTTTGGAACAGATCATTAGGTGGAGGAGGAGAGATGTCCTCTACAATATCTCCATCGGCCGACGAGGAGTTGGTGGAGTCGATGGCCAAACGAGTGGTGGAATGCTTGAAAGAGCCCAATACTTCGATAGTACGTGTGGGTGGATGGAGCGGGATAGGAAGTAGGAGGGTGATGGACCATGTGGCTGCAGCCTTAGCCTCCTTATGTGATCAGCAGAACAACAAAGGAGAAGAAGATGACTTCTTCTTCTGCGGCTGTGTACGAGTGACCAACAAATCATATATTCCACTTGAGTACGAGATCCGAAAGAAGGCCGAACAAGTGATAGGAATGCCTCTTCCTGCAGGCGGAGAAGAGATCTACTGGAGAGAGATTTGTGTGGCCTTGAAATGGAAGCCATTGATACTGATAGTGGATAACTTGCGAGGAGGAGAACAACTAGACGCGAGAGCATTAGGAATGCCTAAGTTTGTAAGAGATGCACGGGGTGTTCAGCATCTGTTCCTGAAGCTTGTCTTCTCCAATCCTCCGCGCTTTTATGGAGGATACAAAGATTTTGAAGAAAAGTTTCGTGAGCTACCAGACGATGTTGCGCTCCGGATGATCCTATATGAAGCCCGCAGTTCGGCAATGTCCACTGTGAAGGAATACCTTCCGGACGTGATAAGACGCAAGTTCACGTCCGGGCGAGAAGAGATGACTTCCATGATGCTCCCCAGCCTTGCGCTACTGCACGACGAATTCTTCGGAATGTTAACAGCTGAATGCGTCATCCAATGCTTGCTCTCCTCTATGCTCTTCTCTTTCCCCTCCTCCTCCGAATTAGGCTGTCCCCTGTATTACTTGAGCTCTGAAATTCTTTGCCATCCTTGTTTTGGCAATAACCAGATCAATTCTTGGGAAGCAAAGCTACTTCTTGAAGCCCTATCACTGGATCTTCGAGATAGACAATTGATGTTCTATCGGAAAGAAAATGAAACGTTCCATATCTTTGATGATGTATACGACAAGCTTGCTGCCTTGGCATCCTCTTCTTCTTCCAGCTCGGGCATCATGACTCAATTTCAGGGCTACTTGGTCAGACGCTCTAGAAGCCTTAAACGGGTGGACATGGCTGAATGGAGCCAAGACCTAACGAGGATCTCCTTTGCCGATGGCTGGATCAAAGAAGTACTCCTTCCACCACCCTCAGCAGCTCCAGCCAACTTTCCTAACATCTCCACCTTGATTCTACATAAAAACATACTGTTGGAAAAGATTCCAGATGATGTTTTCCTATATATGCCAAACCTTCGAATCCTTGATCTCTCTTATTGTAGCAGTATCGGTACGCTTCCCTCCTCCCTCTCTTCCTTGTGCTATCTTCGTATGCTCTACCTACAAGGCTGCAGGGAATTGCAAACTATCGAAACTACAGGACTCGATAATCTAGAGGTGCTCAACCTTGATGATTGTCCCTTGCCTACATTGCATAAGGCTTCATGGTGCCATATGCGCAGCCTCAAGCGTTTCAGTTTCAGGAATGGGCTCATAAGTCTTGGAGAATTGCAACTTTCGCTGAAAAATGTCAAGGTCTTTGACAACTCCTCTTACGATTTACATTCATCAGCGCCGACGGCAGACGCACTACAGAAATGCAAGATTTTCATATTATATCCAAAGGAAGAGGAGGAGGAGGAGATACGAAGGAGAATAACACAAGATGCTCACCTACGGGCAAGCGACGATAAGTTTCCCTATAAGGACATCTATGCTGCTCAAGTAGATCGTCGTCATATCGATACTGTTGAATATCCCATTGTAGCTGCAGGTGTTGACAACCCTCATGAGAAATGCTTAGAGATCAATGGTGGTGAAGGACTCTGGAGTCTCTATACATTATCACTGATACTCCGACCTCGACTTCTCGCTCTGCATAATTACCAACATGCTCAAGCAGGGATATGGCCTATTCCAGAGCTACAAACTTGTCATATCAAGAATTGTAGCGACATGGAATACGCCTTCAACTCTCCAGAAAGAGGAAAGGATCTCTGGAATCTTAAATGTCTGGAGACACTGTGGATATTCAGCCTTCTGAAGCTGTCTGCGATTTGCGACAACAGGTTTGAACAACAAAACCAGAACTTTTTGCTTCTAAAATCCATCTATATAGAGTTTTGCCCGAACCTTCTTGTATTGTTCCCTGGGGCCATTCACCTTCCGAACCTTGAAGTGATGGAAATAAAGTTCTGCGCTAGGCTTGGTAAGTTGTTCACACAACATACCGCTGTCGGAGAAATTGGGCTACCGAGGCTCAAAAGGTTGCGCCTATTCGAGTTGCCGAAGCTGACTAGCATCTGCGAGGAGGAGGGTCATCTTCCTTTGCTCCAAAAGTTGGAAGTAAGGGGCTGCTGGAATCTTAAGAATGTTCCAATATTCTCAAGTTCGGATAGTACCTGCAGTGATCCTGAAGTAGCCGCCAAGGTAGTGGTGGTTCGAGGTGAAGAAGGGTGGTGGAAGAACGTACAAGGTGGTTCCAAGAAGCTGGACCATATTGATTTTAGGATGGGATTTGCCTCTGCGGCACCGAAACATATACCACAAAGATGGAAAAGAGGCCCTCGTCGACGTCGTCGTCGTTTCCCACTATCATTATAAGAGGTGATCCGTCTTTCCGGCCATCATTTGGCTTCTTACATGTTCTTGTGGTCATGTTGATTGATTCCCTTACTATTTCATATATATTATCTCTGGTTGTCGTTGATTTGGTTTGCATGTTTGTATTTTCGTGTGTGGGTTGCTCCTAGAGACTCTTTCTGGATTGTATCGAAATAAAGAGCAAGATGTATGTATATTGGAGTGTGATAGTGTGATGACCAATATGACTCTTGCATAAAAATAACATAAAACATTTGCTCAGGTTTATGTTGATGATACTCCTCTGAGCATTTTTTGTTGCATTTATTTTTAAAAAACATTTGGAGTGGATTTATGTTACGATTTTGTATTGTAATAAAGTGATTTTATTTTCCCTATTAGTCCGTGGACTATATTAGATGAAGAGTTTCCTCCTCTACTACTTTTATTTATTTATTTATTTATATAAAAAGTGGAGAATATGAATCATGAGTTTCGTAGGCTAATTAATAGTGACAATTACATTTTTTTTTTATGTTGTAATATTGTGTATTCTTAAGATGTATGTTGTAATTGATGAGGGAATTACAACAAATTTTGTGTGGCACCAGAGAATGATTCGAGTTCTACATGATTAACATTGTATTGGATATGGAGATAATTTGTGCTTGAGGACTAGAAAAATGGATAATTAGCAGGTTTATACCTGAAGGGGAAAAGATATATTAGTAAATATATTCTGCTCTCATGCGTCATTTCTGTTGGCGTTCCTACATGTGTGACGCTTCCGGCAGAGGATTGGGATGTCTCTTAATGCAGCATGGTAAGGTAGTAGCTTATGCATCATGTCAGCTTCATGATCATGAGAGAAATTATCTAATCCACGACTTGGAGTTAGCAGCGGTGGTCTTCGCGCTTAAGTTGTGGAGGTATTACTTGTACGGAGATCGGGTAGAGATTTTCACCGACCACAAGAGTCTTAAGTATGTGTTTATCCAGAAAGATCTTAACATGCGTCAAAGAAGATGGGGTTTCTATCTACCATATTTCTATGGGAGTAATCCATTTTAGAACAAATTTATCTCAATGGCGGTTTTCTATCATCATTTCCATTCTAGGTGGCAATGATGTAGGATGAAAATTTTCTATGAGGGTTTCTACGTGTTTCTACACGTAGAAACTCTCATAGAAACTCTCATATCTCTCATGACAATTATTATTGGGCCCCATACATTAAATTGGTCCTTTTATTTTGTGACACCTAGGATAGAAATGGATAACCATTGGAGAGTAGTTTTTTTGTGTGTGCAATTTCTATGTAGAAACTCTTCCAACTAGGATAGAAATTTTTTTAAAGTACAATGCCAAGTAGGATAGAAACTCAATTTTAGAAATTACCATTGGAGATGGCCTAATAACACTACTTACTAATCTTTGGGTGAAAAAAAAGACATTCCCAATTTTCCATAGAGTTCAGTTCAGTTCCAAAATGTATGGGTGATTTACCCAACGGATTGCTAGAGATAGAAAGGTTGTGGGTGTTTTTTCTTGCTCAGACCAACTAAGAAGCAAACTTTCTTCTTCACTTCACATGGGTTTCTTCCAAATAGGTATATTTAGTTACTTATATATATTTTAAAAAAAACGCAAAAAAATATTAAAAAAATGGATAAACCGAACCGATTTAATTCGGTTCGGTTTGATTCGGTTTTGGGTTAATTCGGTTCGGTTTCGGTTTTGATTATTCGGTTTTGGGTTAATCGGTTTGGTTTAAACCGAATTAACCGAATGCTCACTCCTAGGCTGTGGGTGGTTTTTCTTGCTCAGACCAACAAAGAAGCAAACTTTCTTCTTCACTTCACATGGGCTTCTTCCAAACAGGTGATATTTAATATTAATGCACATATAGATATAGATAGATAGATAGATGTGGGATAGAACCGTTCTCTAATGATTTTTACAAACAAAAAAAAAAGAGGATTCTGGCGACTTTTTCAATAAATCGTTCAACGTTACCTCAAGATTGGATTTTGAGATGGTAGGCACCTCCCTTTTTGGTTTTTCCAGTGACGAATCTTCCCTATCTCTGTTGTGTTTTTTTGGGGTTTTTGTTGTTGTTGATGGGTTTAATTTAGTCTTGATATTTATTGATTCATTTTCTTGATTTTCTTTTTCTGCCATTAGTGAGAACGGGTGGACAACATTGAGGAATAGATGGCTGGAGTTGATTATAGTGAAGAAGAACTTCCGAGAAATCCCGGAAGAGCCAAAAAAAAAAAAAAGACATTGTTATTTTTCGGATTTCGGATATTAACAAGAGAATATATATATATATATATATATATATATATATATATATATATATATATATATATATATAATTTACTTATCAGATTTCGGATATTCGGATAATAACAAAAGATTAGGTAGATTCAATATTTTTTTTTATCGGATCAAATCGGATTTATCAGTTAAACTAGACGGATACGAATCCGAAGTGTCAAACGAAACATCCGTTCGGATATCGGATCGAATTCGGATATTACAAAAAAAAAATTAGATATCGATACAGATATTGCCAAATCCGTATCGATAAGCATTCGTTGACAGGCCTATGATATAGTTGTCACCCCATACTTTGTTGGCGTCTTAACGCCAACTCCTATTTCTAAAAAGATTTTATGTGGGCCTCAATTCCTCTTTTCAAGCGGAGGCGTAATGGCGCATAACCCATTACTTGGGAAGCAACTCCGATTTCCAAATAAATGAGAAAACAACAATATCTTAATCCAAATAAATGAGAAAACAACAATATCTTAATGTGGCTGCTGGGATTCGAGCCCAGGTCTCCACGGCCACAACGTGGAATTCTAACCACTAAACTACAGCCACTATGTGATACTAATCAAAAATTATTATTAGTTATGTGTTAAGTCAATGTTCATTTGTCTGCAGAGTGTTTGAATTATATTTGTCTGAAAATTGTTTGGCGTAAAAAAAAAAGCATTAGCATTTGTAAGATTTGAGCCGGAAGACTATTTCTTTGCAAAAGGGAGGGAAAAAAATACGGGCGTTTTGGTGAAAGAATGTTCATTGTTGGTGAATCGAAATTATTCCCCCATAATATTCAAGGGTTGATAATTGGATCACTTTGAAGCCTTTAAGGATAGTACAAGCTGTCTTTCATTCATGTGGTGCTAAGTTTTACAAATGTTTTGATTTGGAGGTCGAGCAAACGGATGGGAAGACGACCTTCATGGCGATTTGGAGGAAGAGTTGTATATGAGCAACCCAAGAGTATCGGAGATAATTTTATCATTTTGATGCTCTCTATGTATGATACGATACTGGTGGAACGGAATACCACCATGATAGCGAAGTTGAAGCGCCCACTGGACGTAGTTTACTCTATAAAGGATTTTGACGTAGCGATAATCTTGGAATGCAAATCGGTCGGGATAGACGGTCCAAGATGCTATGGTTGTCGTAGGAGAAGTGCATCAAGAGGGTACTAGATATGGACGGGTCAAGAAATGTGAGCACCCTATTTTGCGTCTCACTTCAAGCTTAGCCCCGAACATTGTTTGTCGACCGAGGAGTGTCTTATGCTTCAGCAATGGAAAGCTTCATGTATGTATGTTATGAGATGTACGAGACCAGATATCGCACATGCGATAGGATCGGTTAACAGGTATCTTTCAAATCTAGGAAGGATACATCGGAATGCAGTCAAACGGATCATACGATATCTCTATGCCACTTCTAGTTGACGGATCATACGATATCTCTATGCCACTTCTAGTTGAAGTTTTTCATATGGGAGTGACGAGCCAAAGTTAGTCGGGCACACCAACACTGATATGGCTACGGATGTAGACTGTACACCAGGAGAACTACTTTGAGCTACATGATGATGATCGCATGGGTTGTAAAAGTTTATCTCTTTGTCTACGATAGAAGCAGAATTCGTTGCAGTGACAGAAGATCTATTGTGGATGAAGAAGTTCATGCCGGAGTTGGAGTTGAAATATAAATAATACACATTGCTTTGTGATAGTTAAAGCGCTATTTACCTCAGTTAAAACTTTACATTTCATAGCATGTCAAAGAATATAGCAACTCGGTATTTTATTGGAACGAGATGAGCTGAAGGCGAATGATGTTAAGTTAGATAAGGTCCATACGGATGATAATGGAGTAAATATGCTCATGAAGATCCTGCAAAGAGAAAATTCCGAGTTTTGCGAGAGGATCGCTGGAATGGCAATCCCCTCTACCTAATCGAAAAGGGATAGGTTTATGGACTTGGGTAAGATTTTCTTCCTATATGAAGAATAATACGGAGTGTGACGAGTTGGAGAATACTATTGAGTGCGACGAGTTGATAATGCCCATTTGGACCGTATGAACGTCCAAGTAGTGACCACTATATGTATAGGCATGGCCAACCTGGAGGTTTGAGTTATCCTAGCATTGTCCGGGGGGTCACTTGCGACTTCGTTCTCTTGCAGATCATGTTGGATCTGAAAGGTTGTCCAAGTCCAAAGTCTTATCGAACTTATCTCTTGGATCTAACAGTATGAACTCCTTGACATTTTTTTAAACATTGATATATTTGAGGTCATCATCATCTATGGATTATCCCTCTTACAACATTGATATATTTGAGGTCAACATTGATTATCCCTCTTACAAAAAGAAATGTACCGTTATCCTCAAAGCGTCCGTAGGTGTGGAGTTGAAGAGACGCAAGTGTTGAATAAAATTTCCACATCATTCATTTTTTTAATTTCAAATGAGAAAGAAAAAATGAGAAGGATTCAAAGAGCAATAATGCCCCAGGCAGTCACAAATTTTTTTTAAAAAAAAGCTAAATATTCGACAATTTCTCTTCACTTGATAAAACACACTCTTTTATTAAGATATAAATGTATGTACAATTTCAGGATATAGAAGTACAGTGAGTGAAGAGCAAGATATTTACAACCAAAATGGTAGACAAGGGGATCAAATTACCTAGTGATCAAAATGGTCTGCTCCCCTAAACTTTCTTAGAATCCCTAAAAGAATCTATTGAAGTACTCTACAGAACTCATTGCCAGATGTTAAAACCAGCTATAACAGTAATATACATGGGAACCAACTAAGAGACCATCACGACAAAACATCCGAAAGGTCATCCATTGGTATTTGAAGACCCAATAAATCATGGTCTTGAAGTCCATCCTCTTCGATATCGAACCACGAAGCAATATCCTGTCCTTGAGCACCGAAATCACTGACATCTATATCTGGCAGTTGCAGATTACCTAAGTCCATGGCCACAGCATCATTTGACAAATCTTGCGCCCCTGAATAACTAGGAAGCAAGTCCAATTCGGCCCTCCTGGCGCTTCCGCCAACAGTTTCACGTGATTTAGGAGCCGAAGGCGAAGCCTGACCTATAAAGCCGTTGAAGGAGGCAGATAGTTGGGTCGTCTTCTGCTTGGGTTTCGATTTGTTCTTTTTATCAACCTTGGAGTTAGATACAGCCGACCTACTAATCTTAGGAGTTCCATTTCTAGATACAGCATCTCTGTTTTGCCCTTTGCCTTCTCTCTCTCTGTCACTCCTCTTTCCTTTTGTACCATTTACAAGTGAACTTCCGAGACCAGAAGGTGCTCTTAGGGCACTACCCACAACATCGTCGAGCAATAATTCCTTTTTCTTCAATTTAGTTGACCATGGACCCTCAGTACATATCTCATCTGTCAAGTGATTACCGGATCTAATAACATCAGGATACTGTGCTGGTTGTGAGACTAAACCGTTGTTTTGATCTGCAAAACAGAACATTACAAAATAATAGCTATTTCAAGGTGAACTGAGAAAGGTGGAATAAAAAGATTATAGGCAAGCCATGGGTCCAAGCAAATCAGTCCTAAATACTTCATTTATCAGAGTTTAATAGCAATGTGTTCTAACAAAATTACCTGTGAAAGATGCATCTGAAGGTCGGGAAGGAGCAAACCGAGCAGCCGCTGCACTTGAAGACAGATCCCTGTCTTTAGCACCATCATTGTGAGAAGATACAGAAAGGAACATATCCCTGAACACTGGCTCTCTAAAGCAACTAATTTTCGTTTTCTCAAATTTCCGATATCGTGCTAATGTTCGTTTAATGAAAGCCTGGGTAGCTTGCTTGTTAGTTCTAGCCATGTTCTTGCTAGCAGAAGCCTGTTGCAGAAGTATCAAACAAAATTAGCAATAAGTTCTCTTACAGTCCAGGATAAAAATTCTTTAAACACAGCCATTGGAACAAGCAGGGGTATAAGCAAACATATTAACAAAATGAGGAGTTTCATGATTATCACAGTTCTGCATGACTACAACCATGTGCACAAGTCATTTACAATTCAGATAACAGAAACACCATATTTAAACATTTACAAACCCATATAGCATGAGTAAATAATAAACCAATATGGATGACTGTATAGATCATACTGGTGCCGTTATAATAGAATTGAAAACCAGGGGGCAAATATATGTTACTATCCTTTTGCCTCAAATTGTAGAAGTAAACTCGGTAAGCACACATCATCCACTCCCAAATAAACTCATGTTACAGCCGACGAGTATTTGTTCGTCTTTTTACCTTCAATATCATATAGCGACATAGGCAGGGTGAGGAATTAGCCACCGCTTCTTTATATTTTGAGATTTTGTTTGGACAAAACAAATGGAATGATAACTTTTTGTACCGAACATCAGAAACAATTCTGACACCAAAATTAAATGCACAATACTGGAAGGAACAACTTGATATTGGACATTAATCATTAAGGTTGATGGTGCTGGACTGACTGATGGTGCAGGTGATAGTTGCTGGAAGTGGGAATAGTGAGGAGCTGGAAGTTAAGGATTGTGTAGCAACAAGCAAGCTTCTGATAGTAGTCGTTTATGCAGCTTTTTCATCTTATGTTGTGTTAATGTTTGTTATGTAATTAAGACAGCTGTATTGTCCAGCTTGGATGTGGAACCTTCAGTTTACAGTGGGGATTGGTAATATCAGTTTTGTATTAAGAAACCATGTATTTTTTGGTAGCAGTGATATCTGGTTGGATGCTTGACTTGGAGAAGACCAGATAGAGTATCTAACCATTTTCTCAAAAAAAAAAGGGGCTTATTCTTAGCAAACAACAACAAAGCCTTTATCCCAAATTTCTGGGACTTATTTTAGTAAATATATGTATAAATCTACAATGATTGCAAATTACTTAGGTTTCACTTTAGGCCAATAGTCACGAGCAATATCAAGGTTCAATACGGAAGTCTTAGAATTTACTTCTGCCTCGCTTTTTTAAGTGTTGGGTTTGGTACTATGGCAGTTTAGTGGTCACAGTTTCTCATTGTTTTGACTTAAGATCCCTAAAACTTGTTTCAAAGGTTAGAGTTTCAACACGGTTTTATAGATAACTGTATACTGTTTGATGTTAATTTGGTTTCATATCATTGGACTATTGGTTTATTAACCATAAGATAAACCTGACTCCTCTCATGCTCATCTTGGTTGCACGGACATGACTATGACACAACATATATGGACACACAACATTGACATCGCACACTATTTTAATGTCCTAGTGTTTTTAGGAGTGTCCTGTCCAATACATGTCTGACACGACTCCTCACCGCCATGACAAATCTCAGAAGCGTGCTTCCTAGACTAGACACTTATTCTTGCAACATACTCTGGTCTAAGCAACCAAACTCAACAGATACCTGTTTTTCATATTACCAGATGTAGTCATTCACTCTATAGGTGATGCATGTGGGATGCATGTCATATGGTAGGTTTTCCTGCACGTAGCTAAACACCGTTGATATTGGAAACGTATAGTTCAAATTCAGGTATTTTATTTGCAAGAATTACATCTATAATTTCAGGTAAGGTCCCGAAACTCGGTTTCTATATTGATCTTAATAGAGAAATGGCCCTTACATGACCTAAATTAAAAAAGAGGAGAATCCATGCAGTCAACGCCAAAAAAAGAAAGAAATTAAGATAAAACTTCTGCTGTTTATGTACTGATCCAGGTTCCTCTCCCATGGTTTTGTTCTGAAATTCGCTGAGATCCATATCTCACATCTACCTCCCATACCCCATAATCCAAAAAATACCCAATTCACATTATTAGGCAACTAGATTTTAGTATATATTGAATTCTAGGTTCACACAGATAGATGTCCCCTAAACATAACCATTGTAGAGTTTCCACATCGAATACATCGTAGACCATCCCAATGGATGGCTTATATCATTTATTATGATCTGCACTCCAATAACAATCTGCAGACAAAAAGGAAATTATAATTTGCAACTAACCTATGATTCAACTGGTCCAAAAATGAACATCTTTCCAAAACACAAATTTGTTTATAGGTGTTTCTTGGTTTGTAGATCATGATAAACCGTTTGAATCATCACTTGGAATGTCCCAAAATGTAAATAGGCAAAGCAGGAACAACTATTTTGATTAGTGCCCAGGGCCATGAATCCTTCCCCTTGAGATAAGTGTGTACATGTGTAGCATCAAGGGACGATATATAATCATCAGAAAATACATAATTACTACATATTTCTCGTAAACCACAAATGTGCAGGTACGTGCGTTCATGAACACATAATATGAAGGGACAGAACAATAAATAGGTAAATGTTAGAAAATCAAGAAGTACCATATATTTTGCATAAGCAATTTCCACAAGTTTGTCCATCGAAATACTCTCAAGATCCCTACAAACAAAAGAGTACCGAGTAAAGAAAGGGCAGAACCTGAATCACGAAGGAAAAATAAAATACTTAATGATAAACAGTGATTTGAGGGATAACAGTTTCAATATGACAAACCTTTGCTGAGATTTTCTTGCTTCCTTAATAGTCTTCCCTAATGTCAATAGCATCCTTTTCTTTTTCGCAACCTATTTGATCAACAAAGTGATATTTAAGATGAGGACGAGGGAACATCAGACAAAACTGTTATAGAATTTGCATCAGAAAACATTACAATTCATTCTCAAATTTCATGTTTACTACGCCACTCTGGATTATGTTTCAGGTCTTCACAACTCCGTAATATCAAAGAACAGAACCATCACGTCAATCGAGTTAATATTTGAATTAGTTTACTAAATTAACTGAATGATAAGCATATCTTTGCATTTAGCTAATACAATGACATATTTTACAACGCAGCACCCAAGAACATCCAATGATTGAAGACCTTGATTCTTCATCTACCTTCACAAAGTTCTTATTCCAACTCCCCAGTTAAAAAATAACAAAACCATGCAGATTAATGGTTTTCAGGTTCTTTGTCAAGAAACATTGGTACACATGTCAAGTCCAATTACAAGACGTCATTCGTCTGGACAAGATAGTGCACAGACAAGTTCGAGGGACTTTGTTGGGCTACAATAGTTTGAACGAGAAGTTGCAGAACAAGACAACAAGAGGAGAAATTGTTTTACACAGGATATTTTGTGGACAGTCTAATCCTCTCAACAACTCTTCAAACTTCATTAGAAGAATGCATCACATACGAAATGCAGCAACAAGAATGTTACATAAAAACCAACTTTCAGTTTCATTCCTTGTGAGGCAGAGAAGTTCTCAAATCATACATGTTGATCATTTGGTTGACAATAATGTGATCTGAAACTACTACTAATCATCGACTACAAAATGCATGCTCAAGTCTTATCAATTTAACTTATAGGTCCTAACATATAAATTCATACATATTCGGACTGCACACAAGGATATGGACTATTACCAGATTTTAGAAGTAATATCCTATTTGTTAAAATTCAAATACAGAGTTGGATATGGAGCAGATTATTCATATTTGTTCACATTATGGAAAAGAGCTCAGGCAATCAACATCAAATACTTCTCCCAGCAGAGTTGGGTGATTGTCAACCTAAACTACCAAGTTCCTAGCAACGGTAGCTATGCAGAAGATTAGACCTTGCTATAAAACTTAGTGGCATCCTTTGGGATATATTAATAACTAATTGTTGGAGTTGCTTCTGTCCATTTCATTTCCATCAAAATTGACTTGGTGATAAATTTTCTTCACGTAACAGAGGATTTAGTGATTTCTATAAATAAATAAAAAATCTCTGGTTCCATGTTCCCCATTTCAATGTGATTTATCCTGGTTTCTTTTTAATTCCTTAGTTTTACATTAAGGTCACATTTGGTATGAGGTTTGCAAAAATGCCAAGAATTCTACATTCCTAAGAATAAAATTCTCGGGCATCAAATTCATGAAAAATTTATAACATGTGCAATAATATGACAATTTTTATTTATATCAAGTATATTTAGTAGCATTGCATTTATAACCATAGCCTACTGTAGCCTAGTTGGTTAGGATAGTAGTCAATTGTTCTGTAGACAAAGGTTCAAATCCCACCTAAGGCTCTATTTAATTATCAAATTAATTTTAGAATTTTTTTATTTAAACAATGTTACCCAACCTAGACCTGTTGCCTAAACCCGACATAACTGAGATCTGAGCCGAATCCCACCCTAAAATTACTGGAATCCAACCCAGACCAGACCCATACCCGGCTTAGTTGGACCAGGATCCGATTTCCCCCAACTTGACCCCGACCTGACCGTGACCAGGCTGACCCTGACCTATTAGGGACCCGAATCCTGACCTGAACCCAACCGAACCCACAGACCCAGAGGGCCAGACCCATTAACCTGAACCACACTCAGCCAAACTGACCCAATACGGACCCGAACCTGACCCGGATCCGACTAACCAGACCTACGCGACCCAAATCTAATTGACCCAGAACGATCTAAACCCGATAAGACAATTTTATTCGCATGGGAAATAAAAAACCTTCACCTATTTTGGGGTGAATAGGTTTTCCCACATTTGTGGGAAAATGGAATTCCCAGAACTTAAATATGCCTTTTGGGTGGGTGGGGTGGGGGGGGGGGGGGGGGGGGGGGGGGTGGAGGAGGAGGGTTTATAACACCAAAAAAACATAATAATCATGTTCCCATCCTTATATTCCCGTTAATTTTTAAATTCACTTGAACCAGATGCACCCTAAAAGCAAAATCCAGAACCTAAGTATCCAAACCCTTGAAAGTTTCAGCTTAGGCTGGCTTTGAACAAAAATGCTAGGGAACCTTTACTCTTATTCATGTGATCGGCTACATTGATCTTCTTTTGCCTTCAAATTGTAGAACTGATCTTTTGCTACAAATTATGAAGATAAGGCAAAGGTCTATACTAGTAGTGGGTAGGTTTCCTTTATCCAAGCTATCAGAAGCAAAGCCTAGACCTGACAAGAGACTACAACCAAAACTGGAACACGTAAAAAAAAATAATAATAATAACCTCTTTGATGCTTGGATATAATCCTTAATAATGTCATGTTGGACTTGGACATGGAATGTGCTATGACAGTTCTGACATAATCACGGATGTCATATTTCATGGCTTATATAGTTGACCTTTTTGTTAGTGTGAAGGAAAGGGACCTTCTAAGAAACTTTTTGAATTATAGAAGGGTCATATTGGACCATCTATAGGAAATAAAAGTTCAATGCAAATCGGTTCCTTTGAACCTCTTGTAGAAAGGAGTGAGGAATATTCTTCCTCCAGTGAAGATAACATGCTAGTCGGTTCCCTTAGAATATAAAGTTAACGCTGAACTTTACCACAGTATCCGAAGGTAGCTCAACAAGAGAGCTACGCTTGTTTCCACTGGCTGAAGACTTTGTCGGAACTTCGCAATCCTCACCAAGGAAGAGTATCAAGAAACTTGAGCCCTTGCTTTTATGGAAGTTATGCAGGAAATGCAGAGTTTTCACCAATTGTGTAAGAACCCAAAACCACGAAAACAATGGCATTGGAAAGCTTCTTTGTGAATAGTCAGGGTTAAGACCGCTAGTGAAGCAAAGAATAACTGTACAAGGCTTCTAGGACTGTTGCAAAACAATAGCTGATCCTTGTTTAGGATGCTTCTACTATTGTAATGAGCCTCAAGTATTGTGGCACTTGAAACTGGCCTCTATTCTGATGAAGGGTGATATTATATTAAAATCATTTTGTCACAACTTTAAAGGAGCAATTAGTTTGCAATGACGACTGCACAGTGGATATTATGTACCTATTAAAAGGCTGCAAAACTAATTACCTATCGTTAGAAAACAAATACACTAGAAGCTACTAGCATCCAAGTAAATGCCTAACACAGATTATGCTCCAATCAACACCAGTAAATTTATGAGTATGACTAGTGACTACTAAATAGCATTAGCTGCAATAGTGCTTCAAATTCAAAGGCTACACTTGCAGAATATGATCAGATCTACTACACACTAGAAAATGATAGTTGAAGGTAACTAAAAGAATAGACTGTACGCTTGTGAAATGTTGTACCTGTTCATGAAGCTTTTCAGTCAACCTACTTATGCCCTCATCAATATCTTCATCATCACTTTGCTCTAGGTATGGCTGAAATGTGAGAGCAGATGCAGAAAAATACAAATTAGGTCCAAGTGACTGCAAAACTAAGTAATAACATCAAACAGTTATGTAGAGTTAAAATGGAAGAACACTAGGAAAATAATAAATCACCATAATTGTTGAAAATGAACCCTTCTTAGAATCCCATAGAGTTTAATGTGGCAAAGTTATATGCCAATTGCCCATTGATACAACCTTAGTTAAATTTACCTAAGACGGTAAGGTACAGAATAGTCAAAATTTTCAAGCTCCAATGAGGAATATAGGTAATTTTGAAGTTATATACATAAGATTTTGGAAGACAGTAGAATAAGATAGTTAAAAAGAGAAGACAGTGCAGTTTTAGGAGGTGCAGACTAATTTATTATCTTACCTGATTGACTTCTATGAGAGATACTAAAACAAAATCAGGAGTAGGCGTACGAAGTGATGATATGCATTTCGGACTGCAATTTTATCAGTCCGTCCCATTTGAATGGCCAGAGATATTAAACGGTTGAAATTGGCAATACCCATTTGATATACGATAAAATTGCACAATGGAAATGGCAAATGAGTGTCATCGACAAGTTAAGCTGTTTGGCAGTGTAGGATTGTGGTATTAGATTTCAGCACTTCAGAGAACATTATGAGAAATTTTAAATTTTTATTAAATATAAGAAATGAAACTTTAAAGATAAACGTAATTTGATCAATTGTGTAGCTATATGTTTGAATACTTCTAGTAATTCTATGTAGCCATAACATGATAATTTTATTATTGCATAGGCAATTACATATATGGCCTCAAGAGTCTTTATACACAACAAAATTTAATCCAAATCAAGTATATAATACCAATTACAGCCAGTTTTGATCAAATTTTGCCCAATTTGACAAAGATTCGACCAGGTTTTGGCAAATTTCAGAATGTTCTGCTACTCCAGTATAACTTCAGCCAGTTTCAGGTTGAACCAGAAACGAAAACGACCCAAATTGTAGATATCAATCTTTTAAATGTTGGCGACCAAATCTTTTAGCCAAGTTTTGTCGGCGTCTTTCTAGAATACTTTGGCCTATTGTGGGAAGTTTTGCCTAGTTTAGGCCAAGTCCACTTGGTCCTAGTAAAAAAAAATCTGAAATTCATCTGATATTCGTTTAGACTTTAGAGTTGATATCAATTTTCTTCTGCAGCTTCAGATTGTGTCTGCAGAGTCTGCCAAACTCAATATGATACCATGGATACATATTGCTCAACTTTGAAGTTTGATGATTCGCACCAATAAGACAGAACTTAACTAGATTATGCTAGTGGAAGCTTGTAAGATGTGTAACGCGATAAACCGATGAACAAAAGGGACGGTACCATCACAGGAGAAAAAAGATGAGTCACAACATGAGATAGAGCCATGGATAAACATCATCGTGGCATGTACATGTCATATCTGACATGTTTGACACGGAAACAGTCATTTTGGAGATTTTTGCTCCCTAGGAGAACAAAACTTATAGAAAGGCAAGGATAGTATTGAAGAACCACAAAGGAGGAAATAAGATTATGAGATCATTTGTCAATCCCACAATCATGAAAATATAAAGAAATTTGCATTATTGGCACAAGATGCAGTTCGCAATGAATGATATGAAATCAAACTCAAGGCATGCTGCTTGTATATGTACAGTTTACAGTATTCCAACAGAAGCTGTTGGAATGTTGCATAGTGATATGGGGTAGAATGGTTGTTTATGGTTACAAAGCAAGGTTTACAATATCAACTGATACTGTTTCATACTGGTTGTAGAACTCATATTATATATTATCTGTCGATCTGAACCAGCTCGATAAATTTATTAACAGCTGATATATTCACTATAGGGCCAATATTGGAAAGTTCCGGCCAGTACCATGTTCGGTACTTCCCAAAATTGCTGCGACTTGCCTAAATTTCAGCAATTATTTCGCAATTGGCCGAGAATTTCCGGAAAAGGCTAAATTGGATGCAACTTTCTAAATTTTACCATAAGGGACCAAAATTAGTACCTAATTTGGGTTCCACTTTCCACTTTCATATTTTAGAAAAACTTTTTCGAGCATATGCATCGTAGTTTCCAGTTAAACATGCAAAGTCATCTTATAATTTCAGTCATGCTACTGAAATCAACAAGATTTTACATATTTATGGAGTTAAGTTTAAAGTTAAACATTTTACATCTGTTGATTAAATTGTAAAGTTTTAATTTCTTTTCTGACTTGTCAAAACTAAAGCAACCATAAAAAATACTGTCTGAATTGTCAAAACAGATATTCATAGAGAGGGTCCTATCCTGACACAGCTAACGCTTTCTCAAACCTTTCAATAAAACATAACATATTCAATTTGGAAGGGAATAGCATAGCTCTACAAGATATCAACAACTATATAAGATCTTTGAGATATTATTTGCAAGGATATGTACTTACAACATGTTCTGGATAGAGTCCAATTTCACTCAGCTCTAGAAGAACTCTGTCATTGATGCTCATCTGATTATACTCATATTCGCTGCAGACTGTGCTTGAAGCCATTGCCAAGTTAGGTAAAGATTCATCAAGCATACCATTGCTTCCCATATCCTCATATACAGGTTCATTATTGTCCCAACTAGAATTAGTCTTATACGAATTAAGAGCAGGTCTTTCAGCAGCTTGAAAGGTCCCCGATGATTGGAAACTGAAACTTCGCGACTTCAACTCTGAGTCAACTTCAAAACTAGTTCCATATGAATGACCATATAGATAGTCTTCTTTGCCATAACTTTGGTGGTTAAGATTTTGGATCTCTTCTTCTTCGATGATAGCTGAAAGTAGTGCTTGGCAAATTGAAACTCCTGTGTGACTTCCATTCTCTCGCACTAACTCCTCTAGAAATGGTTCAGTACTATTTGTCTGTCTAGCAGGATCCACATCCCTCACACACCCATTCAAGCCACTGAACCCATTTAAGTTACCACCATAGTCATCTCTATTAGAAACACTTGGAATTGTTGACAGTGAATTACATTCGAAGTCATCCTGATAATAAAAGGTGAGAACCATAAGATGAGTCGGGGTTATTTATCATATATTACGCATAGATAATGAAAGTTCTACCACTAGAGGGAGAAGAGAATAACAAGGATGCATAATCATAGTATGTAATTGTTAGAACTCTCCTGGATGAACCAAAAAAAAAACCTACAATAGTGATGATACTACAAGAAGCTGATACCTTTAGGCTCTGACCACTTCCGGTACCACAAGTGCTTCCAGCAGCCTCTTCCGTAATGCGGATCTGATTAATTTGAAACAATTTTGATATGTCAGACATGAATTGGATGAACATAACTATAAAACTTAATAGAATGTTATCCTGATTACTTGTTCATTCAAAAAGTCTGTGTCTTCTGCAGATAAAAATCGAAAAAATTCCTCAACTTCCTTCCAAAATTTACCCGAACAAGCTTTTTCTGCCCAAAAAAATATTAAATACAGTTCTTTTTGTCACTTTGAAATTAACAACTACAAGAAGGGATAATACAATCTGCAAGAAAAATCATTTTAAGTGAAAGCATAATACCCCTATTCAATGCAGCTTTTGCAGCAGCCAAAAGCTCCTCGTGGTCATCATCAGATTCTCCTGTAAAATGAAATGTCAGCAATTGATAATGATGATTTATGAAGCATGCATTTCCCTGCATAACTTTTGCACAAGTATATCTATCTGTGTAGAACAATCATACAAAAGTTACCAGACAAGTCTAATGGTCCACCATTCACTGAAGGCCTCGGACGTGTATGCCCCTTCATCCCCTTGCGCTCAGACCACTTCTTGGTAGGTGGGCGACTTGATTTACTGAACCAAAGAAATCATAGAAGAAGTTTCAATTAAGTTGAATTTGGTATAGAATGTTAGAGACCAATCTTTGACCAAAAAATTAGAAGAGAGATGGTTTTCTTAATGAATCAGCATATCACCTTTCAATCTTTTCGTTACCAGTTCGTGCACTTCTCATTTGCTTTGTAGTGGAAGCAATGTCAAGCTTTTCGGTAGTAGGCATGCCCGACCTAGCAGGAGAAACACCTCGTCCTACCTTTCCATGCCTTTGGGTGCTATCATCCTGATCTTCCTCAGAAACCACCTTGTTCTTTCTAGAAGGAAGCACCAGAGCCGTAACTTTTTGAACAGACGAACCAGATTTCTCTTCAATCTCATTACATTTCTTGCTCTTGTCCTTTGACTTGTTATCAATAACTCCAGACTCCTCGCTTTCTGATAGTACATGGTCACCTTTTGATTTTGATTGTTGAGAGGCATTTGCGGATGAGCGTCTTGGGAATCCTAACCCATCATCATTGACTGCTGCATTATCATGCATTTCAGCTATTGAATACTCATCACGATTTGTAACAACAGGGGGCAAATTTGATCTTCTTGCAACACGTGTTATCTTTTGTGGCCTCTGTCCACCCCACTGTGCTACAGGGGGTGATGATGAGCGTAGAGATGTTGAACGTTTGCGATTAACAACTCCAACAACACCGTTGGACTTGTTTATACACTGAGAATGCTCCCAGTCATCAGAATTTCCCAGCACTCGGTTCAAGTCGGGAGATGCTGCCTTCGACACAGAACCTGAATTTGATCGAGGACCCCGAACAGAAGTAGTCATCTTCATTACTGAAGTAGGACTATAAGCATGACTATCTTCACGTCCATTAGGCCTGCACTTCCATGCAAATATGTAATTTAAAAGTAAGCATCATTTGTTTCCTAAGAATGTAGCAAGAATACACATTCCATAAGAAAAAGGAAGAGTAAAGTACATCATCCCAGGCAAAAACAAATTATAAAGAGAAACAGTACTTGCCAAAAGAATAACCCCATAAGGCATATCTTAGTTGCTAGAAGCTTTGAGGGTGGCACCTTACCAATCAAAACCAACAATACACTCTTCTATCATTTGGAAGGGAAACATTGTCTAGGCCATTCCTAGGAAACGGAAGGCTATCAACACCACTACTGAATCACAATTTCCAATTACAGACGCTCCACTAGCAGGTCCTGGCCTGAAATTATGATCCTAAGAGGAGAATACAGAACCCGATGTCCTAGCCTAAAAATAAGAATTCCAGGAGTGTTCAAGCTAGAGCGGACACAAAAATCTAGCTGAACAGTCAGAATCATGAACGGAAAGACTTGATCGACAGAAGGGGAATTACTAGATGCAACTCAGACACCATGGTTGGCTAACTTAGTGCATATGGCTCTAGTACACCTGATAGAAGGGAAGATTCAAGGAGCTAACATGGATATTCGGACAGGCTAAGTTGATGGCAGTGCCAAAGATGGTTATGTTTGACTTTGTAGTTGATTCCAATTTTGAATATATGCTCATCTGCATGATCACTTTTCTTTGCCGCCGGTGGTCTACCAAACAGTAAATTAGCCTCCAAATAGAGGTTTGACTTCAGATTAGCTGATTATGGTGAACCTTCCCCACTCATGCGTTTGCATAAAACTTCATTTGATCATCAAATTGTTTTGAACTAGAGGATTGGGAACCATCTTCGACAAACACCTCATTAATGCCAACTTGTGAGAAAAAATATTTATCTTCATTTCCACATATTATTGATAGAAGAATTTCGACATAGTACCTAGCAGTGAAAGGTACATGCCATGTGATGTTCCCTTCGTGCATTAACCAGACAAGAAAGCTTCACTATACGCCAAAAACTCATTTTGAACCAACACTATATGCCTAGTTCCATCACCATCATATATATCCTTGAAAATCTCAATATAGCTATTCTACAATTGATTCTTTTCCAAAACCCACAAAAATTAATTCCCCAATAGTACAACTCTTACAACTTTGTATATCTTATTTTGATAGACATGATCAAAAACATAACTCCTTCATTCATTAGCTAACTTTCTCACCTTTAGGATTTACTTGAATAAGTTTGTGGACCACATCATAGCTTTGTCCTGCAATCATTTTGACACCTTAACAGTGATATCATAGGCTCCTACAACTCTTCAAATTTCTATTTTCTTTAAAGGATGTTTAACATAAGAAGCAATAATTCCCTAACAATAACAATAATTCCTGTCTAGAACAAATTATTTGATTTACACACTAGAATGTCTTAAGTTGTTCTTGTTAAACAACTTCTAAAGTAACTTGAATGCTTCTCTTTAATATCATTTTCGTTTACTTGTACTTCACACTTCATTATTTCAACATGGAGGCACTTGTGCTGAAAGCAGATGACATTTTGACTTCTTAAATTTTCTAATCCAAGGCAACTGAATATATTAACCATAGTTTCTTCTATATGTTACCAGTTACATCACTTAGGAAGCCACTTTCGTTGTCTCCCCTCAGGCCATCTACAGCCATGACAATTTGATTGCCAAGTGCCAACTTAGGTAACACAATAATGAACTATTCTTTGATGTACATAAAAAAAATCCTTGGATAGTAGAAAAATACTTGCAATTAAGAAATCAAGAAAGAAAGTTTGGGACAAATGAGAATTTCTATTATCAACAATTGAGAAACTCCTCAAAACATAAAAATCCAGGCTAAGGATAGCAAACTTTTGCTATGGTTAGCACACTTCTGAAAAATAAAAGAAGCGCCCATTTATACAACTTACTTTGTTTACTGAACCATGTCCTTTGTGCAACACTGATTAAAATTAGAAATTTAGAAAATTAAGTTGTACCTGTTTAGTACGTTGAAAAATGTTATTTCCCTGGTAAAGATGTTTCCATTATCAACAACATAGGAAAACATGGTATAAGTTGTTTGTGATATCAATCCAAAGGTGCCCAGATAACAATCACTTTCACATATCAAATTGGACACAAGTAAAAGCAACAATCAAAAACCATCAGTGAGCATACAACGAAAATGGATTTCCTAGAGAGTATAAGAAGATAACCCACCTGAACCCATGGGTATTATTCACCCTTGGTCGAGCATCAGTTACAAGCTTTTGTTGCATTCCTCTTTTCGGTTCTCGATCAATGTCATGTGGTCTAGCCAAAACTGCACTTCCAGAGGCATCGGACTTCACGACAGATCGCTTCTTCTTCATCTTTGACTTTTCCCATCCGTCGACAACAGTTGGAAGACCTCGGCCTTTTTCTTCCGACTGTGTGGCACCACAATTAACAAGTTTGAAAGCATCTGTGTCCTTATCCATATTCCCAGACTGTCTGGCAACGCTATTAGCTCTTGCGTCCATCTAATTAATAACATGCTAATAAGTTATAGCAAAACACTAAGAAATATCTCAAAATGAGTTTATAGTGATCCACATTTAGTCAAAAATAAAATCTGTAGCAGTAATGTTAAAGTGGTATACGGAAAGACTCAAGGAACCAATAGATGAAATGAACTGAATTATTCGTCATATAACAGAATTGTAAATATGATAGAATGAGTTTTATCCAAATACAATACATGAAATACTGAAGTACGCATGTCAACTCGTAACTTAGTGACAAGAAGTTGTCATGTATGCATGTGAAAGTATGAAACATTCCTAAAAATGTCTTCTCCATGTAGCCAAACTATAACTAAAATTAACATCATAACATACAAGATAATCAAAGAAGATACAAGGCAAAAGCATAACCAAGTAAGGAAATAAATAAATTCTTCAAGATACAAACCCGTACTTCCACCAAAGAAGTTCGCATTCTTCTGTTCGGTACTGCATTTCTTGCCCTTTCTTCGGATTTCTGCGGGCCAAGATCCAGGCTACTGGCAGTCAAATGGCTTTGAGGACCCATCTTGGAGGCATTTCCTCCTGGCAATGTAGCATGAGACCGCTCTATACTTGAATTATCATTTCGGGAACGTTTTCTTGGCGGATTATTATAAAACTTATCCATTTTGAAGGCAGCCTCGCCAAATGCTTTTGCACGATCTCTATATAACAAGTAATAAAGAAAAGAAAAATATATGAGTTCATTCAGTCTCTATAAGAAACAAAACAATAAATTTAATTGCATAATAGAGTTGTTATCTATAGAAGGCCAAACATAAGATACAAATTAATAATATACTTGTGGAAAAGTTTGGAACTAAGGGCGAACAGTTGCAGAATATATAGAATGCTTTAAAGAAGATCACGATGATATAGCCAAAAGAACAACTTGACACAGGAGAAGCATACTTCCAAAAAAAAAAAATTGTAAAGATCCTTGCCGATAAAATAATTTGCTTAGGACAGGTATCTTCTGAGATGTGAAAAAGGAATGAGATATACCTCGCCTTGACTGAGCCCTCATGGAGATTATTCCTCAAGCGCTTGATCTCCTCCACGGATGAAGAAGATAGGGGCTTGATAGAGGTAGCAGGTAACCAATCCTCCGCAGAAATGCCAAAGACAGAAGTAACTAATCTCCTCGTTTCGCCAGGTCGAGGGAGCTTCTGATCTAAAACTGTTGTTTTCAAATCAGAAACAAGTGTCTGTAACAAATTAACACCATCAGCTTGAGATGGCAGGGAACCCGTTCTTGATGTGCTCGGAAACGAAGATGAAATTCGACTCTCACTGCCCTCGCGGAAACTTCCTGGCCTCTCAAGTGAAGCAGATGAATGTGGCCCACGCTGCCCATTTGGGTGGGTGGACCCGTCGGAGAAGCTCGAGGGAAAGTCGAACTTGGTACTAGCTGCCATTCTCTTAAAATTCTTCAAGGGTTGTGTGCCCTAAAAAGATGAAGAATAACAGGCGCATGAGAGATAAGAATGGCTAGTGCTTATAATCATCAGATTTGGATGTTCTTACAAGAGCTACTATATACAGACAAAGAATAACACCCGCAAAATGTTCACATACAATCATTTAAACGACGTAAATGCACTGCCATAAAAAGTACACCAGAACTCATATAGCAACGAGTTAATAAAGAATATGGCTTAAATAACCTAAAATTATGTCCATGGAAAATACCGCACTCAATAAACAAGTAGTCATCCAAAAGTGGAATCGGGGGTTAACATTAAGTCAAGTGCTAGTCAAAAAGTTGAAAAGTAACAAGTGAATCCAGATTGGCCAAACACCCAACAGTCGGAACTTATGGTCTTAACTCGCATTCTTTAGGCTTTTCCTGGTGCCTCCAAGCACAAGAACAAGAATGCTTAGGCCCAGTTTGATTTACAGTTACATTCAATTTGGAGGTCACTTCAGAGATGAACATAATGGAGTAGTTGTTTGACTACCATCACATTTCATTTGGGTCTCAACCGCCCATTTTGGAAAATGCCCACCTCTGAGCATTCTAGAAATGCCCATTTGGGAAACTGTAATCCAAATGGTTGTTTACCTGGCTAGCCCATTTCTGGAATGGGAGTTTGCTAAACGCCCATTCCAGGGTGCTGGGTGGATGGGTGTACCAGAAACAATCATTTAAATCCCCAAATGACTGCACGTGTATCTACCCTTGAGGGAACGGAGGGCTAGCGAAACGAACTTGCCTAGTTCATTACGTTTTGGCTACATATCAAGACCATATGAAACGAAATGTACAAGCCAAACTGGCACCAATAGGCATAAATTATAGTAATACGAAGGAAATACAAAAGTACAACCAAATACCACTTGTTCTAGCACCCTATATTAACTTATTGAAATAAATAAGGCTACATTGCATTTAAATACCTTCAATTTTCACATTTTTACAGGTTGCTAGTTTGATGCCTCGTACTATTTTTTATTAGCAAATTTCAATCATGAACTTTTGAACGTTTGCAACTAAGTAACATCCGTGAACCTTCTATCACATGTGACAGTCACATGGAAATATGACTAATGTAGGGCAATTTTGCCCCTAGAACAAAAAAAGTAAAAAACTATGTATCTCCTTTCTTTATCGCATCCCCTAAAACAAACACTGCATAGAAGGTATTTCATGCAAATTAGCCAACAAATAAATATATCTGAACATAATTCGGATTCAATGGACCTGGAGGTTGGCCAAACCCTAACACTCGGAAGTTGTGACCTCAAATAGAATTCATTATGGTTTTCCCACTACAATTAAACTGACTAAATTACAACTAGCTGCCACTAATTCAACGATATTCAAACAAAATTCAGAGTTTATAGATTCATGATCAAGCCAATTCAAACCTAACATATCACAATCAACAAATGTACTTCCATGGCAACTAAATAGAGCTCAATCTTATGAATTGAAACTAATTCCACAAGTGATCTAAAGCTGATCATCATCAAATACACTAACAAATACCAATCAAAAACCCTACAATTATCAATTTCCTAATCCGGCCAAATTCAAACCTAATATATCACAATTGAACAAATTAGCCAACAAAAGAATGATGTCTGAAGGTTTCAGATTAAATGGAACCGAAGGTCGACATCAGGTCAAGTATCCTAACACAGCATTCAATAGGTTTGCCTGCTACATTAAGATGATTAAATTAGGAAACTTACAACTAAGAGTCACTGATTCTAACTTTATTGACCAAAAAATCAGATTTTAAACAATAGCTTCAACTATAGATTCATGATCCAGCCAAATTAAACCTAATATAACCACAATCAACAAACGCACGTACCACGCAACTAAATAGAGCTCAATCTCTGGAATAGAAACTAATTCCACAACCACAAGTGAATCCTGGAAAAAAAAAAGGTTTAACCCACTTAATTGAAGGTATAAAAATGCAAATTAGCCAACAAATAATGATACCCAAACATATCTCAGATTCAATGGAACCAGATTGGCCAAACCCTAACACTTGGAACTGGTGACCCCAAATCACATTCAATAGGGTTTCCCTACTACATTAAGATGACTAAATTATAAAAATTCAGATTCCAAAGCATAGCTTCAACTTATCCTCACTTTATTCGCACAAAATTCAGATTCTAAACCATAGCTTCGACTATAGATTCATGATCCAGCCAAATTTAAACCTAACATATCATGATTAACAAATGTACATCCACCGCAACTAAATAAAGCTCAATATTACGAATCGGAACTAATTCCACAAGTTATCCACTAGCAAATACCGATCGAAAACCCTAATTTTATCAAAATTTTCATTATCCGACCAAATTCAAACATAATATATCAAAATCTAACAAATTAGCCAACAAATGATGATGTCTGAACATACTTCATATTCGATGGAAACCGCATGCGATCAATTCGAAGAGGAGGAGCTCACCTGAGAGGGATCGGGAAGCTAGGGTTTTGGAAAAAAAAAATCCCAATTTGGGAGGCGGAATCGAGGGATTTGAGGTGTAATTGGGGAATAATTGCCAAAATTGGAACAAATTTGGGGGAAATTTTGAATGTTAAAATTTTTGGGAAGATTTGGGAATAAATCTGAAGCAAGAAAGAGAGAGATGTGTTCTAAAGATGGCTTCTTTTTCTTTCCAGTTGGTATTAATTTTTTGGAAAATGCTAAGTTTACTACCAAATTTTTACAACCTTCTTACAACTACTCTCTTCCATCCCTTACACATGGGTCCCATCGGGTCCCACCACCACTCTCACCCCCCTGCTACATGGGCTCCACCCGGCCCCACCATTTTTTTCTCTCCTCCAATCGAAGTCCGACACGTGTCCGGTTGTAAGGGAGTTGTAAAATTTGGTTGTAGGCATAGCAAAGCTCTAATTTTTTATTACTTGCTTCGACGAGGTTTGACGTGGATGGACGGCTGGGATGCGAGATGGGGGACTAATCGGACGGTAGATTTGGCTTGGAGGGAGGAGGCCATTGGATGGACGGTTGGGATGGAAGGTGGGGAGGACCCTCTATGGACTTGTCTTTGTTGGTTTTTTTGGTTATAAGCCGGAATTTCTTTGGATTCCGAATCTAATATTGTGCCTTGTAATAAAAAAAAAATTCATTTGTAAATGGCTCAAAGTGAGCCGTCATTTGTAAATTATTAACCATTTAAATAAAAATTTATGTAAAATTAAAAAAAAAATTCTGCATAATCAACTCTTTTTATCCATATATATATCCAAAACAAATTATAATTAAAATATAGCTATATTTAACAAATTTCAATAAAAATATAAATATATATGTAACAAATCTGAATTCAAATATATTTAAAATTTTAAATTATTTTTTGGTAATATCAAAAAAGAAATTTTATTTTACGACAATGCACGTGAATTTTATAGTATATATAAAAAACTTTCAAGGAAAAAAAATTTCTTTTGTCTTGAAAATATATGTAAATGATTAGAATTTTTGTTTTTAACAAAAGAAATAAATGTTTATACCTCATCTTTCACACAAACAAATCATAGTTTGGTTGTATTTTGCTTAAAATATTTTTGTGCCACAAAGCTCTCACTTATGCAGAGCATGAGAATACTTAAGATGCATGCAGTCTTAATCCATACGGAGCTGTTACTTGAACCGCCGCGGGACTGGCACGCGCTGGCCCATGGCTACGTGGCGCGTTTGCATTGGCTCTCCAGTCCTGGGTGGGGCCGTGTTAGCAGGGAGAGCAATGGTTGGCCGTCACGCAGGCACAGGTCAGCCCTGCGGATAGTCAAAATAATATTTTCTTAATACATAACCTTCGTTATGTAACTTTTGATGGTATCTTTCTTAAAGCGGATTTTGAAAATGCTTACTACAAAGTAGATCGAAATTTTTTGTTAGACATTATAATAGTTGCTACTAATAAATAAGAAAAAAAATATAATCAAAAAATAATCTACTTTTACTGTTGATATTTTGACCTCCTATGTAAAGAAGAAATAAAAAGAATACACACATGCTCAATCTGAGCATAATTGGTTTCCAACATATAGAAAGAAATAAGAAAAATACACGCCAGCTTACGTCATATTAAAATAAACCATATTTCTATTATAGCATAAATAGAAGCCCACAGTTTAAATATTTCTTCCCTATATATTTTAATTTCATCTATATATCATTTTATCTATATATCATGTTAGTACATATGATTTCTCGCTAAAAAAAATTGTTTTGCTCAAAGCAATTATTCCACTCAAAACATTATGCTCATAAATCCTAACCCTAATTTCTAGGATTCTTCTTTTCTTTTCTTTTTTGTGTGATATTTTGTTGGTTTTGTTTTCTTTCGTCGGAAGTAAACTCGAACAATGTTTAGAGGTATTTATAGAGTTTGTGGATAAATTACTATTTTTTATGTTCATATTAAAATGATGATTTTGTCCCTACAACTGTTCTAGTCGATGGACTTAGACTGACGTGTTATCCATATGACAAATATTAATTTGGATAATATTCTGTTATGATAAAATGTAAACTTAACTAACTCTCATGTTTATTTAGTATTATACTATTAAGAATTTTCACATAAATACTCTACTTAATCATCTGCACTTTGCAATTCAATTGTTTCTCCCCTACTTCTAGTACACAAATTTGGCATAACAAAAGAGAAATAATTCCTGCGACATTTTTGTTTTTATTTTTCCAATTTTTTTTGTAAGTTTTTTATAACTATTATTTTTGTGACAGAAAACTAGCAAGTTCTCGATAGATTTAAGTTTGGATTTAAATTTTATATTTTTGTTGATTCTTGCCCTTGATGATGCAACATAATTACGTAGTGCATTTATATTACAGTCCTTAAAAATGTTACATAATATTTTTATATTATATTAAGTTTAACATTAGAAGTCAATGTCGGTGCTTGTGCCCAACATGCTTGTAGCACGTATAAAAAAGGTTGTGTGTGTCCGTGCTTTGTACACTTTCCACACTTGGTATATTGTAATGACGAATTTGAGAATCAACGAGTAACAAGAGTTTTGAGTCGCATCTAATCCAATGGCTTGGTTCTACATGAATTCTATCACATAATGTGAGCTAAATGTCACGGACTTAGCGTTGGGCATGACATAAAAGTCTATTGATTTTGGAAATTTTTTTGACTTGTCCCCCACTTTGTTTGCCACAATTCACGGTACACCCCATTGTTTTGCAAAAATGTACATTCTCTCTCACATTGGACAAAATCCGTCAGAAATATTTTTTTTTTACCAAAATACTCCCGTCTTCTTCTCCTTTCCTCCTTCCTCCTCCCGCGGACAGGCCGTCGGTGCTCCCCGCCACCGCCTTCGCTCCCCCCCCCCCCCCCCACCACCGCCCCCTCCTCCTCCTCTGGCGGACAGCAGCAAGCAGCAGCGACGGCGGCAAGCAACGGCAGCGACGGCGGCAAGCAACGGCAGCAGCGACGGCGAAGACAGGGAGGGGGGGGGAGCACACGTCGAGGAGAGGGAAGGGGAGCGGGGGCCGGAGGCGGGTGTGGGGGGAGAGGGTGAGAGGAAAGAGGAAGAAGAGAATGGGAGGAGCATTTTGGTAAAAAAAAAAAATTTGGTCAAGACAGTTGACCGTCAGACGGATTCCGTCAAATGTGGGAGAAAATGAACATTTTTGCAAAACAGTGGAATGCACCATGAATTGCGGCAAACAAAGTAGGAGGCACGTCAAAAAATTCCTTGATTTTACAACATAAAATCAAACATATGGTAATCAATCCTTCAATAACGAAAACTGATCTAACTAAAAAAATATATTACTGAACATCATCACATCAAGTTTGGGGAAGCAATACAAATGGACCGGGCATTCTAATAACATTGAAACTGCAACATTCTATAATCACAAGAAAAATCAGACACCAGAAAAGAATTATGGCCAAACGGCAAGAGAAAGGGTTAACTACAAAAATGACAATCGGATACAACTATAACATCCTAATGAAATTACAAGAGTGGCTTATTTCCTCAGTAACTTCCCATCGGCGGCATGCCAAATGGAGGCATTGGAGGCATCCCCATTCCAGGCATCCCCATTGGAGGTGGCGGCGGGCCTCCAAAAGATCCACCCATTCCTCCTCCCATGCCCGGCACAGGTGGTGCTGGCAACGCAAGAGGAAGTAATTGCGCATACATGTTCTGCAGAATAAACACGACTTTTAGTACATGCAGCTGCGGATGTGACGACATTTTTCAACTTCCTGTTTGAGTACAAGGACTGATTAAACATAAAAATGAGATTATTGTGCGTACCTGCTGAGCAACCATGTCCTTCTCTTCCTTCTCCTTACTTTTCACTTCATTTAAGGCTTCAAGCTTATCTTTCACGAGTTCATCCACTTTGCTTGTGTATTCGCGCATAAACTGCATATATTAAATGTTTCATTTTGAGCAATGCCGTAGGTACACAGACACTAAGCCAGGTGCCTCGTGAAAGAGAAGTTACAGATTTCAATTTAGTAATTTTTGAACTGAATGAGAGCTGAAATTCAGATAATCACAAAACAAATTTGCCCAAGGGGAAATGCTTATGTTACCTGCAATAGGTATGGGAAAGCAAAGTCAATCATATTGTTCATCCATGCAAGCTCTAGAGCAACATCAGGTCGGATCAAGTCATAACAAATAAAGAGGCAAGAGGCGAAGCATTCTTTCTTTCCCTGTAAATATATACATAGAAATATTGTCGATCATGCTGCACAGAGAGGAATCATGCAAGACAGGAAAACAAGAACGTAATATGCTTATTGTTGTTCAACATTACTACTAAAACGCCCAGCAAGATTTAACTGTAAGTTTATTCTCAAAAGAAAAAGATTTAGCTGTAAATTAGGTGTTTATAAGGTAGCAAACAAGTTGATAGTCAGATAAAAAGGAACTCAGAAACTGTACAAAAAAAAAGGAAAAAAAAAAAAAAAGACTTATATGCTCTCTGGATTGGTAAGCTTGACCTAACACCTGGGAGCGAACAAAATATCAACGAGCTAAATAGTTTAGCCAGAGGAATAAATCGAAATTATGACAACTGGTGGAGGAACCAGGAAAAGTAATCAAGAGATCCAGGATAGCCCATTCCGTTCCCAACTTTTTCCATGTGATACTTTCATTCCACATCCGACCACATTTTGGTGAGGAAAGGATTGGGTGATGAGGAAGTTGACTAAGAGTTTCAAATGCAAAAATTTCTAGTTAAGAGGAACATCAAAAGCGAGACTCTGATGGCCAAAGATAGAGAAATATAGGAGGAACCTAATTTAAGTGTAACAACAGATTATTAGTAGAAAGCATCAAAGTTTGAGTAATCTAGTAGGAATATATAGCTCACAACAAGAAAGGTCACCGTGGAGGGAGAATACAGTAACTCAAAAGTCATGGCAATAGAAGTGAAGGGGCACTCTTAGAACTACATACATACCCACCAAAAGGGTGACTGAAAATGGAAATACTCACTAAAATGCATCATTTCAAAGACAGGGAATGTAGAAGGCATACATTTAGCAATTACACAAACACAAAATTCATTTGATGCTAAATACAAAAATTGCATAAGCTATACCTGCTCAATGAAATAAACTAGCAACTCCTCCGATAGCTCACGTTCACCAGACTGGGAGCATGTCTCCATAGCATCTTTGTACATTTTGTCCTTTTTGGAAAGTGCAATGGACTGCTTCCATCTACCTGCTTTCTTATAAATATATGCAGCAACCCTTCTCATCTCAAGAAGCTCATGTTTCTCAATCTGATCAGATTAATAAAAGACACCCTTCAGAACTTTTTTTCTTTAACAAGAAGATTTTGAAGGTAAAAATTACAACATCTTTACCTTCTGTGCAAGTCCTATCTGATCAAAGTTATCATGCAAATCGATGGACTCCCGTAACCTGTCATAATCCTCCTCCTCAACATATATTTCATTCAAAGCTTCATTGACAGCAGATACATTGTTACTCTGTACTGCAACCATGTAGGGTTTCACAATATGCAAGTAGCCAGCCTGCATACAGGAAAGAGAATGTTAGGAGTAATCAGATAAAAATACAGCATCGTACCAGAACAGAAGATATTTCATGAGACAAATATGATATATCATGTAGCAGAGAGCTCTCCCAACCAAAGTTATAAGATAAAATCAATAAAGAACACAAGATATCGCTGCAAACCTTCCGCATGATGTCAACAACACGTGTGTGGTCCACACGGAGAGCAAGCACATTGAGAAGATCATTAATAAGGTCTGGATGCTCCTGCAAGTAGAAATGTACTGCCTTGTAGTAAAGCTCAACGTTTGCAACTTTAACAGCGACATCCTTGAACTGCATGTGATCCCATGCTTCAGGAGAATGGTTCATGATAGTGGTAGCAGCATTGTCAAACTCATCATACTGTATATACAAATACGTTAGCTCCTTCCAGTGCTGCTGTTCATCACATGCACGGATAAGCTTGGGGATGTTGAGGCGAGTCGAGAAGAGTTTGATGTGCTCCATAAGCTTCTCTGGACGATATCTGGCATACAGGACTCCCAACTCTGTGAATATACCCATATGCGCTCGTTCCAAACCAAGACCACTCTCCATAAGAGAGATTAGCTCATTGAAGCATCCTCTGTTCTGATAATAATCACTGACCTCTTCTAAGTCATCAACCTGCAAAGGAAGAAGCCAAAAATGAAACTTCACATAATCTGCGAGTTAAAGGTCTTCAGCAACAACGGAAGAAAGAAAGACTAAACCATAAAACTGGAATAAAATACTAAAATCATGAAAGTAACCTGCACAATTATATTCAAGCCACATATTTGCGCCAAGCGGAACTCCTCTGCATCCACGCAAGCAAAACAGACCTCCTTCCATGTCTTTGAGCTATTTGCTTTACGGGCTGCATCAACTGCACCTTGAAACTGCTTGAGCTTCACCAGCGTACAGGCCAGTTTTGCCCAGTTAGAAATGAAGGCAAATATGATCTTTGCAGCTTCATATAGGGCCTCATCGTATAGACGGTCACCAACATTTTGGAGATTAGCAACATTTGGCATAAGAATGAACTCTTCTATTTCAGTCAGCCTATCGATCTTTGCATACGCATATATGAGTTCACTATCCACCTTTGGCTCTTTAGCCTTCTGCCTCACCATCAACAAGTACTTCACCAAGTCATGATAAACATTAGCATCCTCAGCAGCCCGAATAACATCCAAGAATTGGGTTGCGTCATCTGCTCGAATAAATGACTCAATTGCGTCACTCACTAGCCCCTCCCGCAACTGGGCTTTGGCTACCTGACTCCAAACAGCATCTTCTTCAACTCGGAAAGCAAACTCCACAGCCCGCTCTATGCTTTGGATATTATCCAAGAGGACATTAACAGCCTGCACATTCAAGTTGAACTTCTTAAAAATGGCAAAGGCTTCCTCGTATAATTGTGCTTCAACGGCAACCTCTCCCACTGCAGGTCCATCAAAGTTATCCAATCTATTGATGTAATCCATAACCCTTGATGCGTCTGCTTTGATGGCAGTTAAGATAAGCAGGTTTTGCAGATTGAAATTGCCACTGAAAGCAGAATTTTGGAGCACTATCTTTTCAAGAAGTTCAATCAATTCATGAGGAAGATCAGCAGTCATGAAAGCTTTCACGGCTGCAGAAACTTGTTCAGGACTCTTGCTTTCAGGCAAAGCAGTGGAAACAACTTGATCAATAAGCTGTCTTCTATATTCATTATCAGGCACAAGCACTTTCTCCCAAAGATCAGCATCCATCCTTTCCACAACGTACCTGAAATTTGAAAAAGTAATAAATCAACAAAGTAAACTAAAAGGATAAACAGATAAGTAGTATTAGATAAATGGATGGCATGACCGATACCTGGCTTGCAGTTTGAACAACGAGTTCTTATTTGTAACATTTATAAGCTCATCGTCACACTGTCCTCGTCTATAAGCAACAACTGCAAGAGTTGGATCCCGTTTTTCACAATATTTACCCACAACACGTGAATCGTAGTATGGATTGGTGGTGAGAAAATGCTCTGGATTGTTATTGCTGTCTATGATAATTTTTCCCAGAGCATTGTGAACGTGAACATCTTGGCTACCCTCACTCACAAGATGTTCCAAAAACTGTGTGAGTAAACGAAGGCGATTCCTACAGAACATAAGCCAGGAGTGAGGTGATTGAGTTCAGATACAAATATTTGGGTGGCATGGCAAGGTACTAGGTCTGACCTCTTTTCGCATTCATCCACAAGAGGCTCAACAGGAAGGAGAGAACGAACTGAAAGAATAAGACCTTTGATGAAATCTTCTGGACACTCGTCATCAAGCAGTTGCCCAACAACCAAGGGGGCATTGCTTGGATTCACCTATAAGATAAATATCAATTTTCAAGTTACTTTATTGGGCATTGCTTGGATTCACCTATAAGATAAATATCAATTTTCAAGTTACTTTATTAGTCCACTCTAATAAAACCATCCACAGATCAAGCTGTGTTATAGAGAGCTAATAGAAGCTGAAACATAAAGAATGCATTAATTTTGAAGAGATTCGTACCTTCTGCACATAACCTTCGATATATCGAAGCATGTTGTTTGAGTACAAGTAGTGAGTTAAATCAGGGACAAAACCAAAACGATCGCAGACATTGATCAGGGGGCGGGCATCTGGAAGTTTTGCCTCCATTAGAAAATTCTTCGTCTTCTCAGCATCATAAAAGTTAGATTCTCTTGTCACCCGTTCGACTTCTTTGATTTGACCAGTTTTGGCTGCAGCTTCAATATATTTGAAGTGTATATCCGGATCTTCACTGTTTCATTATAGTAAACATATCACACATTAACTAGAGCATTGCCTTTGCAAGTACCTTCTAAGAAAGAAAACACTAAACTTCAAGAATGTACCTAGAGCTCAGGTATGATCCCAGAAAGAAGTAAAGACCTTCATAGGACTTGAATTGCTCAAAAAGTTTAATGCAAGCTTCCACACCCAACTGCTCAGAATACTCTTTGGCAGTCTGCAGATATGCATTTATTTTGAACATACAACACATCCACTTAAATAATGCCTCAAAACAGATAAAAATAAATAACATCACCTGCACAATTATCTGAAGATTCCCTCTCAAATTTACAAGCAGAAGGTCTTTCATGCACTCCAGAGCCCACTCCTTTGAAAGGGTCCCAAAGAATTCCACTAAAGACTGGGAGCACAACATAGTAAATTCAGTCTCAAAATAAAAACTGATTAGACCAATGCGGAGAAAAAATGACAGACCTGTGGCTCAATGGCATGAGTATTTACAATAACACGCTTAATATCCTGCAGTTCTGTATAATGCTGCACTAGTGAAGATGTGTTAATCCTAGGTATAAAACAAAATATATTTCAAATTGGCCATGGAATGTGGATCCAACCTGCAGAGCACGCATAAACAAGCCAGCCTTTTCACATAGCTGACCAATTCTAGGACGATCATAGTGACTGAACATCCCATTAGCTAATATAGCATCTGCAACATTTGGATAGGTCACCAGATTGATCTCCAAGACCTGTATTTGATAAAACATAAGATGGTGATACAAAATCACAGCTGAAAAAAATGTGACGAGAAAATTATACGAATGTAACCTTTGTTTGAAGAAAACCATGTTCAGGTAGATTCGGCTTCAAGACATCCAACAAAAAAGCTGTTGCTTCTCGGATCAAGTTTCTCTATAGTTTAAGAAAAACCAGAAACAACAGATAAACAGACCATCAGATAGCTTCAAGAAGTGTTTGCTGAAGAATGAGATAATATCATTCAAACATTTATTATACAATTGTTTTATCAATCACTGGACCAACCACAATAACTAGAAAGATTGAAGTCAACAAGAGGAGTTAACCTGAAGAAAAAGATCCGTAATTGTATTATAATCAATTGGGCAGCCACCTTCCATTTGAGACATCATGAGAGCAAAATTAACTGCTCCCTGCCAAGCAAGTTGTTATTGATTGTTAGCCTATACTGATAAATGAGTACTACAGTTTTAGTTAAAGTTGCTCCTGAATGAAGAGAGAAAAAGAAAATAGTCCACAGGAATGAAACTTAAGGTTGTTCATAATATCAGAAGAATAGCTACGCCCCAGCAATACCTGGACACGTATGTCTATGACAATGTTAACTATTTATATAGTTCAAAAGAATTGTAACTTCGTGTCAATATATTTTATATTTTATTGACAAACCCTAAGTTTAAAAGAACTAATGTGCTTCAGCGAAAAGTAACTAAACCTAAATTACCTGGGGATCTGATCTCAAAATTGTTTGCAGAAGGAAAAGATAATCGGGTGTATATCCAACCTGTATAAAATAATGGTAAAGTTCAACCACCATGATCCCCACAAGTAGCAGCTAACACAAGCACACATCTCATTATCTAAGTAAAACAGTAACTGCATCACCTGCTTTGAGTAAATAAGAATCTTATCAAACTCCCTTCGCTCAGCAAAAGCAGCAACAACTTTTGGAGTAACCCTTGCTTTTATGTATATCTTGAGTGCCAGGTCATTGTCGACAGTCTAACAAACAAAAGAAAGAGAAAATAAACATAATATATGGGCAGTAGTTAAGACAACTTTCTGAGAAAGAGGCTAGCTGTTGACGGTTGCCCATACTAGACAAAGGCTCCAATCCAATGGAAATAATTTACACAATCAAGGAAGACAACTAGATTAAGGTAATAATATTATATTATTACCTTCACAAGGTCACCAAGTTCTTCGCTGCACTCAAGTTTATCCTCGGCCAACCAATTCTCCAAAAGATTCTTTTTGTTCTGGTTTACAACAAGACGGGACAATTCTAAAGATTCAAATGCATTGAGCTTTCCCTTTGTTAACAATGTCCCGAAGTACTGCAGTAGGGGAGGTGTTTGTCCAGCTTGCACAGGAACACTCTGCATTGCGAAAAAATATTTATCAATTTATATGAATAATATTTCTTCAACAAGGCCCTAAAAGAAGACACAAACCCAGAATTATAACAATTTTAGTACTGGTCAAAAATATGTAAGAGGCAGGTAATAAAAAGTGGAAAAACGTTAGTATTGCTCTCAAATGGAAAAGAAAATTCAATCTGCAGTCTAAGGAACAACTAATCTAACAAGTAAAAGAAGGGGTAGAAGCCTATGGGTCAAAACCTGAAATTTAGCAACAGTCTCGGGTGTCCTTAGAATGCCTTGTGGAGAGTCGGCAGCAAGCTCTGCAGCTTCTTTATACTTTGTTTGGGAGAATAACTCTTGAAACCTTTGCACGACCTAATTCACAAGATAGATACATCATGAATAGGTTTGTGACAGATAAGAAAAGATTTTGGGGATCAAGTAAATAAGAAAGTTTAAAGTTTGAGCATGTCATAAAAAGTAACGATATTTAACTAAAGAAAATAGCAGGTCCATCTGTGTTTCAACTGGTGAATGCAATATAAAGTATAAATCTGCTTAACAAGATTCTGATGCATTTTTTAACATGTAAGAGCCACTAAAACATTAGATCAAGAAGTGCATATTCATATGTAATAACCCTAAACTTTTAAATAATAAGATTAAGATTTAATTACAGTATTGTCCTAATTAGCTAAATAACATACTCGTATTGTGTTAGTTATTAAATTTTTAATTATGTTTTAGCAAATTATTCTATTAATTAAAATATTTATAAAGTTTGAAATTCTAATTAAACCCCCACCCTTAATTAGCCTTTAATTAATTCCTTATTACATTTTTAATAAATTATTATCTAACTAATTTTCTCACAACTCGTGCACTTCCCCGCTACTCTACTCACCACACTCAGCTCCATTGCCGCCCACACTCCTTTCTCAATCATCAACTTAACCCACAAATTCCTCACAACCACTCGGTAATCAGTCCCCACATCCCGCTCACAAAATTAAATCAGCTCAACCCTTAAATCCTAACTAAACCCTTCTCTCCTGCTCACTCACAAATAAACAAATAACCCCATCCCCATCTCCTGTATCCTCGCAACCATTCCCAAATACCCCGACTCCCCTGCTCATTAAAAGAGCCATTCACCTAGGCAACATTGTGCAGCCGTGAACCGAGCGTCACCGCCCTTCTGGCCAGAGCATCACCCAAGCTATCATCATCCTCCCCGCCATCCCAGTCCTGTCGGCCACCAATCCTCAGCTCCTGTGAGCAAACCGCCTGCGTCCCGAGGCGCCGGAGCCACCGCTTAGACCTCCTCGCACGCGACCTCAAGTATTATTGCCAGGAGCCACTCTGCTTGGAGAGCTTTCCGCGAGCAGCAGGACAGACAGAAGGTTCCCAGTTCTTTTGGCCAACCCCTGTCCAGCCGTCGCCACTCGACCGCAACAACCTCCCTGCTTTATCACTGTCCCCGCGAGCTCCACTTCATCACACCAGTGCCGCCACCATATGCCCACACCCCCTCACCTTCGCTCAGAGCACCGAGCTCCGCCGTCGGCCATCATTCTGCAAAACAGGGGGACCCCTGTTTCATCCAAAACCTCCTTTGTCGATGCACCTTCCCGAGCTTTTGCGGCATCTCGTCACAAACCGATCGCTTCGAAAGGCGTGTAACGTAATTCTCGACATATACTAGTCGGTGGATTTCGCCGAGCGCTAGCAAAGAAATCATGCGTATCCGCCTCCGATCGTCGTATACGACCACACCAACACTGACTCGTAACTTCGCTACGATCGTCTTTTAAACACAAAATTTGTACCGTTGGATTGGCAGTGTCGAGATAGCCCTACGTTGAAGTCTGTGTCAAGTTATGACAACCTTTTCGGGAGACGCCTTTTTCAGCCAAATGTTGGAGCTGTGTCTGAACTCCGTAACTCAAATTTGAAATTTTTTTGAGCTCCGTTGACTTATCATCATTTCGGTTCTATTGATCTTTTCATATTTCTATTTCGATATTATTCTAACTTAGCTCATATTTGGTATCATGTGGGGCCCGCATATCAATCCAATTTGACTCTGGTGTCCGTATTTTAGACTTGGACTATTATGAACTTTTGGACGTTGCAAGGTGATTATTTGCAGAGTTTTGGACTCGTTAGTGTCTCGGATTGATATTTGGAAATTGATATCCTTCCATGTCCGATAAGATTGTGTCCGACACATCGACTCTTCCCAAACGCGAATCAAGTCCGTATACCTATACTTGCCAAGTGTATTTATATTCATAGAAATAGTTACTCTATAGTTAGGTTTGTAATTGTGATTGTAATCTAGAGATCAGTGCCAGAGCGTCCGAGTCAAACTCAGGTGCAATCAACCGTCGGTGTCGACCGGGGTCGATACTAGCTGTAGATTATATGTTAGTGATTGTGGTTGGTATCATAGTATTTCCACTATATAAGGATACAATCTCAGGACATGGTTTGATATTTACAATCACGTTAGAGCAAGGTAGTCAAAGGCGCAAGGCGCACTCGAGACGCAAAGGGTCTATTTGTCCGAGACGCAAGGCGCACTTAAGGCGCACGTCCGAGTGAAATGAGGTGCAAAATTAAAAAAAATAAAAATACTAAATAAATTAGTAACGTAAGAAATAAAATCAAATAACATATTGAAACCAACAAAAACATGTTAACATAACCAAGTGAATTAGCATAGCAACAATAACACTCAACAAAATTAACAAATTTTTGTATCTTTCTACCACGCTTTTAGTAAATTTTAGTTTTTCAAGTTCAACTATAGCCAACTTTGACAACCGTGGAAAGGGCTACCGCTTTACCACTTGTATGAGGTGAGGGCTATCTCTATGTCTCTTTTTTATTATAAAAAATAATGCATAAGGCGCGCCTTTTCTTTGTTGCGCCTTGGTGAAAGACGCGCCTTGGGTGCACCCGGAGAAATGTGCCTCGCCTAGTTAAGTGCGAGGCGCAGATGCTGTGCCTTGCTCCGAGGCGCGCCTTTGACAACCATGCGTTAGAGCATGTACTCTATATCTGACTTATCGTCAAGTTGATCGTGACGTTTATGTTAGTTTATGAGTAGGATTATATATTTAGTATTACTCATGAACTTGTAGTTTACTCGTGGATGGTCCATAGATACTAGATCTTGACTAGACGCATCATGGACACGACTCATGTAGTATCATTGGGTAGGGAGGACATTTACTAAACGCCTAGGTTACTATGCACATAGATTCTTGGTGATCTGTGAGTCTCACGACGAGCTAGGGTAGTTATTTATCCACCCTAACCATGAGCCCACGAAGAACTACAATAGGTATTATCCCTTAGCCGGACAGCCCATGCGTGCAAATGTTGTACTCAATTGCATATCACATAGTTGGTTAGATATAGACGTACCATGATTCTTGAGGTGGGTACGTTATTCATCGCCTTTTACTTCTTGGCATGTTATTATGTATCTTGATTCATGCTACGTCCCTTTGAGGACATGGTTCCTTCCAAGATGGTTGAGCAGAATTATCTAGAGACCTACCCCTGAGGAGCAACGGTAGGATTCTCCCTTGGATCCAAGTGTCGTTACAGTCTATACTGGATCTAGTTATCTCTCATATTTCTTGTTACATCTTTATATTTATGAAGGTTCGAAATATCAATACCAGAATCGGACCCTTCCTATGAGTAGAGTATCGAGATCGGCGGTATCAACAATATAAGCAATATAAGCAGTTTTGAATAAGAGTATCAGATATATATATATTTATTATATGGAAAGTAAATAATTATTAATAAGTTATTAAAATATACCTCCAAATTTCTATAAATGAGTATCCTACCCTCAATCTCACGACACCAATCCATCTTTTTCCGCTCTAAAATTATCATACCTACTAGCATCTGTGCTCTTGGTTCTTTGTCCTCACTTAGCTACTCGAGAAATTCGGAGATTGGAAAATATCCAGCCTTCGACTTAACTAATCAGGAAGGGGGTCTACTTGAACTATGGATTATCAACAACCTTCTCAGCAGGAACCACAAACCAAGGAGCACAAGGCCTTAGGACAGTATGTATGTGGCAAATATATGACTAGAGTGTATGAGGTAAGGAAGGATGGAGTTATAATTGTAACTAATGTTGAGTGAAATAAATGTAAAAAAAAAAATGCTTGGCAACCGAGATTTGGCACATGGCACCTATCAAGGCAAGTACATGTTTATATCCAATCCCAATTGCCTTGAAGCTTGAGACAAAAGGCCGAAGCTCTGTGAAGTTTCGATTCTTGAAGTCAAAGCCATGTTGTTATGTTATGTTTTAGTCTTGAATATGTATTTTTTTATCTCAATTCTCCCTTGATAAAAATTTTATTTCTTTTTTTGTCTTAATATACATTAGTTTTTAATTCTTCTTTTAATATTCCTCATTTTTAAAACTTAATTTGCTTATTAAAAGAAATCCAAAACAATAATAGGTTATAGCCTATCGTTATTGGCCCAATTTTTGTAATGGAAATAATTTTCTGAAAAATAGCCTATATCCCTATTTTCTTTGGGCTTTAATGTCTTTCCGGCAGCACGGATCCAGTCTGCCAGCTTCGGTCGTGCCATGTGCCGTGCTATGCCTCCCTTATCCATTTTCCGGGTTGTCCCTCCCATGTCCATTTTCCGGCTCAACACGCATCCATATGAGAGCCTGTGTCGGGCCAGCCATGGCACGGAATTGTTGGGCCGGATTGGGCCTGCCCGACCTGCACCTCTAGTTCCCATATTTCCAACTCCACACCAGATACTCAAATATTGATCATATATCTTGTATAAGATGGTTACACAAATGTAGATGTCATTACTTCAATTATTTGTCAGCTTTTTGTAATTTCAAGAAATGCAAACAAGAAATATTTTTCTCAAACCCCGTAAACTTTAAGTTTTTGTTAACCAAGTTCTAGATGACTTGAAAAAGAAAGAGGCCCTTTAAAATCTGCAAAGGTTCAAACAGATATTTGTTTCCGAATAAAAGCAAGAAAAAACTTCAAGGCCTTGAACTTGTAATTTTTCATCAAAGGAAAAAATAAGTATTGTATAGAGGGAAGAAAATGAGATACAAAGCTTACCAGATTCTCTGCCCCTGGAAGGTTTCCTCTTTTGGCCAGGTTAACAGCAAGCTCCAAATTGTTCAGCTGTGCAAGAAACCAGATATAGTCTTTAATGTGTCTTTCATATTTTGCATTAAGACTAAAAGAGAGAACCTTACAGAACATACTTGACCACTGACGAAAGGCACAATAGTTGCTTCATTGACGGTTGCCAGTAAAACCTGTCCTCTCCTGTTAACAGCATAAAAGCCGCCAACTCCTGAAGCTTCAGTTGTTAAAAATATAGGATCTGGACTAATCCGATTTCTGTAAACTGCTGTAGCTGTCTCCAAATCATAGACAAAAAGAAGACCAAGCTTCGTAATGACGAATATCAGGCTGTATTTTTGAGAGATCTGCATAAAAAGAGTTTTTATCAAATCAAAGGTTGAGAGTAAACCACTGCCTCATAGATGAAATACTAATTATTGTCCTAAAATTCACCTGCATCGCTACAGGGAAGTCATCAGCAAAATCTGGCGGGAAAAACAGATCTGCTTGTTTCTTTGCAAAGCTGGGTTTACCTGAATAATATCCGATAGTTGAGTAACATAATACACGATATATTTTCCCAATCATAAGAGTGGGAAAAAGTACGATGGGAGGAACAAGAACAATAGGTCCACCAAAATATAGAAGAATCTTTTTTAGTAGATTTTTCCGGTCGGAACGAATCTTTTCAATGATCATGTCAAATTTCTTGGCATACACCATGAGTTTGTATGTGGAAGAAAGAAGCAGCAAAAGCAGCAACGGGAGGTATTAAAAAGTACAAGTATTGGTACTAGTAGGTATCATTGCGCCTGTAATGGACTGTACTAAAAGAAGGTACATGACTAAGTCATAAAAGGATTCTTGGATGGTGAAAGAGACGAAGGGAAAAGTCATCCCATGTGATGCTATACAAAACAAGACCAGTTACTAACAGTAAAGAGTGACGATTTTATGACATGAAACAAATGAATGGTAAGGCATCTGCACTCATGGGAGAAGTATGTGCAAGTATATAATAGGTACCTGGCTGTGCACCGAGTTCAATCACATGCAGTTTTGAAGTGATCTGACCAGCATTAGTGGTCTTTGAAGCAAAGCAAATTAGAGTTGAGGGGTTTTCATTTCCAGCAACCTAGCAATAAGTACACCACCTTCAAGTCAATAGCAGGAGCACTAAAATTGCCAAAATGGACAACATAAAGATAAGAGTTGTGAAAGAAAAAACTTCTACCATATATACACACCTTGAATGATGCAAATGAAGCAGCATGTGCTTCAAGTGCTTGACTACGTTGCTGATCCACGGAGAAAAGTTGCATATTTCCTTTAACCAGTTGTGGCCTCTACAACCAAAATTAAGGAATAAAGAGATGAACTTTCGAGGAAAGAAAAACGTTCAAAGATTGTACAACAACATTAATCATGAAAAACAAAAGAACTAACAGCAATTTTACTAAAAATCCAGAGAACCAAAAAGGTGTGCACTTGTGGTTCTCCAAAGATTGTCGTGCACCTTTATTTAACCTTAGGGAACCTTGTGTAGTCACCACTAAAGGTTTTGCCAAGAACCTTGTACTTTTTCTTATTTTCAGAAAAAGAACACCTTGGGTTATGTTCCATTAGATGCAATCCTGATTACCGATGGAAAAGCCGGAAAAAACAAGAATTATGAGGGGAAAACACATCCGCGACACGATATACATGATAGATTCGTCATCACAAGCATAAATACTGAACAACATAGGCAATTCCATTTGAATGATTCAAGTTTAGGTCATGATGCAAAGTAAAACGCGTAAGCCAGCTTTATCAACCTAGTAAGCCAGCTTTAACATAAGTGGCTAAATATCTCCTTTACCACAGTAATTTGTGTTTTCTTAGTGTAACTCTAGCCTATAAGTGCCTTCAAATCAATGGAGATTCTGTTAATCCTCCTAACATGTAAATCTGTCAATCAGAGCTGCACATGTCAAACCATTTCAAACGATTGCTTCTCGTCTTACTGCTAGTGAAAGTATTCCTAATTTGTTCGAGCAAAGAATATATGTTTATTTTGTCCATGGCTAAGAGTCCGTAGTAAAGCTGCTCTTAATTATCTAAAGTTAGCTATATTTTTGGAAGAATATCCAAAGGAAAAGGTATGACAGAAACTGTATGGTAATCCAGCTAACTATTAAGTTTCGGATTCCTTCAATAGTTTGGAACTTTCAATTTAGCATGCAAAAGGTTCTCGGTTTCAAAGCATCTTTGAAAATTGCTAATACCAACATACAACGGCAATAATTTTATCTTGATAAAATGAAATAATATCTTCCGAATGTCTGAATAGTCCTCAAAGAGCACAATTGTCTAGCATATCAAAGACAATAAAATATGGAATGCCTCCCTAGAATTGAATCACCACATTTTGTTCTTAATAACACCTGTTCTCATATTATTTATAGTATGACCAAGCTCTCCTTTTGGGGAAAGCTACAAATTAAAATTCAACCAATACCGCTTTACACTCCCATAGAACATTCTCAATCACTAGCACTGTAATTATCAGTGCTAAAGATAAAATGATAATTGATCCCAATATAATAGTTATGTAATATAACATGCCATAGTAAATTGATGGAATCTGAGCAACTGAAACAACAAGTATTATTGAGTTATGTTTGTTGCAAAATCAGATATGTTACCACAAGGATCCTTCTGATTTGAGAAATATTATGTCACATAGTTGAAGTACCTCAGGAGCACCGGGGGCGATTCCTATCAGAACTAGCCACTTTTCAGAAGGGTCGCAACGGTAGTTAATGATCTGATTATTTGACAAATTAGCTGTTCTATCAAACATTTTTGCAGGCTCCGAATCACCTGTACATGGTACATTACAATGGATAGATTACAAAGAGCATTTTGACATGATATATAATCAAATCTTAGTAACTAGCATCTACAACTCAACTACGAACTCTTACCTTCTATTGACCAATGATACACAGAGGTTTGCGTGACCAGCCCCAACATCTTCGGGGTGATCCATTTCCAAAATACAACCTGCACAAGATAGGGGACTATTTAGAAAAAGAACATGTCCTCGGATCTGGAAAACATCTTATAGAAAGAAATGCCCAGTAAGCACAGCCAATAAACAGTTCATCACATGCATACTCACCTGTTCCGGCATCTGATGGGATTTAATTTTTGCCTTCAACTCAATATTGAATATTTGCAGGTGATCCTGAGTAGTTCCCGGTAATTGAGCTACAGTTTCACAAAAGAACTATGATGAATACATGAACAAGAACATGGAAAATTGTACCAGCAAGCATAGACAAGATAAAATCTCTGATGGTTTAAACCGTCATTTGTAACCTGCAAGCACAAAGGCCAACTATACATATAGTTTTTGCCTTTGGTATTGTTTTCCACAACAAAGTGTCGTTAAAACTGCAAGATCTAATAAGTAGCATTAACAACATAATGTTTCCCCCCATCTTGGAAGCATGGATGCCTTTGGTATTGTTGTGTACAATAAAGTGTATTTAACACTACAAGCTCTAATAAATAGCATCAACAAGATAATGACTCAACCAGTCTTGGAAGCACTGACACTTAAAATACCGATGTTGCGTCGTGTCGGGCGTGTATCATACACGGCACAGCAACTCCAAAATACACTAGGACAGCCAAAATCTGTCATGTTCATGCCCCCCCCCCCCCCCCCCCCCCCCCCAATCCAAATTTTGTCATGTCGTATTCGTGCAGCATCTCCCCAATAAATAAGGAAAAAAATTGTTGAATTCCAAGGGGCATAAAATCGTGCACTACATGGAAACACCTCCTCTAAAGACCTGCTGATTTCTAAGTCGAGAGTTGATTGATAAATGCACAGATGTAGAATATCGAGAAAAACCTAGTACACTTCTGATGAAAGGTAAAAATATTTTATACCATCACTATAAGTACCTGATAAAAATAGTGTTTGTTGTATTATGATAAACACAAAGCAAAAAACAACCATCATCATTATGGTTATGACTAGCAAATCAAGGGCATGCAAGAATGCCGAATCATGCTATCTTCAACCAGGCTTATTCCCAACAACAAACAACAGAAAACAACTTTTAAGGACTGATGAAAGTCCTACCAACTCAGCATGAGATAGCCTTTGTAAATGGGTGCCATAAGCAAAAGCAAGAACCAAAGAAACAAGTTCTTGGTTGAAATTAAAAGGGCAGTTTGAAGGGCCTAGAGGGAGAGGAAAATGAATCAGAAGACAAGGTCTCATATAATAACTTCCATTTGGGCAACAAAAAATTCGCACATTCACAAGCATAATAATTAAAGACAATAATGAATCTGTGATCACATTATTGATTATACATGAGTAGAACTAGTCATATGTTGCCACGTGATTTTAAATATGTCCAGAGCATAATAATTTCCAATTAGGCAACAAAGGTTAGCACATCTGCCAGCATAAAAATTGGGGACAAAATTGAATCTTTGATCACATTATACAAGCCAAAAGTAGTCACATGACTCATATGTCGCCTCATGATTTTAAATATCTTCAGAGCCTTGAATAGACTTGCACAAGAGAACCAATTTATAGTGACAATATCTAGTCCAACACTGATCGTGACTGAACACGTGAACGCAGCATCTACTCTCACTGAAGTAACATGAAGGATTCAAAATGAAGACATCCGTACATATTTACTTAGAAATGATCAATTACCAACCTAGTTCATCAAATATAAACTATGCCATACGTTGCCTCGTGATTACTCATATGTTGAGGCAGAATTAGTCAGAAGTTGCCTCGTGATTTCAAATAACTTCAGAGCATCAAAAAGAACTGGAGAAGAAATCAACTTATAGTGACACTATCTAGTCCAAGATCATGACTATGAGCACATGAAAGCGGCATCACCTCTCATTGAAGCAACATGAAGGATTCAAAACGAAGATATAACTACATATTTACTTAAAAGGTGCTCAAATACGAACCTAATTCATTATCATAGAAACTATGTCAATAGGCACCTAAACTTGATTTGACACAGGATCACCTGAGTTAATAAGTAAAATTCGTTAGACTTAAGAGCAATCCATTTCACTTTTCAACTTGTTTTCCTCCAGATGACTTTAGCCAAATTATATACCTTTGTATATCAGGACAATACAACTGTACAAAGACTAGCATTATTGATGAGAACCAATCAGAATCTAGTTGATTTTTCAAGAAAAGGAGTAAAAAATGTGAATCCTAATTTAGTGCCACATCTAGCTTGGGTCAACTTAGAAGTTAGAATCAGTTAGTCAGTTACTTCATTTCAGTTTTATTAGTACGATTTAAACTATTTTGGTAAACATTCTCTCGTTAACGATTATGCAAAAATGAGTTATTAATTATAAGTTGATGCCCCTTAAGTAACATTGAGGCGGTCAGCTGGAAAGGGCAACCATTCACTTGGATCAGTGAATTGAATGAAGTTCTAGGATTGTGCCTCCAGAAAGTTTCCCTCTTTAATGCTTGTCCGATGCAAGAATGTGTGTTACATTGTAGGAGTCTTATGAAGCCTCCTCTTTCTCTGTGTTCTTTTCCTTTAGTCCCCATCTAAACTTATCTGTTTGTGGCAGACTGCAACTCTATCCAGAAAGGAAACCTCCAACCACATGAGCCTCTGTAGCTCTACTAGTTGAGCTAAGAACAGCCCAAACCCTGTCCTATCAACCCTAAGGTTCAGCAGCCCTAAAACCCTCAATCTGGCCTTTATCGTGATCTACTTACAGCAGTATTACCTGCTGCTACAGCCCCACAAGCTCCATCAAACACTAGTTGTCAATCCATTTTCCATAATCACTTCACTTCTACAACGATAAAGGTATGTAATTTCGTTGTGCAACTATTTTGGTCAATATCATATACTGTCTCTATAACCACAACCCTCAAAACTGGACCTAGTAACCAAGAATGGCTCCATAACCAAATCTCTCTTCAACTACGATAAAGCTCTGCTGCTACGTACCTCACTTAAACATGAGTTAGCTATAGCTACATCACCTCTCTTCAACTACGATAAAGCTCTGCTGCTACGTCCCTCACTTAAACATGAGTTAGCTATCGCTACATCACCTCTCTTCAACCCTACAAACCCAAACCCAAACCCAATATGTCCTTTCCAAACCGGGAAATCCTGGAAAGTAGAAACCATAAATTCTTCCATAATAGAGATCATATGGAGGAATGAATTTGGTTGTGCAGCTATTTTTGTCAATAGCTTATACTGGTATATTACTCTACATGTTTGTACATTACAAACATATGAATGTTATACTGCAACTGATTCTAATCAAACACATTGAAACATGAATTCTTCTCTAGACAAATTAGTTTCATTTAGTGAGGCAAATTGCATGCATATCTAAGGGGGGAAAACAAATTTCCTTCTAATCCAGATCCTTTACATGACAAAATAATGACATGGAAACTTATAAAGATGAAAATGTGGGCCATGCATCTTAATGTGGTCACAGTGGTCACATAAGAGAGGAGAGAATAATGAAGTATGCAGTAGCAAGATTCGTAATAACAGAGATCAGAATCCGTTTTGGATCCATTCTTATGAATATCAGTATCGGCAGATAGTTTGGGATGGGAATTCCAGAGTTCTTAGTTTCGGAAAGCCACAAAATAAAAAAGTTGCTAAAAGCTAAATGTATGTTTGATACATTTGGCATAATTTTGTCAATTATTTGTCATTTCCTATTAGTTTTGGATATAATAATATTCAATATTGCTGAATCATTCAGCAGCAAGAAAAATTGTTTATTTACCTGCTTTTAGACAGTAAAACCAAAAAAGTTAATTATGGATGGAATAAATTTAAGATGGATGAATGTTGTGAATCTATAAATATACAACTTTGATAAATGGTGATGGTTATGGTGTATCGATAATGAATCTTATAAACACGTGATAGCATGTCGGTCTACACGGCCTAATTATTGTGTTGATACTATTTTTCCTGTATTTCTACTTCTAAAAATTCTATTTGTTGAATTGACCAAGATAAAGAGGCCCTGCTGTCAGTATTCGGTGGAGGTCAGTATCATATTGGACTGGCCAAAATCCCCATGATACGACCGATACAATCGGTATCTATCAAAACTGCGATATTTGTGCAGTAGAACGCTTTATGCAATTGAAGCATAGCCTTTATTACTAATAATGTGACTGTCAGTAAGGATCTTCAATTTGCTAAGGGTCTACTAAGACAAATTCAATTTAATTATGTTTATGATATAAAGTTATGAAGGACTGGAGTTGTTCCAACTTAAATATGAGTCTGAGTGTCGTTATGTTGCATTACTATGTTATTTTCCTATGTTGCACAAAAACGGAAACAGCAAGTTAAGATGTGGGGCAACGACAAAGAAATAAGACTGTTGGGCATGTCAGTATGAGTATGTCTTGGCATGTTACTAAGGTTGTTGTAGAGTGAGTCACTCATACACAATATACCTCCAACAATGGAGGATATATAACATTTCTATTCAATTTGTAGACTGAAGCATTAAAAAGCATTTAATAGTCTGTGCTTCTAATACTTCTATGTAGAAAGTGTAGTTCTGTGATTTAGGTCAAACAAAATAAATAAAGCTTAAGAGGACATTCCAATTTTGAATGCAACTTTTAGGATTTGTATAAATCCACTCTTCTTACTTGGCTGGCTAATTGAACAACTTTTCAAGCACTGAGGACCACTATATTCGTTATTTCACTACTATCGTCCCTTTATTGATGCCTCTATGCAGAGTTGATATGGTGCAGCAATTTTCCAGTAGTACCTTAGACTACAAGCACATCACCCTAAATGGTGTACCCATTAGTCTTTATTAAAATTTGCAAAAAAGTAAGAAAATTATTTCAAATGATTCTCTAAACTTAGTTATCTTCAAATAGTAACTTTTTACAAAAACACCATTTAGCTTTTTCCATCTTATACCTTTACCATTCTATGTACTTTCTATTAATACTCAACGTTTTCAATAGTTTCAGCATGGAAAGGCAACTTACAAAAGCATGTAGCTACCAAAAATGATTGGTCCACACAGCAGATAAGGAAGCAACTTTTGATGAGCTTCAAAAATGCCAAAGCAGATAAGGAAGCAACTTTTGATGAGCTTCAAAAATGCCAAACCCATCCTAAGTTGTCCCTAAATGCCTGCACCTCTAACTGCTTTCAAATATCCAAAGTATTCCTAATTCTCTTATGCTTTAAACCAAAAGACCGATAACAAGACAAAGATAGCAAGACAGCCTTAATCTAGATAAATTAATCATAATCCCATCTAAAATAGGAGAAATATAAGTCTTGTAAGGTTGACCTTACAATTTTTAAGTTTGGAATTTGAAGGACAGAATTAATTAAGTGTATTGATGTATTAGGAAAGTGTTTTTGGCTACTAAGAACTGCCCTTATAGCTCAGCTACAGCACCATGTTTCTATCATTTTATTACATTTCTACACCATCACTGCACCGCGGTAAAAGAAATTATAAACGGCGAGAAAACAAATCCAAACCCCCAAACACATATATTATTTATTTCACAGCTTAACCCTAACTTCTTCAATTTTGAAATGACAAGCACACAGTCAAGATCAATGTTTTCTACGGTAAGTAGATAACAAGATTTAATCCCACCCAAGTGATACCTACTCCATCTTTTGAACGTTCCTAAATCTCTATTCTAAAATTAAACTAGATTATTAGGTTATATCAATTCTAATATGAGAAAATAAACCCATAGTTTTCTCTTCCTCTCCTCTTGATACATCTCAAAGTACGGTTGCTACTTGAAGCAAATGTTGCACTTATCAAATTAAGGTACTGGAAGCTAATGTTGCAATTATGTAAAGAAGACATTGCCTCATTGAGTAGGCAATGTCTTCTTTACATAATTGCAACATTAGCTTCCAGTACCTTAATTTGATAAGTGCAACATTTGCTTCAAGTAGCAATCAGTTAAACCCGTTAATGGGTTGGGTTATGGTTGAAGATACTTGGGTTCGGGCTCGGGCTCGGGCTCGGGTTAAAATATTTGAACCCGATCAAAAATCGGATTAGGCTTGGGTTCATGTGTCGGATAACCCGAAGAACCATATATATATATTTATATATATATATATATATTTATATATATATATATATATATATATATATTGTTTCATACTTCTTAAATAAAAAAGTTTAAACCCTAAATTTTTCCACACAAACTCTTCAACTCCTTGTCTTAAATCTCATTTCAGTTTTATTTTGTAATGAATGAGGCTTCATTGCCATTTGAATATGTATTTAATATTACTCATGTTTAAAATTATTTCAAATATCATATTATATTTATAGCCCGATAAACCCGATGGACCCGAGTCCAACCCGAGCCTCCGGACTTGGTCTTAGGCTTCATATGTTGAACCCGAGGTCGGGTCGGGCTTGGACTAGGCTTATGATTCGTCGGGTTGGTCTCAGGTTGAACTCAAGCCCGACCCAACCCGTCCGAGTTGCACCCCCAACTCAATGTCAGCCACTTTTTTGGATTCCACCGTACAAGCCATGTCGAAGTCAAGTAGAAGAATCCCTTCCCAACCACTAGTGGTAATTACGAAAAGAAATCAAGACGAGATCGTTGGTGTTTCCAGATCACAATCAACTAATTAAGAAGATCACTCATGTTCATTTTCAATCAGTGAAGGTGCTATCAAGTATCAACTGAATCTTGAACTTAATGCATCTCAAGTATCCGCATCTATCCATTCCTTGAATCCTTTGCCAATCTTCAACCATCAAGAATATTGTGATCCATATTATCAAAATTGTTGCACAGAGCATATCTTGGACTTCACAACAAGATCATTACAATTCCATAATGAAGCCTTGTCAGTTGATATAATTATTCTCGAACTGGATATTTTCATTTTGATACATTAACAATGCAATGAGAGCCGGATACAGTCCATTGAAGGAGCAACCAAACAAGTGAACGTGAGATATCATCGGGTTCACTCAGTATGAAACTATTCCTCACCCCGGTTACAAATCGTAGGCATCATCCACGAGATCTGTAGTGCACCAAAGCCATTGACATCATCATCGTCACTAAATTTTGTCCCACCATAAGTCAGTCGGAAATGGGGTACACTGTAAACTAAAAATGGATGGAATGATTGGCCAAATTTACCAAGCTATCAATCCTTCTAAGTGGATCTCCAGTTCATAAATTATAGAACCAAGAAAGATAATCAGTGTGCAGTTTAAGGCACAATGTTGGTCATGCATGCAGTTTAAGCTCAAGGATTCATTCCGACCGTGGAAGGGGATAATTGAAATGGTATGAAGTGATGCTATACTGCAAGGGGCAACAAATAGGACACAACATAGGGGTCCAGGCAACAGGCGACATGGAGATGGCATGTATTTTGGAGTGTCCAAGTGTAGTTAGGAGACCGTCAAGTGTACGTGAGCGACTCGACAAGAACTGACACATCACCAACCTGTGGTGCTCCCATCCTTCCAAGAAACAGTTTAAGCTCGAGAATTCCTTATGAAAGGGAACAATTGAAACGAGAAGGTGGAGAGATATTAATATTATCTACAATGTTCAAGTTCATCATTCCCATCGTCACAAGTACCAACAAGTAACCAAATACTGACAGAAATAATCGAGCTACCACGCAGGGGCGGATCCACTTGTAAAACAGTGGGGGCTGGGGCTCAAGCCTCCACTGGATTTTCGGAATTTGTTTACAGTCTTTCCCATAGTTTTGTGAAAATATATATTAATGTATGTTTCTCTACAGAAAATTTCATATAGAGTTATGAAATTTGATTTATTTGCGCAAAAGAGGAGAAATTTGAGATTTTTACGGGGAGAGGGAATGGACGCCATCTTTGATGGCACCCAATACCATTCTAGGATTTGGCGCCATCCTAGTTTTTTTTTTTTCACTAGAATCTAAGATGGCGCCCAAAAAAAATTATTTTTTTTAATCTGTGACGCGAGAAAGTTGATTTCCTCCTTGTATACAATTTTATTTTTTAAATTTTTTCCTTCAAATTTTTGATATTTGTTTAAATAGAATATTAGAAAAACAACTTAAAGATAAGTTTAAAAAATAATTTTAAAGAGTTTTTTCTTAAAACTTAGATATAATTTAAAATCGTAGATAATTTTTTCAAATAAAATTTAAAATATCTTTAAAGATAAGAAATTTAGATTATTTTCAATCTAATATTAAGAAGAAAAAAAAACGTGTTTGAAATCGTACATAATTTTTTTCAAATGAATTTTTCCTACTAAATTAATTCCGTAAAATTATTTTTTTCCTACTAAATTAGTTCGGTAAAATTTAAAATTATATTTTTTTAAACTTATTTTTAAGATATTTTTCTAATACTAGATTTAAACAAATATCTAAAATTTTAATAAAAAATTAAAAGATAAAATTGTATATAAGGAGATGAGAAAATCAACTTTCTCGCGTCTCAGATTAAAAAAAAAAAATTTGGGCGCCATCTAAGATGGCGCCAGATTTTATAAAAACGCAATAAAAAAAATGTGGGCGCCGTCTTAGATGGCGCCAGATACTAGATTGTTTAAGATGGCGTCCCATCCCTATCAAATTTCATAACTCTGAATAAAATTTTCTGGTTTCTCTATCATTGAAGTTATTAACAAATTGTAGTGTAGTTGGTTTAAGTATTTTTTGTTTCCTCCTTAGGTCTTAGCTATTAACAAAATTTTGGGCGTCATCTAGTTTTTTTTTTGTTTTTTTTATTTTTTTTACAACTTATGTTTTACAAACCAAGCCCCCACTCCATCTTCTGGATCCGCCATTGCTACCAAGAATGAGATGTACCTAACAGCGAAAATCTAGCCCTACCTACCCACCAATTGGCCAAATGGATATTGTGGCACCGCCCTCTCATGCTCGTACTACCTCAGCTAAGAATTCAGTACTAACATAGAGGTCATAGTCCATCAATTCTTTTATGGAGCTTTCTTACGTTCCACTGGAAAAGTCTTGAAAGATTATGATGATCTCTTTCGTCAGAATCAGTACACGACATGCCAGTTTCAAGCTCGATTTTTTGCACTTGGATTAAGTTGGACAAAGCCCACTAGGGATTAACATATATATACACAGAAGATGTATAATGACATTCTAGTTTTTTGCATATCTCCAGATATAGCGGCTGTCAAGCTAACAAAAAAGAAATCACGATAAAAAAAAATACACTACTTCACAAGTTATATGCACTACGAGCACTGTAGAGGGATGCGAATTGGAACCTTTGAGAGCGAGGATCCTGCTGTTAGGGTTCATCAGCGCCGAGTCGGCGGTGATGGGCCTCCTCAGCGGCTGCATCGGCATGCTCATGTCGATAATGACCACGCTGTTCTGCGGAGAGGTCTCCCGGACGCAGATGTACTTCTCCGACTCCATCGTGACGTGCGTGAAGGTGATGAACTGCTGGTTTATTCCAACGCTGGGAAGCTGCAACCAAACAAACAACAGCAACAAGCACAAAATTCATTCACGGAACCGAACGAAAAATCGAAACAGATCGCCGATCGGCATCGGCAGATCTACGGAGATCCGCGAGATCTCTCTCCAAATCGAATCGGACTCGAGCAGAAACAAGTTGAAATCGAATCGAAATAGAGCGTAAGCAACTTCGAATCGAATGAAATCGAAGGGAGAAGAGAGGGAGAGGGAGTGGTGACCGTTAGGGCTTCCTTCATGGTGATCGGAGCGTTGGCCGCAGCCATGGCGACGGGGATCGGCGCTCCGGAGGAAATTAGGGTTTCGTTAGATCTGGAGAAAGAGGGAGGAGAGGAGAGGGAGAGGAGGGGAGGAGTGGGTTTTTATTTTTTCTTTTTTTTCTTTTTGAGTTTTGTTGTTATTAATTTGTTGTTAAGTTTGTGCAGTCAGTCAGTAGTCAGTGACAGGGATGAGCTGGAAATTTCTCATTTGTGACAAAGAACCATAGTTGAATGTTTGAATGGAATAATAATTGTGTGAAGTTAGTTGTTGGTACATTGGTAAAAGATATGTTTGTAAATTGTGATGGATCTTAATGGATGAATTGATAGTGATATTAAGTAAAAACAAAATAATAGACAAACGCCACGCATTCACATGATGTTTCTGAAGTCTTGTAATGGAGGGTGCAATCTGGGACACCCACCGTATCAGAGGCATGATAAAAGCGACAATATTTTGAGCCATAAAAATAAGTAATTGGACTTGTGCACGGTACCTCGCCCTCGAGCAAGAATCCGTACGGATGCGACCGGTCTGTGAACGTGCCTCGACTCGGACACGGGATCAAAGAAGTTACTTTGTCTTGTGCATACGGTCGAGCGGGTGCAACCGGCACGTAGACATCCCTTATCGCGTGCACGATTGAGACGGTGCCAGTGTTGACAGAGGTACAATTACAATGATGAAATACCGTGAGGACATGCGGCCATCCCACCCACGATCCTACGACATCAGAGGCCTGATGAACGTGGCATAATCTGAGTCTACACGGAAGAAGAAAAAAAAAAACACCATGAGTTCTCGAATAATAATTATTTTTAGTTACAATTGTTATATATATATATATATATATATATATATATATATATATATATATATATATATATATATATATATATATTGCCTTTGTTTCGGAGGATGGAACCGCCAGTTACCCGCCTTATTTATGCTGATGATCTACTGGTCTTCATCCAGCCTTCGACGAGGGGGTTGCAGACGCTTGCGGGTATTATGGAAGATCTGAAGTCCTTCTCGGGTCTCCAGCTGAACAGGGATAAGAGTCGAGTCTACTTCAGTTTCCGGTGTTCCCAGAAGGAGGAGCGGGCTGCTGTCCTGGGTATAGCGAGGAGTGATCTCCCGGTGCGGTATTTAGGAGTGCCCCTCACAGTCAATTATGCGCGGGATCAGGACTGCCATGGCCTGGTAGAGTATGTCCAGCGGCGAGTGGAAGGCTGGCAAGCCGCCGGTCTGTCTTTTGGCGGACGCATTGAGGTGATCAGATCTGTGATCTCGGCTGTGGCCCATTTTTGGCTACAGTCCATCCTCCTCCTGGTGGCCACTATTCGACGCGTGGAGCGTCTTTGTGCTGATTTCCTTTGGAGGGGAGGTATGCATGCGATCTCATGGGAGCAGCTCTGTCGTCCCAGGAAGGAGGGAGGTGTGGGGCTCAGGCCGTTGCTGGAGATCAGGGAGGCCTCTGCGCTCAAGCTGGCCTGGAGATTCATTAGCGGGAGGTCTCTCTGGGCGGACTGGATGCACAGCAGATACGTGAAGCAGGACAATTTTTGGACGTGTTCTCCTGATAACAACCATTCTGTCACGTTCAAGACTGTCCTGAGACACAGGGGTGTGCTCAAGTCTGCTATCCTGAGGGTCATGAAGGATGGATCGGGCACGGATCTCTGGCGGGACCCTTGGATTTATCGGCGGTCCTTGCTAGACATTAGGGGATCCCTGACTCACACGGAGGACAGGCGAGGTCTGACGTGTAGTCGGATCTTACGAGATGGAGTGTGGAGGCCGGAATCTTATCGATACACTGAGGAGCTGGGAGGGTTCATTATGTCTACAGTCATTGATCCGGCTTTGCCTGCTGATCGATGGATCTGGGAGCCGCCTGGAGCATCTTCGGGCTCGGGGGAGTTCCAGTTCAGTAGTTGCTACAATCTTATCCGGCACACCTTTCCTCTGAGTTCTGAATACGACTTCGTCTGGTGTAAGGGTCTGGCTAGAAAGATGCAGCTGTGTGTTTATAAGCTTCTTCTGGGTCGCCTCTTAACGAGGGATCGCCTGAGTTCTTTTGGAGTGGCAGTGCCGGATCCCAAATGTGTGCTTTGCTGTTTGGAGCCTAAGTCTATTAGACATATATTTTTCGAGTGCACTCTGGCATGGCAGATTTGGTCGGAGCAGAGTCGGGTATTGGGAGTGTTCGCCTCTGGTAAATACATTGGGAACATCATTCCGGTGATACGAGATAGCAGGGGTCGAGGTCAGGACTGGTTCCGTACAGCTAGAGTTCGACTGGCGGCTTCGGTTTGGCATGTTTGGCGGGAGCGAAACCGTCGGATCTTTGAGGGACTAGTCACACCTCCGGTTGGCATTCTCCATAATATTGAGTTTGATGTGAACGCTATGGAGAATGGATGAGTGCTGAGTGGGAGTCCCACTCAGACTGTATGTTGTATGATTATGACTTTTCATTTGGAATAAAATTTACCTTTTTCAAATATATATATATATATATATATATATATATATATACATATATATATATATATATATATATACATATATATATATATATATATATATATATATATATGAACGTGTGAACGCTTTTATAGATTATTATTAGAAAGTTGTTATAATAATTTTAATCTTTATTAAAACTATGTAGGAAGACTAAAGGATAACTACATTAATTATTTTAATTTATTATTATTATTATTATTATTATTATTATATATATATATATATAAAATTTTATACATGTATGTAAGACTATTTAGAAAGACCAACGGATACCTCCCATAATTACTTAGCTGTCTCTATTAACTTTAATGAATAACTTTAACTAATAAACGTATGCATGGGTATATTTAGAAGAAGAAGAAATTATAGAGTGAAGCTGAATTATATTCATTATATAGTAGTATAGAAGTATATATTACATAGTAGTATATATTAATAATTTTCATTAGTAAATATATGCAATGGTATATCTGAGAAAAAAAAATTACGGTGAAGTTCAACTTTTTTTCATTATATAGTACTGTAGATATGTCATGGTTGTGAATTTTAGGATTTGTTTCTCATGGATTTCCATATTTTTATGATGACTTTAAAAAATAAGGTGGAGAATTTTAGGTGAAAGTTTGTTTCATGATAATTATTATTTTCTAATCCCCTGGCTCTCCTTTGCTCTTCTATATTGATTTTCAGCCATCTTTATAGCTTGCTTTTCATCTTTTTGTTGTTGTTGTTGTTTGTTGTTGTTGTTGTTGTTGGTTTGGCACTCCAAAACACAATTCTAGTAACGCGGTTGCACCACCATCTACTAAACGATAACCTTCCATAGATTGTGTTGTTCATCTGGATCCACCCTTTCTCCTTTAGTCATAATTGAACCATTGATGAGTCATTTCCATAAAAAAAAAAAAATTGCTATTTGACTTCCAAAATATTTGGATGATGCCATCTTCCATTATGTGACATATAACATAATTGCTGACATGACAAAATTTAATATTAAAATTAAAATTAATATTAAATTAACATGATAATTAACATTAAAATTAACATTAATATTAAAATTAATCTCAACATTAAAATTAATATTAACATTAACATTAACATTAATATTAATATTAATATTAACATTAACATTAATATTAATATTAAAAAAATTTGGGTAATTAATATTTTGTGTTAAAATTTGTCATGTCAGCTGTTATGTCAGCTGTCATGTCAGATGCCACATAATGGAAGATGACATCACCCAAATATTTTTGGAACAAAATAGCATAATTGAAAAAAAAAAAAAAACAACAACCTATCAATAGGTCCCAATCCGACTTTGAAGACTTGTAATAATACTGGATATTGTTATTGCCGGTAACGCCGGGGCACAATTTTTCGATGGAAAACTGAGAAAATGAAACAGTTGTAAAGACAACGTTTCTAATGCAACTCCTTAAAGAAGGTTTTGCAACAGAGATCCAGAAGGATTCTGCAAATTACGAGATCTAAAAAGATATCGTAATACACGAATAATCTAAAGAGATTTTCGTGATCGTAGCAAACTGGCAGTAGTGCCTTCTAAAAAGAAGATACTGACAGAACTGCTAAAGGCAACAGAAGGATGACAGGCGAGAGATGGAATTGCTGGGGTGAATTATCACCGTTGCTCAAAGCTTTATTCGCCCTCTGCGAACAGCTTCCAGGAACCAGCAAGGTTGACGGAAAACCTTGGAACACTCCTGCTCTTCTGACTCCTCGGAAGACGGCGAACTCCTCTGGCAATGGCTGTACTCTTCTCTCTCTGTTTGAAGTAACAGAACCCACGCGTACTAAAAAGTACTAGTGTTTGTGTTAAAGAACACGCTCACTACTCTGTTGTGTTAAAGAACACTTAGAGTTTTTCTCTCTGGAAATTCTGATTACTTCATCCAACAGAGAGAGAGGAGAGAACCTGCATATATAGCCCATGGGGCAGTTGCCAAGCAGTTGCCTGAACCTCAGGGTAGTGGCAGAACCACTCCTGAACGTGCAGCAATTGCTGCAACCGTTCCCGCTCTAATATGCAGCCAGCCAAACGCACACTGCGTACGCTGCGCACACTGCGCACACTACGCACGCTGCGTACGCTGCGCACACTGCGCGTACTGGGCTGCGTAACTGGGCCAGCGTAACTGGGCTCGCGCAAGTGGCTCGCGCAACGAGCACAACTTAAGCGCACTATGCGCCTAGCGACGATGCTGACGTGCTAAGTGCAAAGTGCGCCAACAAAACGCCACATTACGCCTCATGAGCCCTTGAGCCCGAGTCCGAGCCCGAGTCCGAGTCCGAGTCCGAGTCCGAGTCGCTAAGCCATGGAAATAAATTTCCAAGAGCAAAAAGCTTACAGCTTCTTAATTGTTGATTAAGCCTTTATACCATTAATAATTAATCCCACATGGCACACACCCATGTGCACTACATGTGCATCTCCATAAAGAGCAAAGACTCATATATATGGAGATACACATTCCTTTCTAGCCGATGTGGGACTAAAAACCAAAACAAAAGGCTAAATATCCAACAATCCCCCACATATCTCTATATATATGAGTACGAGTGTTCCCCACAGTAACTGTCCATTATGCTTTTAGGATAGATGCCACTTAAGACTTGAATCTTTCCACGTGAGTCAAAAATCAAACTATAATACAAGAATGGACTAAGCCTTGAATTCTGCATCATAGCTGAAATTCTTTCCACTCACATAATGTAGTTACATGTGCTTCTGGCTGCACATTTAAGGCCGTGTGCCAGCCTGGTTTCAGTGTATAATATTGGGTGTCTATAAGTTTACCCTCAAGAGACGGCCTGATATCTCTTTGTCCATACACTATAGGTGAGTTCTTTATTAAAGAGACATGGCATGAAGCGTCCAACGCTTCCTTTGCGGTGCTACGCCGCTATGGCATGGCCTTAAGCCGAGGACCTTACCCCGAATCACCGGGAACCTCATCGTAGTGTCATACTACCCGTAGCATGAGGTCTAGCCCCTTTGTAGTGCCAAACTACCCAGCATGAAGCCTTACGCTTCTGTGCGGTGTTACGTCGCTACGACATGGCTTGCAAGGCCGAGGCTTTATCCCTAGCCGGGTTTACCTCATTGTGGTGTCGTGCCACCCGTAACATGAGGAACACCTCCTCTTTGTAGTACTGACTACATCCCTCTTTAATTCAATATACAGCATTAGGCCAACTGCCTATTTGCGGTGCTACGCCGCTGTGACTTGGCTAACATAGTCGAGGCTTTATCTCCTTCGAGAACCTCATGGTGGAGTCACCGCCACACATAGCATGGAGTCACACTCCTTGTAGTGCTGTGCTACCATGCTTCCTGTAAAGCATACCAGACATTCCAAATGCCTGAGAACTCATTAAGGCATTTAAGCCAACCTCCCACAGGACCTGTTTTCCGCAGAAAACAACACTAGACAACAGTGGTTATAGGTCCGTAACCTCTCCATGCCCAATAGAACATGTACCCACCGTTCCTGATATTCTTCCGATTAATGGTCCTCCCTTGAACCAAAAGCTAGATGCCTAGTAGATAAATCTTTGAACTAATAGCATAAAACTTTATGGTAGGAATACAATAATACAATATCAGAATGCCTTCAAGCCCATTTTACAAGCTGTGTCTTCGACCAGCTGGCGCTTGAGGCCCTTGGTGAACGGATCCGCCAGGTTCTCCTGACTCCGAACATCAATTACTGCAATAACACCTCTCTTGATAAGATCGTGTACTGCCCTGTGCTTCAACCGCACAGTCCTCTTCTTCCCGTTGAAAAGGTCATTTGATGCCACCGCCGCAGTCGCCTGGTTGTCGCAGTATATCGGTATCGCCGGTATTTGCGCCCCAACCACTGGAAGATCATACATGAGCTCCCGAAGCCATTCTGCTTCCTCGGCTGCGGTATCAAGTACAAAGAACTCAGATTCCATGGATGACCGCGAGAGCATAGTCTGCTTCTTCGACTTCCACGATATAGCAGCTCCACCCATTGTGAAAATGTATCCACCTATGGACCTCTCGCTCTCCACCTCTGAGCACCAACTGGCATCACTGAAGCCTTCCACTACCGACGGATCTCCGCTGTAGTACAGTGCATATGTCTGAGTCTTCTTGAGATATCTCATAACCCGTTCCACAGCTTTCCAGTGTTCAACACCTGGATTGCTCGTAAAACGACTCAGCATTCCCACGGCGAAAGCTATGTCAGGCCTTGTGGCAGTAGTAGCATACATCAAACTTCCGATTACGCTTGCATACTCCAGCTGCCTGACGCTTTCCCCTGAATTAGGCTTCAGCTTCAGATCACACCTGTACGGCGTATCGATCCCTGGAAGATCCTGATACCCATAACGAGTGATCATTTTCTCAATATAATGAGACTGTGACAGCGCTAGTCCAGTGTCTGTTCGGATGATCTTGATCCCTAAGATCACATCAGCTTCCCCCAAGTCCTTCATACTGAACTTGCTTGAGATGAATTTCTTTGTCTCCGTGACACATCTAATATCCGTACCTAGGATAAGCATGTCGTCCACGTACAGACAAACGATCATACCTCTTCCATCAGCGAACTTCGTGTAAACACACTTGTCCATATCGCTGACCATGTAGCCATTTGACCTTATAACTTTGTCAAATTTCTCATGCCACATCTTGGAAGCTTGTTTAAGACCGTACAAAGATTTTACCAACTTGCAGACTTTGTCTTCAAGACCCCTGATGACAAATCCCTCTGGCTGTTGCATGTAAATCTCTTCGGTCAGCTCGCCATTTAGGAAAGCCGTATTCACATCCATCTGATGTATCACCATCTTATGTATTGCTGCAAGAGCAATCAATATTCTGATGGTGGTCATCCGGGCTACTGGAGCATACGTGTCAAAATAGTCAATCCCCTGTTTCTGAGAAAATCCCTTGGCTACCAACTTAGCCTTGAACTTGTCAATAGTTCCGTCTGCTTTCATCTTCTTCTTGAAGATCCATTTGCATCCGATGGGTTTCGCTCCTTCAGGAAGATCAACCAACACCCAAGTGTTATTTGAGGTGATGGAATCAATCTCATTGTCAATCGCCTCCTTCCAGAAAACCGCGTCTCTGGTCTTCATCGCCTCATCATAGGTAAGAGGATCTGCTTCCACATGATAGGTGACAAAGTCACTTCTGAAGTCCTTCGGCCTCCTCACACGCTTAGCTGACGGCTCAGCTTGTTCTGGTTCAACCGTTGTTTCAACAACAACATCTTCTTGGACCACATCTTCATTGAAGACTTCAGTCTCTTGTGCACCCTCATTATTCTCCGGAACAACCGGAAGAATAATATTCTTGTGCCTTGCAAACTTGTCTTCAAAATATTCTGCATCGCGAGATTCAATGATATGATTTGACTCAATATCAAGAAATCTTCGAGCATCACTCTTCTCGGCATACCCCAAGAAGATCGTCTTTGTAGTCCTTGTCCCAAGCTTCTGAATCTTCAGATCTGGAAGCTTGACATATGCCAGACACCCCCACACTCGAATGACATTCAAGTTAGGTCTGACCTTGAACCAGAGTTCATGAGGAGTAACGTCTGAAGTTGCATGAGGCACTCTATTTAGAATATAAGTGGCCGTCAATGCAGCTTCTCCCCAGTAGCACTTAGGAAGGCCAGCAGTCAACAACATTGAATTTATCATTTCTGTCAACGTCCTGTTCTTCCTCTCAGCTACTCCGTTTGATTGAGGAGAGTACGGAGCCGTAGTCTCATTGACAATTCCATGTTCCTTACAGAACGATGCGAATTCATGAGACCTACTCCCCACCTCGATCACTTCTTATCCTTTTGAGTTGTTGTCCAGTCTGCCTCTCAGCTTCGGCTCTGAACTCCTTGAACTTCTCGAATGCTTCGTCTTTAGCCTTCAGCAAGTAGACGAACGCATACTTTGAGAAGTCATCGATGAAGGTTATGAAATACTTCATCCCGGCCTTTGTAGAGAACTGTTTGAAGTCACAGATATCAGAGTGTACCAACTCCAGAAGATCTGTACTTCGATTAACCCGAGGAAAGGGTTTCCTTGTGATCTTTGTTTGAGCACAAACTTCACATTTCTCTACCTTACCCCCACATTTGGAGATAAGTCCTAGACTAGACATTCTGTTTATTCGTTTACAATGAACATGTCTTAGCCTATTATGCCACAACTCAAGAGTATAAGCAGATTGAGTGACTTCATTAATTACATTAATTACATTGGACTGATTTACAAGCTGAACTTTGAACATTCCTTCGGTATAAAAAGCTTTTCCGAAATATGTTCCCTTGATAGACATCACCATCTGGCCGGCATTGATGTCCATCCTGAGGCCTGCATTGCAGAGTAGGCCTCCCGAGATCAGGTTCTTGGCGATAGCAGAAACGTGCTTCATGCCTTAAAGCGTCAGAGACTTGCCCGAAGTCAGCTTCAACACCACCGTCCCGATCCCGAGCACTTCAGCTTGTGCTTGGTTCGCCATCACAACCGCTTCAGAAGTGGGTGTGTAGGTGGTGAACCACTCCTTACTGGAGCAGACATGGCAGGTGGCTCCAGTATCTATCCACCAGTCTGAATCAGATCCTACAGCATCAACCTGTCCAATCATAGCAATTACATCAGTAATCATTGAGACTTTGCTAGGCTCATCTTGCTCTGATTTCTTGGCCGGTGCTGTGCATTCACTTTTGAAATGGCCCAACTGGCCACACTTGAAACAAGGCATCTTTGCCTTAGATTTCTTTGACTTGAAAGAAGTTCCCTTAACATTCAAGTTGTTAGGGTTCTTCTTCTTCTTCTGGAAATCTGCACGCTTTCCCTTTCCCTTTGGTTCCTTGGTCTGAACCAGATTGACGTTAGCCAATTGCTTGGACAGTGTGTCCACCTTCAGTTGAGTCCGCATCTGGTCCTCAACATAGATTTTCTGTAGGAGATCTTCAAGGGTGATCTCCAACTTCTTCCTATGCATGTTTGCATAGAACTTGCTCCACCCAGCGGGGAGCTTTGAGACAATCCCTCCAACAACAAACTTGTCGGGGAGGGGCATAGCCTCGTCTTCCAACTTCTGTCGCAGCTTCAGAAATTCTTTGACCTGCGGCAGCATGGACTTCTCGTCCTCAAAGAGCCATTTGTGATATTTTTCAACCACAAATATTTTGCTCCTGTTCTTGTCTTCTTCGTACAGTTTTTCTAGAGACTCCCATATGTCTCTAGCGATATTCTTTTTAGAATATGATTCTACAAGGGAATCCTCCATTGCATTCAGGATAAGAAGCCTGCAAATGCTATTTTCTCTTCTCCACTTGGCCTGAAGTTTAGTAGCCGCAGAGATTGCAGCAGCAGACCCAGTATCTGGAACATTAGGTTCCTCTTCAAGCAGCACGTGATCAACGTCTCTGAGTTGAAGAGTGAGATAAACCTTCCTCTTCCAGACTTGATAATGCTCTCCATCAAACTTTTCTAACTTACAGAAGTCAGTGTTGAGGAGTGAAGCATTAATGTTTTCCATCGTAGCAATAAAGCTTTGAGATTGTTATTGCCGGGAACGCCGGGGCACAATTTTTCGATGGAAAACTGAAAAAATGAAACAGTTGTAAAGACAACGTTTCTAATGCAACTCCTTAAAGAAGGTTTTGCAACAGAGATCCAGAAGGATTCTGCAAATTACGAGATCTAAAAAGATATCGTAATACACGAATAATCTAAAGAGATTTTCGTGATCGTAGCAAACTGGCAGTAGTGCCTTCTAAAAAGAAGATACTGACAGAACTGCTAAAGGCAACAGAAGGATGACAGGCGATAGATGGAATTGCTGGGGTGAATTATCACCGTTGCTCAAAGCTTTATTCGCCCTCTGCGAACAGCTTCCAGGAACCAGCAAGGTTGACGGAAAACCTTGGAACACTCCTGCTCTTCTGACTCCTCGGAAGACGGCGAACTCCTCTGGCAATGGTTGTACTCTTCTCTCTCTGTTTGAAGTAACAGAACCCACGCGTACTAAAAAGTACTAGTGTTTGTGTTAAAGAACACGCTCACTACTCTGTTGTGTTAAAGAACACTTAGAGTTTTTCTCTCTGGAAATTCTGATTACTTCATCGAACAGAGAGAGAGGAGAGAACCTGCATATATAGCCCACGGGGCAGTTGCCAAGCAGTTGCCTGAACCTCAGGGTAGTGGCAGAACCACTCCTGAACGTGCAGCAACTGCTGCAACCGTTCCCGCTCTAATATGCAGCCAGCCAAACGCACACTGCGTACGCTGCGCACACTGCGCACACTACGCACGCTGCGTACGCTGCGCACACTGCGCGTACTGCGCGTACTGCGCGTACTGCGCGTACTGGACTGCGTAACTGGGCCAGCGTAACTGGGCTCGCGTAACAGGCCGCAGTGCAAAGTGCGCCAACAAAACGCCACATTACGCCTCATGAGCCCTTGAGCCCGAGCCCGAGCCCGAGCCCGAGTCCGAGTCGCTAAGCTCCTACGGAGCTTAGCTCCATGGAAATAAATTTCCAAGAGCAAAAAGCTTACAGCTTCTTAATTGTTGATTAAACCTTTATACCATTAATAATTAATCCCACATGGCACACACCCATGTGCACTACATGTGCATCTCCATAAAGAGCAAAGACTCATATATATGGAGATACACATTCCTTTCTAGCCGATGTGGGACTAAAAACCAAAACAAAAGGCTAAATACCCAACAGATATTACCAAGCAACACTATTATAGGCGAACTTATCTCGACTAATCTGACCCTACATGATTGTAAATTTGTATGCATTATAGGATAATAAAGCTTTTGGAATATAACCACATAGTGTTTTACAGGGAAAAAAAAAAAGGAAGATGAGCTGGGCCGTGTGTTACGCATGCCTCTCCTGTCGGCCCGGCCAAATCGGCCCACCGATTAAGGCCCTGGGCTAAAGCCTAAAAGGGTCGGGCCAATGTTTATGCATCTCCACCCGTCATGTTTAAACCACATAAACTTGGCTTGCAAGTTGAGATATAGGGTCCTACACAGGCTCTCCAATGTGGGTTTCTATCTTCCCTATTTCTATGGAAGAAATCTATTTTAGAAAAAATCTTCTCCGAATGGTGATTTCTATCACAATTTGTATCCTAGGTGGCAATAATGTAGGATGGAAACTTTCTAGGAGGGTTTCTACAAATGGAGAACCATTGGAGATATGTAGAAACTCTTCCGACTAGGATATAAATCTCCTTAAAGTACAATGCCAAGTAGGATAAGAACTCAATTTTAGAAATCACCATTGGAGATGGTCTAAGTAGTCCCGGAATCTTCTTCACGAGGTACATTTACTCTTTATTTAAAATTCTCTAGAATTTCATATCCACATCAAATCTTAGTCCGACTCCTTGTTAGCATTCACCTGTACTTTTAAAAATTTTGAATCAGTACTTAAATTTTATTCATGCGAAGTTTTAAACGTATTCCGTATGAATTATTTAAAAATTTGGCAAAAAAAATATGATAAACCTGTTTAATTAACCAAATTTGACAATATATTAAGTTTTTAATCCCAACATTTTTATTTTTCGAATATTTGACCGAATTTTAACGTAATATCCGATTTATACTCGTACATTTGTCGTTCGAATTTTTTCCTTTTACCGAATTGCTAACGAGGGTCGGACTTGAATGTCAGAGTGACATCGGAAGAGAATTTTCCGTCCTCTCATGTCATGTTCATGTATGCAAAAAAAAAAAAAAAAAAAAAAAAAAAAAAACCCTTGATATCGGAACCCTTCATATCAAAGAGAAGATCACTACATATTCAAACCACTAAACTTTATGAACATTCTTGACGAAGAAAAGCACTATCAGAATCCAAAACCTAATGCGCTTTATTCTCATCTTATGTTTGGTTTACAATCAAACTTTTACAACCTTTTTACAACTTACAACCATTTGCTGACATGTGGGCCAAGCCACCACCTGGCCCACATGTCAGGAAATAGGTGAGTGGTTGTAAGACTTTCGAATATTTCACTTATTGTTATAACATTATTCCTCAACATCTTGGCCATATATAAACTTTTAGGAACTTGAATATTTAAGTGGAAAATAGTGAAAACTAAATTAATTCAACGGAATTATTTTACTAGGAAAAATTTCTATGGAAAAAATTTTACGGAATTAATTTGGGTATTTGATTATCGTTATTTTCCATGAAAAAATAGTTATTTTTCATGAAAATTGATATTTTTCCTATGGGTTGGCCAATTTTATTTTCCACCGTTTTGGAGGCAAATGATAGATTTTTGGAAAATAATTCCATGAAAAATATACGTTATCAAACAATTAATACAATTTGGCTGTTTGATTTTCGTTATTTTCCACGAAAAAATAGTTAGTTTTCTTGAAAATTGATATTTTCCTATGGGAATGGCCAGTTTTATTTTCCACCATTTTGGAGAAGAATGATAGACTTTTGGAAAATAATTCCATAAAAAATATACGTATCAAACACTACAATTGATGGAAAGTTTGTGATGGCAATATTTTTCATGGAAAAAAAAAAACTCAATCAAACACAGACACTATTCCTCAACATCTTGTTTGGCCATATATATACTTTTATAACTTCCAAACATACTGATGGAAGATGATGACTTGAAACGAGGAATTTTTCTCATATTCATCAAACTATTGAGCTCCTACAGGCCTACTACAGAACTGAATGAGAAGCACAACACAAACGAAAATGCTTTGTTGTCCGCGGTCTTCCTGGCCCGCAGGCCACGTGTCACCAAACGATTGGCCCCCCATGCTAACTTTCGGACCCACCCGCTCGGAGACCAATCGGAAGGTGACACATGACCCGCGGGCCAGGACTGCAGTCCAAGCCCGCGGGCAACGTAGCAGCGTCGCAACACAAATTATCACTACAGAACTTACTTTTCATTAACATGGAGTGAAAAATTTACAAGAGCAGCAAATTCAATCTAAACTAAGCTGCTCCTACCCAAATTAGAATGTCAGTAATCCCTGTAATCCTTTGTGCAAGTACATTAACAAAAAAACGTACTTGCGATCTAACGTTCTACATTTCCTTCCTGCCATTCCATCTGTCAGGTCTTATTTGCCTAATCAAGTATCAATACGACTGAACAATAACAAGTAAGAATCAGTTCATGTGAAATGCTTCAACTGGACTATCATTACGCTAATATCATCCACAGATCCGCGGCTAGCAGAGAGTTCGGCAAGCTTCCTACAGGCGTGGAGGGGCGAAGGGTTGTGCGTGTCCACGCAGAACGGCCTGGCTACATCGACCGCCTCCTGGTTGCTGACCTTGTCCCACAGCCCGTCAGAAGCCAGAACTAGGAACTCGAATTCGGGTTCGATTTTGAGTACCCTCGTCTCCGGATCTGGTATCACCCACTGCTTATGGAGGGAATCCCCGATCCCCCTAGAAACGGCCAGGCTACCTTGCAGTCTCCATACTCCTCGACAGTTATCAACAAATCCACCCTGGAGAAACATAAGTTTACCTTCATAAGCATGAATTCACGACAATTATGCACAATCTACAATTACAAACAGGTGATCGTGTCAGACATGTATCAGTCACGTCACTGACACTCCAAAATACACTTGGATATGCCAACAGATGTGGCGGCTGTGTTGTTGCGTCTTTATCGTGATGTATTCATGTCATGACGTAAATATAAATTTACCTTCATAAGCATGAATTCGCGACAGATGTGCACAATCTACAATTACAAATAGACGATCGTGTCGTGTCAGACATGTATCAGTCACGTCACTGACACTCCAAAATACACTTGGATATGCCAAGGCGGCTGTGGTGTTGTGTCCTTGTCGTGATGTATTCATGTCATGACATGAACCAACAGATGTGGCAGCTGTGGTGTTGTGTCTTTATTGTGATGTATTCGGCATGACATGAATTTACCTTCATTCACGACATATATGCACAATCTACAATTACAAATAGCTGATCGTGCCGCGCCAGACATGTATCAGTCATGTCACTGACACTCCAAAATACACTTGGATACGCCAACAGATGCGGCGGCTGTGGTGTCGTGTCCTTATCGTGATGTATTCATGCCATGACATGCTAGACTCTCAATGATTTCCAATTCGTGGAATCAAATTCACTCCCAGAATGATCAAATTGCAATTTGCAATATGAATTCTACATTCCACACCTAACTTCTTCATCTCCTAATTCTCTATGGAAAGGATTAGGAAGACTTACGAGGCTTTCGATTCTTTCCCTCTCGTCCTCTCTCGACGGCTTATGATCAGAGGTAAGGGCCTCGGCGGTCCCCGACGCGCTCAGGACGGCACGGCAATCCCCGGCATTGGACACGACGAGGTCGCCCTTGCTCACCAATGCAGTGACGCAGCATGTCCCACTTCCAATCTCCTCTTTCAAGAACTCGGAGTCCGTCTTCAAGTACCCGTTCCTGACTGCTCCCTCTACGTTGCTTTCTCCATCTGAGCCCTTCCTCAACTCATCCACAATGTGTTTGCCTATGTTCTCGGCCGCAAAGTCTGCAGCTTTACTTCCTCCATGGCCATCGAAAATTCCAAAGAAAGCCTGTAATAATAACGAATAATGAGACCATGTTTAGGTTTGCCTAATTTTCATAAAAGTCAATCTTTTCCACCAAATTTTGCAAAAAGTCATCATTTCTCATAAAAGTCGGCTCTTTTCAATCAAATTTGCAGAAAAATCATTGTTTGGAATGAAAAAGTCCCCACCTTTATTACTGAAATGGGGAAAAACTATGGATTCGAAAACGATATCTTCCAATGCATGTTTTCAAAGAACATTAATTTATCCTAAAAAACAAATCTTTTCAATCCAATTACACAGTTAATTTCTCATAAAACTCTTAATTTTAAATGATTTCTTTTTGCGAAAATCACTAATATATCATAAAAATCGGATCTTTCCGATCCATTTTTTGCAAAAAAAAAAAAAAAAAAAAAAAAAATCGGTTTGAACAGTAAAGTTCCCATCTTTAGGGTTTCAAAGCACTTACGAATTGGGAATCCCCATCGAGATCGAGATCGGCTTTGTACCGGTCCTCCATCGCCAGCCTCTTCCTCCCTCTTTTGCAGTAAACCGAGCACCTCGGTCCGTCCATCTCGACCTCCGCCTCGCCCATCATCATCGCCGGCACGAGGCTCAGAGCGGCGTCAATCATCGGTATGTCGATCCTCGCCGGCCTCTTCCGCTTCAGCGAGGAGGAGGAGGAGCAGGAGGAGGAGGAGCCCCTGCCGAACCTGGACTTGAAGGGCGACGTGGAGGAAGGGGAGCCGTCGGATGACGGGTGGTGGTGGAGGTGGGTCAGGGTCAGGGTCTCCGGCGAGGTCTTGAAGGAGGAGGAGGAGGAGGAGTGGGTCATGCGGGAGGGCGAGAAGGCCGCCGGCGAGCTCGCGGCCATGGCGACTGAGCAGGACATGGCTTTTTCTTTTTTTGACTTTCTCTCTTTTTCTTTTCGTTTCTTTCCCTACGTTTCTTCTTCTTCTTTGTTCCGTTTGGTCTTCTGATTTTGGGGGTTTATTTATATGTAGGGAGGATGTTCATACATGAGCCTTTTTTGGCATGACTTCTTTTTTTTTTGCTTGGACTCCTTTGTGCAAATAGATCCCTATCAACCACCACATTTTCTACTTCTTCCTCCTTGAAATAGAGCTGATATATAATACTTTTTGTAAATAGTGTTACCACTATTTTTGCTGCAGTATGAATTAAGGATATTCTCGGATAATATTAAAAATTTATGTTCATATTTTTATATTGTCTAGGAGAGGATTTAGGTCTCGTTCCTCCTGAAGATTGATTTTGTTCGACTGTCCAAAATAGAGACTTAAACGTAAATTTTGTATATTATAACCTAAAAATAAACGAAAATATGTGAGGGTTGTGTTGTTTACGTTATTAAGTTTTTTTTCATGACTAATCCATAATGAGACTTATGACACTATTGTTTTCTTCCATCGTGATCTCACTAGCCAAAGAATGCTCTAGCAAATACTTGTAGCATGTTATCTGGTGAAAAAATGTGACGATTATAGTTATTTGTTATATATATATATATATATATATATATATATAAATATATATATATATATATATATATATATGCACAAAGTTATCTTGTTGGTACATTTCGATTAGAGAATGCAGAATTTAGTTTGAACTTATTAAATGATAAGAATTCAATTGAGCGAACCTCAACTTAATATTGTGTTATGAGCCACATTTTTTTCTTCTTACAAGTCACAATTTTTTCGAGTCTCAGCCCGTCAGTTTTATCTTCCATATCACATGATATTCTTTTTAACACCGCTTCTTAATGTTATATTTCACTTGTTCTATTTGAATATTTTATTGCATCCTCATAAATTAAAGGTATACAGTACATTATGGGGAACAGAGGGGTTCAAACTAAGGACTAATCTTTCAAAATTGTCTTCAAATGCTATCCACCTGGACCACATGATATTCTTTTACCACCACTTATTAACGTCGTATTTCAATTGCCCGTATTTGAATATTTTATTGCATCCTCAAAAATTGAGGATATACAGTACGTCATGGTGGGGGAGGTGGGTGGGGGGGGGAGGGTGGGGGAGAAGAGGGGTTCAAACTATCGACTAATCTTTCAAAATTGTATTCAAATGCTATCCGTCTAGACCAATGACTTTTGAATACAACAACATATATTTTTATCTTTTACTTTCTCTCTCCTGTTTCTAATTTATGACTCTTTAAGGCAAAAAGAAAAAAGCAAAAAAAAACTTCTGCATGCACAATAGAAACAACTTACATTGGATAATAGTTAATAGATGGGGTAATGTGCAAAAAGTCACATATTTGTCTTCTAGCGCAGTCAGCGGATAACAAAGTGGAACGAGTGACGCAGTGGAGTCGAGTCAAAAGTCTCAAAAAGAAAAAAAAAAGGATAAAAACTGTGTGAGGCGAGGCGCGTCTTGGAAGAAGCGTGGGGCCCACGATCCAAAATTCTTTGTCAAACGCCACCGTCCCCTGATCGGCTGTCCGTCCCGAACACGGAACGCCAGGACCGCAGCCCTATTTGGTCCACGCGTCCTCCTCCGGATCATTGTTTAGCGTGTTTGGTGTTTTGGACGCGACAGCAGATGTAGACGGAAAGCGGTCTTTGGTTCGGGGAAGAAGTCTTAATTGCGAAGACAGCTAAAACGCTACTAAGAAAAAAAAAGGGAGAGGGATTGGAACGTTGGGGATGCATGGACTGACAGAAGTAGCCGTTGCACATTAAACATAATTTCCTTTCTTCTGTGGGTCCCATAGTCTACTGAGAGAATGTGTCAAAAAAATTCTCACCAATATAAATATATGACTCACCGGCTAATAAGTAATTTTAAATATATTATTTCTTTAAAATTTGGCTAAATTGTAACTTGATACCCTCAACTATCACATTTTTTCAACTTAATACCCTCAACTTTTATAGATATCAACTTGATATCCTGAAATTTTTTTGGACCAAATTGTCCCTTCTCTTCTCCCCCACCCCCCCCCTCTCCGCTGCGGGTGGCCGGCGGACGGCGAGCACGCACGATCGGGCGGCGGGAGCAGGGCCGGAGCCGGGTAGGGGGTCGTCGGGGCCGGGATAGGTAGGGGGGTGGTCGGTGCCGAGGGGAGGGGATGGTCGCCGAGGGGGTGGGGGTGGGGGGCAAGTAGCAGCCGTGGGGGAGGGGGGTGTCGGGGCCGGGTTGAAGGGAGGGAGGGGTATGGCCGCGGGGGGGGGGGGGGGGGGGGGGGGTGGTGTTTTGGTAATGGCCGTCGAGGGTTGGGGAGTAGCAGCCAAGGGGTAGGGATGGGGGTATTTTAGGAACAAATTCTTTTTTGGGTATCAACTTAAAAATAGTAGTTGAGATAGGGTATTAAGTTAGTACCTATCAAAGTTAAGGGTATCAAGTTGAAAAACTTGAATAGTTGAGGGTATCAAGTTGTAATTTAGACTTAAAATTTTAAGAACTAATTTAATCACCGAACTTAGTTGGTTCTTGTGAACAGTGAAAAAAGATATAACCTTTTTGGCTAGGCGGATGATTTCGGAATAGAAGTACGGAGGAGGTATACACTAAGTCCCGTGTATTATGCCGATAATTTTTTTTTCTTAATTTAATCAATAATTGGATTATTTACGGCGTACTGAAAATATTGTTTTTTCTTTTCTTTTTGTCGAGGAAAGAGTGTTCTTGTACTAATAAAATAAGTTTTAGATTGTAGAGAATTTACTTCAAATGTTATTGGGAGTGATGTTCGTTTACATTTTACTAAAAGTTTAAAAATAAAGTGAAGTAGACAACTATTTTTTTAATCTAGGATAGTCATAAACTATTGTGACCTGGTAAGAGGTACTCTTGATAGTTGATATACATATTTTTTGTATGGTTAATTCTAAGTACACTCCCAAGTTTACTTGGGGTTAGTCCAATTTTTCTAAAATTATTTACAAGTTTGCCATTCAAATTTTTACTTAGGACTAGTCCATTTTGTTTTCCAGAATTTGAATTAGGGTTAGGATTCCCCTCGTCCTTCTCCTTCTCTACTTCCGCCTCCGCCCCCTCCTCCTCCTCCTCCTCCTCCTCCTCCGCCACTTTCTTCCCCTCCTCCTCCACCTCCCCCTCCTCCTCTTTTGCCACCTCCTCCTCCTCCCCCTCCTCCTCCGCCTCCGCCCCCTCCTCCTCCGCCACCTTCACCCCCTCCTCCACCTCCTCCTCCATCGCGTGGTCACCGCCTCCTACTCCTCCTCCTCCACCTCCTCATGCGTCCCCGCACGTCTCGCTGGCGTCTGCTCCCCCGCGGGCGTCCTCGCACCCACGCCCCTCGCCGGCGTCCGTCCCCCCTCCCTCCCGCCAGCGTCGGCGCAGCTTCCTCTAAAGAAATCATAATTCAAGTAAAAATTGGGCTGTCCCAAGTAAAAGTGTCACGACCCGCACCCGGATATACGAGTACGAATACGTGGGCCACGTCCGGCCTACGCCGCGGTATCGACGGTAGAACGCTGTCACGTGTACTATACTAACTACAACATCTAAGAATCCATAACTAGAAATGTACTCATGTCACATCACGAAACTAAGGAAGATAAGACAAGAAATAATAACAATATCACTAGAACAACTAGAATCTACAATGATCATAAGACAGGAAGATAATGAAGGAACAACAAGACTAACTAAGGAATAACTACCAGGCAACTCACATAGAGGAACAGTGTGAACCACCTCAGCTAGAATCATCCTGCAGTCCAACAAATGTGGCACAACTACTCCTAAAATTTTGTCAAAATATCCAGTCAGGATGGAACGAGCACAAATCTCAAATAACAGTTCTAATTATACGATATTGAACATGTAGCAGTAAATAGAGAGAATATACAAGAAATCATGAAATGTACATGTGAGTATCATGGCAAGGTAAACTGTAAATCTAGAGCTAGAACAAGGTAAGTAAAACTGATCATGGCATGTACAAGAATCAAGAATCATCTATCTAGGTGTGTGAGTACTAGCTACAATACGTGGCCGGCTTGGGAACTTGCACAATAGTAACAGGCCTGGCTAACCATACGTGGGGTGTATGATCAACACTCACAATCAATAGGTGCACAAGGGGTGCACAATGGGCTTTGACCACATATCTACACTAATACTCCCCATCCCCGACTAGTATAGTGGATCCAACCATGACACATCATGACATACGATTCTCCGAGAGGGTAGCTAGCCTTCGCAGGAATCGTGTCTACACAATGCACAAGGAACAAGAAAGACTTGCACAAGATATACCAAGGAAAGCGAGGAATAATATCTCATGACGGGATCCAGAGAAATACCAATCCGTGTGAACAATGTGTCAAGAGAACAAGGGTATCTACACTAAATACAAGAAACATAGACGATATCATAAAACAGAAATATTATCAGAGAATGTACTCGCCTGGGGGCCTGCTGCCAATATGAATCAGGGTTCAAAGTAAAGCCACAGACCTAAAGATGAAATAATACAAGAGCTGATCAGGGTCAAAAGACATACTAACATTTAGGTCAAACTAAGTCAAACTAAGACAAACCGGGTCAAGGTTGACGTACAGTTGACTTTTGGTCAACTGGTCAACTCTAGGTCATACTTGACTAACAGTTGACTTTGGGTCAACTGGTCAACTTCGGTCAAGTTCTGGTCAATCTTAGGCTACGGTTGACTTTCGGTTGACTTTTGGTCAAAATAGTCAACTGTGGTCAACCAAGGTCAAAACTAGTCTAACCTAGGTCAAATGTTGACTCTACTTTGACGTTCAGTCAAAGTAGTCAACCATGGTTAAACTGGATCAAAGCTAATCTCTACAAACATCTACAAGGTCAACTTATGAATTTCAATGATTTAGAAATTACTGAAATCGACGGGTCTCCAAAACAACCCAAAAGGAGAAAATATTATAATAATAGGATGACACAAAAGAGAAGAAATCTACAGATATTGTCGGATGATGAAACTAACATCACCAACGTGTCCAGAATAGTCAAATCAGCTAGGATAGCCTGTCCAAAAGTCCAATTTGGACACAGGAGCAAAACGGTAATTTCGGGCCAAAATGATGTCCGCCGTTGGACACACTTTGCACCGAAAAATGTGCCAAAATAAAAGTGCACAAAACCTAACAAATTATTTGTCTATGAATCCAGAATGACGATACGAACCTAACGGTATATCCAGAATTGGATTCCGTTGACCCGATCTCAAATTGGTCCGTTGACCGGACATTGAAATTCCGATTTGCACGGAAAAGTGTGTCGGAGCCAATGTCCTCAAAACTCAGCAAATTATATGTCAACGAGTCCTGAATGATGATACGAACTCAACGGTATATCCAGAATTGGATTCCGATGAGCCGATCTCAAAATGACCCGTTGGCCCGGATATTGGTATCCGACTTGCATCGAAATACGTGCCGGAACCAATGTCCACTAAAACCTAACAAATTATATGTTAACGAGTCCAGAATGACGACACAAACTCAACGGTATATCCGGAATTGGATTCCGATGAGCCGGCGTCAAAAAGTCCCGTTGACTCAGAAAGTGGGACCCGCTTTGCACCGAAATGCGTGTCAGGGGCCACGTTCTCTAAATCAAGCAAACTTTATATGAAAACATACCAGAACGACGCCAGGAGTCAACTGGTGGTGTCAGAAATTGAATCCGGAGTCCCGGGTTCAAAAATGGAATTTAACTAGTACAAATTAAAGAATTCGAACGGCCAACTTTGGCGTCGAATTCGACCGACCTAACAAGCTCAAACTGAAAAGGAATCTAAAGGGGGCAGGAAGAAGGTTATACCAGCTGTGCACCGGAACTGGTAGCGCACAAAACGGAGCTGCGACGACGAAGATACGAACCTGCGAAGTTGGCGTCGCAAAACTGTCCAAAAATAGTACAAATTAAAACGTCAACTTGGTGGCCGGTTTTGATGTATCAAACGACGAAATTAACGGGTGAAATTTGACAGAGGTGAAGAGGGATATACCGAGATTGAGACGAAGCAAGGAGTTCGCCGATCCAACGGTCGGATCTCCCAGAAAATCGACGTGAAGTCGCTGCCCCGAGACGTAATTTCTAAAATTCGTCCGCGCGCGCGTCGACGGGATTCCGTAAAAAACGCACGAATCGTGTGTTTCACACGTCGGGGAGGACGGTACTGGACAGGGGGTTGCTCGCCGGAGGTGCGCGCGCTAGGGGGGTCTCACCGGTGGCCGGTGTCACGCCCCGAGTCGACAAACCGTTCGTCCCCGGTATTACTTTGCCGATTCGATCGTCCTCGCTAAGGCGTGATGCCGCACGAGCCTGGAGTTGCGCTCGTGCAAGGCAAGATGACAAGTTCTCAAATGGTTATCGTTTCATTTTGATATTAATACGCCAAGTCGAAACTTCACAATTTACATCAAAATATAAGACGCAGTATCGGAAGATAGAAATACTTTTCATTCATAGCTTGCAACGAAGTGCAAGTCGTAATTTACATTGGATGCCGTTGCGGCTACATTGATTGAAAACAGAAAGAAGATACATTCGACAAGTTGCCTGAACTAACGCTTGCCATTCCATACATTCGCCCCTTTATACAAAGCCGTCGACTTGAATTGGCTTCAAAATACTTCTGCATAGGAAGAGCTACAAAACGCCTCTCCGTACTTCAGCTCCAGTTTAGTTGCGCCCGTCGCACCTGGAGAAATTGGGGGAATGGGATTAGCACACTTGCTAAGTGGACGAGACGAACCCACTCGTCTAAACCGACTCTGATTGTTAGGATAGGCATGCTTTAGAGTTGTCTTTCTATTAGAACTAAATGAATTCAGTTCATATTCGATAGCCATCTTTGCGTAATAAAGCATACAGTTTAACATAGCAGTTTGTCATATTTCTTATCACGGCCGTGCTCGTCCCTGCATGAAAACAGAGATAATATTTACCCTGCATAAGACAATAGGTAAGCATGCTACTATCTTATATGCGGTCATTGATGTTACACATCACGTGGGACTATCTCAACGGCATTTCGGCCCGCTCAGTCTAGGTTGCAAGCCTGACTGACGGTCCCGCAATGCATCAGTGCCGAAGCACGATTATTCATTCCCCCTAGGCCGATTCGATTCCGATGCCCCGGATATCGATTCGAGGAAAAATATCAACTTGTGCACAAGCTGTCCATGACCATGCCAATGCGTGAACAGTTTAACATATGCAACAGTTTTGTATAGCGCGGACAGTATTGAACGGCATTATCATTTCCCCCAACTTATGCAACGATTCATTTTTTCCCAAGTCGTACTCGTAATTTAGCGTCCCGCAGGCACCAAATTGTCCGAGGCATCATAACCCACAATCGACGTTTCATAATATTTTGCAGCACTTGAAATAGTCTATCTTTTTCTGTAAACCTTAAACTTTTTGGTTTATGTGAAAAACTTGTATTTATAAATCGATACGTTTTTCCCGAGTTCTTGACTTAGTGGATTGGCATGCAATTAACTTGGCATCGTTCGATTTGAATGGATTCGAAGCAAGGATTAAGTTTGCGGGACAGAATAGAAAAGAAGGCCGAATCACCCACCGATTACTTGGCTTCGTGCAGGTCGTCGAAGCGCTACGCAACGTCAATCCTTAGTTACGCGAGCTCCTGCAATGCATCAACACTTTGTTAGATTTCCTTCTTTCTTCCTTGCATCGAAATTTGTAATTGCATCCTTGAAAACGACGCGAAAGCACTTCAATCAAGCCCAGCGGCAAAGCTCCAAGAAAACCATACAGCGGTCCGGTCCCGTCGAAGGGACTCTTATAGAGAGCTCGCGCGTCGAGACGTAGCCCGCTGCTTCTAGGACTTGTTCCAACAGAAGTCGTTCCATTAGTTGGATCGATTCTCGTATCTTCCGTCCAAATCGAATTGAAACGATGCCGCAAGGCGTTAACGTTTACCAAGCTTAGCGATCGAGTCAGATGGCCATCTAAGTTCCCGGCCGATCTGACTCGGCGCTAGCATATTATGAAGTTCCGTCGCCTATCGAAAGCGGGGCGCTACATAATATACCACTAAGAAAAAGTTTCGTCCCGAAACTTAAGAACAAGGGTCGAACCTTAATTTAGACGAACAACGCAGGGTACTTCTCCTTCATCTCCGCCTCCATCTCCCACGTCGACTCCTCAACTGTATGGTTCCGCCAAAGCACGCGGACCAAGGACATCGACCGATTTCGTAGCACCTTTTTCTTGCGGTCCAAAATTTGAATAAGCTCCTCCGAGTAAGACAAGTCAGTACGTAGCTCCAACTGATCGAAGCTAACCACATGACTTGGATCGTGCACGTATTTTCGAAGTTGTGAAACATGGAAAATATCGTGCACATCGGCTAATGCAGGAGGTAGTGCGATCCGATAAGCAACCGTCGCAACTCGTCCAATGATCTCGAAAGGGCCTACAAATCTCGGGCTCAATTTGCCTTTAACGCCGAACCGCATCACTCCGCGCATGGGCGTTACTTTCAGAAATACATGGTCCCCGGCCAAGAACTCTATCGGTCATCGACGAAGATCTGCGTAGCTCTTTTGTCGACTTTGCGCGATGCGGAGTCTATCTCAAATCAAGCGGACCTTTTCGACGGCCTGCTCCACCAGTTCCGGTCCCAGAACTTGTCGCTCTCCGACTTCATCCCAGCATATCGGCGAACGACACTTCCTCCTATAGAGCGCTTCGTATGGAGCCATCTGAATGCTCGACTGATAACTGTTGTTATACGCAAACTCCGCAAGCGGCAAATGCGTATCCCAACTAGTCTTTAGGTCGATCGCACACAGACGCAACATGTCTTCTAAGATCTGGTTGACCCTCTCCGTCTGACCGTCTGTTTGGGGATGGTACGCCAAGCTAAAGTTCAGTTTGGTCCCCATCGCCGCTTGGAGGCTCGTCCAGAAACGCGATAGGAATCGCCCGTCTCTGTCCAAAATTATTGAGGCCGGCACCCCGTGCAGTCGAACAATCTCATCGACGTAGATTTGCGCTAACCGATCGACGCTCCATCCTACTTTAATTGCGATGAAGTGAGCCGACTTGGTCAATCTATCAACAATGACCCAAATTGCGTCATTTCCCCGCGGCGTCTTCGGAAATCCCACAATGAAATCCATCGAGATATTGTCCCACTTCCACTCGGGAATGGCGATGTTCTGCAGCTCGCCGCCTGGCCTTTGGTGTTCCGCCTTCACTTGCTGACACGCCATGCATTGTGATACGAACGTAGCCACGTCCTTCTTCATGCCGTGCCACCAAAAGTTTGTGCGCAAGTCCTTGTAAATCTTGGTGCTCCCAGGATGTAACGAGTACTTCGCATAATGCGCCTCCGTCAGAATTTCTTTTCTGAGTTCGGCAGTTTCAGGAATGCAGAGCCTTCCCTTTAGTCGCATCGTCCCGTCTCCGCCTTCCGCGAAGTCAGTCGCCCTTCCTGTTGAAATCAGCTCGCGCATTTTCTTCAGGAATGAGTCGTCCTCCTGTGCGGTCTTTATCTTGCTAAGCAGGCTCGATCCTAACTTCAGCTGCGCTAGGTGCAGGTGTCGATACTCAATTCCGAGTTCGATATCCATCGGTTCAAGGTCCCGTCGTATCTCCTTGTTTATGGCCAGTGTTCCCATAAACATTCTGCTAAGTGCGTCGGCCACCATGTTTCCCTTGTCCGGCGTATACTCGATCGTTAGCTCGTAATCTTTTATGAGTTCGAGCCATCGTCGCTGTCGTAGGTTGAGTTCTCGTTGCGTAAACAAGTACTTCAGACTTTTATGATCTGTATAGATTCTGCATGCCACACCATAGAGATAGTGTCGCCATAACTTCAGCGCAAAGACGATCGCCGCCAATTCTAGGTCCTGCGTCGGATAGTTTTTCTCGTGCTGCTTCAACTACCGTGAAGCGTAGGAGATGACTTTTTCTCTCTGCATGAGTACGCACCCGAGGCCAGTTTCCGACGCGTCGTTGAATATCTGAAAGCCTTCTGGACCATCTGGAAGTGCAAGGATTGGAGCTGAGACGAGCCGTTGCTTCAACTCTTGAAAGCTGGATTCACAGTCGTCGCTCCATTCAAATACTACTCCCTTCTGGGTGAGGCGAGTCAGAGGCGACGCTAGTTTTGAAAAGCTTCGCACGAACCTACGGTAGTAGCCCGCTAAGCCCAGGAAACTTCGAATGTCGCTAGCCGAGGCAGGTCGTTTCCAATCCACCACCGCATCAATCTTCTTTGGGTCCACCGCGACACCTTCAGCAGAGATTACGTGCCCGAGGAATGCCACGCTGCTCATCCAGAACTCGCACTTACTCTGCTTGGCGTACAATTTATTTTCACGCAGAATCTGCAGCACCGTCTTCAAATGTTCCGCATGCTCTTCCCGATTCTTTGAGTAAACAAGGATATCGTCGATGAATACGACTACAAATTTATCTATTTGAGGTCGGAAGACTCGGTTCATCAGATCCATGAACGCGGCAGGGGCATTCGTCAAACCGAACGGCATGACGAGGAATTCGTAATGACCATATCGAGTGCGGAAGGCAGACTTCGATATGTCGTCGGACTTGATCTTCAATTGATGATATCCTGAACGAAGATCGATTTTTGAAAATATTGCCGCGCCTTGCAGTTGGTCAAACAAGTCGTCGATTCGCGGCAAAGGATACTTGTTTCGCACGGTCGCCTTGTTGAGTTCCCGATAGTCGATGCATAGCCGCAACGACCCATCTTTCTTCTTCACGAACAGTACGGGAGCTCCCCACGGAGAGACGCTAGGGCGAATAAATCCGCGGTCTAGCAACTCTTGTAATTGCACCTTCAGCTCCTTCAGTTCTGCTGGAGCCATTTGGTAAGGCGCCTTTGATATCGGCCGTGTATCCGGAAAGGTGTCGATGCTGAATTCAATTTCTCGATCCGGCGGCATCCCAGGCATCTCGTCAGGAAAAACGTCGGAAAATTCTGCCACAACATCAGTCGACATTGTGTTTGTATTATCCGTCTGCGTGTCTCGAACAGATGCCAAGTATCCCGTGCAGCCGGAACGCAGCATACGCCTTGCCGAGATTGCCGATACCATCATCGCCGTCTTCGAGGCCGTACCGCACGAATATGAGAACTCTGTCTCGCCAGGAAGACAAAATACCACTCTCTTCTCCGTGCACTCGATCGTTGCACGACAAGCGCCCAACCAATCCATGCCCAGGATTATGTCGTAATCTTTTATGTCTAGCACGACGGCATCCAAGGATAGATATCTTCCCCCGACGCAAATGTGGCCATCCCTACAAATAAAGTTTGCAGACATATCGACTCCCGACGGAGTGCTAATGCTAATATTCATATCTAGTGATTGCATGGTTATTTTATTTTCTTTCGCAAAATCAGCAGATATAAAGCTATGCGTCGCACCCGAATCGAATAATACTCGAGCAGGTATACTTTTGTAGAGTAATATACCTGTTACAACAGTATCGGACGCAAATGCCTCGTCCCGAGTTAAGGCATAAACTCGGCCTTGAGCTCCGTGGCGTTGGTTTTGTTGGTTGACGGGCACCGCATTCGCGCCTTGCAGTATCGGCGCCTTATGCGGATTCGGGACGTTCCTCGGTGGGTTATGTTTATTCGGACCTTTGTGCGGGCAATATGTAACTATATGGCCTACCTCGCCACACTTATAGCAAGATCTCGTGACGCAGTCGACGGTTCGGTGCCCACGCCTACCGTACCTGGTGCAATGTTGACTGCCATGGCCTCGATCATCGAATCTGTTCGGACGCTTTGTTATTCCCGATCCCCCGGCGTCGGCGTCGTTAGGACGCTTGTTGAAGTGGTTACGGATGCCTCTACTCGACATATGGCCAAAGATGCGCTCACTATTAAGAGCGGCATTATAGGAGTCACGGTATGTTCGGCACCTTTGATTCACGACGCCCTTCGCAGTTCGTCATTTAGGCCCTGTTGGAAGCGTTCACACCAGGCTTCCTTGTTGGACAGAAAGGCGCCGACAAACTTCGCCAGCTTTGAGAAGCTCGAATCATAATCGTCGACAGACATATTTCCATGTCGCAGCGTCATGAACTCGTCTTCTTTTTGTTGACGGACGGCGCGAGGAACGTATTGTTCGAGGAAGGCTTCCTTGAATATTTTCCAGGAGATCGTGGCGTCTGTATCGGCTTCATAGATCTCCTGTTTTTTAGCGGCCCACCAGTCGTACGCCCTCAGTTGCAGCCGTAACGCCGCACAAGTTACCCGCTGGAACCCTTCAATGCTAAGCAGATTAAACAGGTCCTCCATCTCCGCGAGCCACCCTACGATCACATCAGGCTCCGCTCGGCCGTTGAACTTGGGTGGATTCATCTTGCGGAACTCCTTTGCCTTGAACAAGGAAGAAGAATCTATCATTTGCGGTTGAGTCTCTTCTTCCTCGTTTTCTTCTTGGTCGCCTTGGTTTCCCTCGGGCCCTTCGTCCGTCGTCTTCGCGTTGCCCGCCATTCTGCTGACTATCTGAGTCAGGGCATTCATCTGTTTTTGTTGTGCCTCAAATTGGGCCTTGAATTGGGTCTGAAGCTGCTGCTGCTGCAGTTCCATCAACTGTAGCATCTTCTGCATAGTCGTCTCGCTAGGCTCAGTACTTTTTGTGCTCGACGTACTATCTACAGTTTGGGTTGGGGCGGGATTGTTCCTTTTCTTAGTCATTCCTACAAAACAGAGTAAACCCGTTAGTATTTTTCAAAAATATCTACGGGCTTACCTGTATGGAACTTTTATTTCACGCAGCATGTCGACAAGCATTCAATCGAGCCATCGCAACGGACATTCCAACAATGAAACATCTTTCGAAAATCCGAGAAAATATAACTGTGCTCTGATACCAATTTGTCACGCCCCGAGTCGACAAACCGTTCGTCCCCGGTATTACTTTGCCGATTCGATCGTCCTCGCTAAGGCGTGATGCCGCACGAGCCTGGAGTTGCGCTCGTGCAAGGCAAGATGACAAGTTCTCAAATGGTTATCGTTTCATTTTGATATTAATACGCCAAGTCGAAACTTCACAATTCACATCAGAATATAAGACGCAGTATAGGAAGATAGAAATGCTTTTCATTCATAGCTTGCAACGAAGTGTAAGTCATAATTTACATTGGATGCCGTTACGGCTACATTGATTGAAAACAGAAAGAAGATACATTCGACAAGTTGCCTGAACTAACGCTTGCCGTCCCATACATTCGCCCCTTTATACAAAGTCGTCGACTTGAATTGGCTTCAAAATACTTCTGCATAGGAAGAGCTTCAAAACGCCTCTCCGTACTTCAGCTCCAGTTTAGTTGGGCGCGCCCGTCGCACCTGGAGAAATTGGGGGAATGGGATTAGCACACTTGCTAAGTGGACGAGACGAACCCACTCGTCTAAACCGACTCTGATTGTTAGGATAGGCATGCTTTAGAGTTGTCTTTCTATTAGAACTAAATGAATTCAGTTCATATTCGATAGCCATCTTTGCGTAATAAAGCATACAGTTTAACATAGCAGTTTGTCATATTTCTTACCACGGCCGTGCTCGTCCCTGCATGAAAACAGAGATAATATTTACCCTGCATAAGACAATAGGTAAGCATGCTACTATCTTATATGCGGTCATTGATGTTACACATCACGTGGGACTATCTCAACGGCATTTCGGCCCGCTCAGTCTAGGTTGCAAGCCTGACTGACGGTCCCGCAATGCATCAGTGCCGAAGCACGATTATTCATTCCCCCTAGGCCAATTCGATTCCGATGCCCCGGATATCGATTCGAGGAAAAATATAAACTTGTGCACAAGCTGTCCATGACCATGCCAATGCGTGAACAGTTTAACATATGCAACAGTTTTGTATAGCGCGGACAGTATTGAACGGCATTATCATTTCCTCCAACTTATGCAACGATTCATTTTTCTCCAAGTCGTACTCGTGATTTAGCATCCCGCAGGCACCAAATTGTCCGAGGCATCATAACCCACAATCGACGTTTCATAATATTTTGCAGCACTTGAAATAGTCTATCTTTTTCTGTAAACCTTAAACTTTTTGGTTTATGTGAAAAACTTGTATTTATAAATCGATACGTTTTTCCCGAGTTCTTGACTTAGTGGATTGGCATGCAATTAACTTGGCATCGTTCGATTTGAATGGATTCGAAGCAAGGATTAAGTTTGCGGGACAGAATAGAAAAGAAGGCCGAATCATCCACCGATTACTTGGCTTCGTGCAGGTCGTCGAAGCGCTACGCAACGTCAATCCTTAGTTATGCGAGCTCCTGCAATGCATCAACACTTTGTTAGATTTCCTTCTTTCTCCCTTGCATCGAAATTTGTAATTGCATCATTGAAAACGACGCGAAAGTACTTCAATCAAGCCCAGCGGCAAAGCTCCAAGAAAACCATACAGCGGTCCGGTCCCGTCGAAGGGACTCTTATAGAGAGCTCGCGCGTCGAGACGCAGCCCGCTGCATCTAGGACTTGTTCCAACAGAAGTCGTTCCATTAGTTGGATCGATTCTCGTATCTTCCGTCCAAATCGAATTGAATCGATGCCGCAAGGCGTTAACGTTTACCAAGCTTAGTGATCGAGTCAAATGGCCATCTAAGTTCCCGGCCGATCTGACTCGGCGCTAGCATATTATGAAGTTCCGTCGCCTATCGAAAGCGGGGCGCTACAGCCGGTGGTCGCGCGGTGGCGCATGGCCGGCGGCGGGTGGCGGCCATTGCTGCCGCCCAAGCTGCTGTTGCAGCTATGGCTACTGCTACGAGCTGCTGCGCTCGCGCGCGGCACGAGGTGGCTGTTGCTGGCGGCACACGTCGGCGGCGGAGGTCCGACGAGGGTGGCGGAAGCGGCGGTTTGGTGGTGGTGTTGACAACAGTGATGGTGTTGGTATGGAAATGGTGAGGGTGGTGGAGCTCGTGATGGTGGTGATGATGGTATTGAAGAAGAAGAAGAAGAAGTGAAGAAGAAGAAGAAGAAGAAGAAGAAGAAGAAGGAGAAGAAAAATGAAAGAGTTTGGGGGGGCTGTCGGCTGTGTACAGGAAGGGGTAGGGGGATGTGTGTTTGTGTATAAGTGAAGAGAGAGAGAGAGAGAGAGAGAGAGAGAGAGAGAGAGATTATATATAATATATATGTATGTATATATTATATAAAAAAGAGAGAGAATGAGAGATATTTTAGAGAGAGATAGATTGTGATCGGCCACATGGGGGGGATGATTTGCTGGTGATGGGGTGTGGAGTGTAGGTAGAGAAAGAGAGTTGTTTAAATGTAGATAGAGGAGTGTATTATATTATATTATATATGTACATATATATACATATATAAAAGAGAGGGAAAAATAGAGATATTTTAAAATAGGAAAAAAAGTGAGAATTTATGTGGGGTGTTCGGGTAGTCACGAGAGGACAACATGAAGCTTGGGTTCGGGTTCGGTCGAGCCGGGTCGGATCAAAATCGGACATGGTGAAATATTTGAATTAAAAAATAGGTATTTATAATCACGGGTAAATAAGTAGCATGTGGGGGCTCAAATAAATGGGACACAAGTGTCAGACGGGCAGTAGGCTTCGTGTGGGCCATGTCCATATTTGGGGTCGACTAGGTTGGGTCGATGTCGGGTCCCGAAATTAAATTGGAAATTAATTCAGGTTTTACGGTAGATAATTAATTGGCCTAAATTGAACCGAAAGTTGTGCGAAAGAAATGGAGCACAAAATGGAGTGTCTGAGTGGGACACGAAGGTCATGGGTGAAGAGCGTCTCGAGTAGATCAGGCATGACAAGTTGGTTTCGAGAGAATGACTAGTCTGGTGCTCCTAAATTAAAAGTCACGGTAACGTGCATATGGGGATCAAGGAAAAGAGTGGAAAATCAATTAATAATTTAAATGGTCTAAATTGACCCGAACTTGTGCGATACAAAAGGAGCACAAGGGAACAAGTTTGGATGGGACATGATATATCGACGTGAAGGTAATCTCGTCTACTTCAAACTTCAAGAAGAAAGTTTCCAGAGACTGGCATCCCTGACGCTCCAGAAGTCAAAGGCACGGTAAAGAGCATTAAATCAAATAATAAACAAATAATAATATCTATTCAAAATAATTGAATTATAAAATTGAAAAAAATAAGCCCTAAATTCAGGGGCTTACAATTCTACCCACCTTATAAAAATTTCGTCCTCGAAATTAAAGGTTGGTAGTGGGGGTTAAAATAGGATAGAAGATTTAGGCAATATTTTAGGCACGATCCAAGAATGACGAGTTTGCACAATCAAGATAATCGATTCAAAATTGTTCAGGCACGATGATGGATTTTGGCACGATAGAATCATGATGTGAACAAAATCATATGTGCATAATTTCAGGAATAAGTCAAGTCATTGGGGCACAATTTTAGAGACGATTAGGGGAATCGAAGATATAATGAAGTTCAAGTACGGGGTGATTCGTAGGACTTAGGTTGATGGAAATTAACCCGAAAGTCGCATAGGCCCGATCAAGATGAAAAGCTAACCATGACCAAAACAAGGTTCGGCATGGTTGAGATAAAATTTCAGACACAAAACAAAAATCGAAGTCAATGTCTTATAGGCCCGATCAAAGATTAAGGAGGATGATTAATAAAATCATGAAATACGATCCAAGTTCGAACGCGATTAAAATCGGAAATAGTCTAAGTTCACTTGGCACGATTTGAGGGTTAAGATTATCAAGATCATAAAAATCAAAGTTGGATAGTCATGATCTAAAACAGGGCTAAGAGAAGCAAATGGAGAGAAAAATTTAAGAATAGCACGATTGAGAGATAGACTTGATAGAAATTAGATTATAGGTCACATAAGCACGATCAAGATCCAAGTTCAGCTATGAAAGAAGATAAAATCATGAATTCGAAATCAATGTCCTAAAAGCACAATTTAGGAAGGAACCCAAGTCACAAGGAATTTGAAGTCATCTAGAGTCTAGTCAGCAACCAAGACTCTTTGGCACGATAAACAAGACGACAAAAATTGATTGGTCATGGACAGAAGGGAATCATAATCTTAATAGTATCGAAATTTAAGAAACAATTGAGATATGAAATTTTCAAAATTTCAGAGTTTCCAAGTATAGATGACAGAGGTAGATATGAGATAGGTGATTTGTGTAATCAAGACATAGCTAAACTAGTCAAGGGAAATGATGGCAAGATGAGGAAATCATCATACGATGAGAAAAGAAATGAATGACAAGTCGAGAAATTTTCGTCTAAGAATTTTTTTTTTATGGTTACCGTCCAAAGTGGGGGGTAACTTACATTTGTGCAAACTTGTGGGGTGCACCTTAAATATGGTAAAATAAAGTAGGGTGCCACTAAAATTATTGTAATACTTTACTCAAGTACATCTTTTCAAGGATTATTTAGTAATAGAATCTCATATAATATGTAATATTAGGATTTAGATCTCTAAATTGTCCAGCATTAGAGTTTGAGTCTCTAAATCACTGTTGACTAGTCTACATGAACAGTGATTGGAAGACTCGAATACTAACGTCGGACAATTTGAAGACCCAAACCATAATATCAACTATTATGTAAGACCCTATTACTAAATGTCCCATTTTTCAATCGGTCGGGCAAGCATGGTACACTTGGACAAATAGTTTGCCATATACGGGACAAATAATCCAAAAAATAAACAGAAAATTAACTCAAATAATTTTCCTAAACAATCCATAGGGCATGTTTGGTAAAGATGGAGTAGATTTGGATTTGAATTTTGATAATTCATATTTTAAACTTAAAATTTGGTGAAGTGGACATAATCCAAATTTTTTGTTGGGTAGTATGATGTATATAAAAAGAATATTATGGTTAACTTGTAAAAAAATAATTGATATTAATAAAAATAATGGTTAACTATTTAAATATCATAATTTTATAAAGATATTAATTACCTAATATTATGCTTTACTAATGATCATAATTATTATGGATGACTAATAATCAAACCTAATTATCTAATTACTTTAAAATCTAGTTAATTAATTGTAATATTAATAAAAAAATTAAGTTTTAATTTACCATTCCAATTAAATAATTGTACGTACTCATTATTTTCTAATTAAACTTATAGTTACCCATTAGTATTATATATTTTTTATTTATATTATGAATTAATTGTATTACTTAAATATTCTGACAACTTATTTATATTAATTAATAATAAAAATTGGATATTGAAAATGTTAACTAAGTGTTAATTAATTATTAATTAGGTTATTAATTAATTGATTACTATATGTTGATTAGCATTAAATTTGTATGTATAGATCAATAAAACAATTAAAAAAATCAAATCCAACTTTCTCATTTCTAATCCGTATTGAATAGGAGGATGTGGGAGAGCCTTCAAATCATAATTTTATATTAGAAAAATAATCATTACCCACTTTTCAAATTTAAATTCAGGACCTACCACAAACATAATATACCATAAATTTATCTCCAAATTTATGAAATCCTTTCGAATCTATGAAACCAAATAACCTCCGGTGGAAACAAAAAAATTAATCTAGTATTTTTAAAATCGGATCGAATCGATATGTTCAACCGAGTGATCCATGAACCGGTTGCTTTTTCTAATCGGATATGTGGTGACCCATTGTTTTTCAAAAACCAAATGTAAGTAAATATTTTTGTAGAGATCATTGGACCATTTAGACTAACCCACTAATTGAACTACTGGTTGAGCCAACTGGTTGAACCGATTTGACTCGATCCATTGTCTTGTTCGAATGGTATCCGGTCTAAAATTTGAAACAATACTTCAATCTTGAATCATTTTCCATTTTACTTTTTCCACGTAGTATCATAGTTAACGTTAGCTAGAGTGTGCTATACTCAGAGCTGGCTCTAGGGTAAGCCAGACAAGCCATTAGGCTTGGACATCTCCCTAGTTAGGACAACCCTCCAGGCCTCTAAGTCCCCACCTCGAGTAGCTCAAGGAGGAGAACACGGAATCCGAACCCTACGCCATTGTTAGAGCCGGAGACTTTAACGTCCCTGCGAACTCCATTCGTCATTAATTTTTTAATATCTTTTTTTGATGTCAAGGACAAAGGACAATCAAATTTTAACTCCGGCTAAGACAATCCAATCCCTTGGACCCTGGTTGTATTTGGGGGCAATTAGATCTGCTAATTTGAAGAATATAATAGGCCTAGTTTACTTAAATAATAATAATAATAATAATAATAATAATAATAATAATAATATATATATATATATATATATATATATATATATATATATATATATATATATATATATATATATATATATATATATATATATATAACTACTTGGCCATTCTCAAAATAAAAATAAAAATAATGATATTATAGTTTGATATGCTATGAACTAGTATCAATTTGGTGGGTAGTGAGCTGGACTCACTCGTTTGATCCTAATGTTAGACTTCGGGCAATTGATGGCACCACCATCGTTGTCCAAATGTGTCAACCACAAACTTTGGCTGATTAATTCCATGGTTAGATTAATTATTTGATTAATTCGTAGAGAAAAATATTGTCACATATTTATTCTACGCACTAACAAAGGATGACATCGACTTTTTGGTGGGTTTGACTTTGCAAAAGTATTTATTCTTCCACGCAACACTCTTCGCCTAACTTTGAGCATTAGTGTTGACTTTTACGCTAAAGTCAAATCAAGTTGCTTAAAAAAATAAATTATTTTTTATTATCTATTCTACTGTATAATAGAAAATTTTTGTGGTAAAATTTTTGATTTCATAAAATACTCTTAAGTAATTTATAAACATGATATTATTATGTTAAATTGCATGTCATTTATGTTTAAGAGTCAAAACAATAAAATTTGCGGGCTATGGAGTTTCATTTTTCCATAAAATTTTTCATGTTCCAATGATAATAAATTTTTCTGTCCTTACCATTTTCCAAATGTTATTATTCTTAATAGAAAGTTAAAAATAGAAAAGCACAAACACATGAATAGTTATCTGAAAAAGATGGAAAGACGACAATTGACCTTATGATATTCTAATTAAAATACGTATAAGCACGTACATGTATGCTAGTTGCACCAAATGTTGTATCATAACATTTCTTTTTGACGTGGGGATGTAACGTTCGAGAAGTTCATGTTAGTTTGAAATCCAAGCCCTCGCGCATCCTCTTACTGAAATTTTGCTGTAACGATAAATAATTACAAGAAAATTGATGTAACGAAAGAAAAAAAATTAGAGAAGCTGAAAGTTTTCGCCAGTCCATCGATCAGAAACCCAACATGTTATTTTTTAACATTAGGTTCGGTCAAGTACATGAAATGCGATCAAACATTTTTTTCTAAAATGTTCAATCAAGTACATAAAATGACAACGACTAGTAGCACCGGCCACCACGTATGCATGCACCACTCACAAGACCCTCAGCTTAGTGGTGCTTGTTAGCTACATTGCACTGCTTCATGATCTCATCTTTTGTGCCGGTGGTCGACGAGGAGAGGTCTTTGTTGTCCAGGATGTTGATGTAGTATTAGTTGTCAATTATCATCAGGATGCCGCGATCCTTATGGACGTGTTGGACGGCCTTCGTTAAGGATCACGTCGACAACGCACTTATTGTACAACGAAACAAACAAAAACAAAAACAACTACACCAAACCAAACCAACAAAAATCCAAATAAATTTAGAAAAAAAAAATTTGGATTTGCGCCAAGGGGTCTCCAATTTTTGCCAAACAGACTGGCAAAAACTATTGGTTTATCCAATTTTATGAATTTTCTTTCCATATACCCAATTTTTTTAATAAATTTTATCAGCAATTTTTTGATCCTCTTATCCCACCTGGATGTAGTTGAAGAATGATGGATTTGCTGCTTCTTCTTTTATTCTTCTTTCTCTTATTTTATTAAAAATTTAGTTATCGTTAATTACCAATAAATCTACTAATAACTGATCAAAAATTAATTTATATTTATTTAATATTTTAAATATACTTTTTTTATTCTTAAGTAATGTTATTTGTTAGTATAGTAAAGTTTAATTGTTATATTGAAATTTGTATTTAGATTGAAGTTATGTTGCATGACTATAAATATGATACGATATGGTAATTTAAGGACACGATGAATATAACATATATTTTTGTATGTCCATGGACTGTCACATACTTATTTTTTGAGTTTTTGATACATGTACGACACAAAAATGCCATAGTTTCTGTGTATTCGTATTTTCTAGATTTGGACTAAATTTATTTGACTTAACTTATTATTAGAAGTCAATTAATAAATAAGATAATCAATTAGTATTTAAGATAATTTATTTATTTTATTATATAATTGAAATAATTAATTAGTTATAGAAAAGTTTCAATTAATTATAACCGCTATTCTTCTTTATTTGATAAACTAATTATCATATATTTTTATTATAATGTACTATCACACCTATTTTTTACTTTATTATCATAACCAAATATATTTTAGGAGGACAAAAAAAATGCATTAATTATATATATATATTTCATCATTTGAAAATGTGATGTAATTTTTTTTTTTTTTCATTTACCATTTGGCAAACATTCTTTTAAGCAATAAATGATCGAGTTTATGGGAGAACGAAAGAGAAATAGTATAAATATTTTTGTTAGTTACGTTGTAGTTTAGAAAGTTGTTACAATTGTTTATAACAAACCAAATATTGAGAATAATGAAGTTTAGGTCTTAGTTTCTAACAAATACTGGTTTCGTGATGATTTTGAGAGAAGCAACATTCTAATGTCGATTTTATATCATGATGTCTTGCTATGTATTTTACATAGTCAATAATAAAAATAATATGAATAAATAATCTGATCGAGATCGAGTCTTGAACATGGTTTAATGTTCTTAAGATAATATTCGTCCAGCACTGATATTTACGGTGTAATGGCTGTCTCCCAGTATACAATGGAACTCCTGTCCCCCGATAGCAGCATTTCACACCGTCGAAACTGGACGAAGCAATGAATGTAGACTCTCTCTCTCTCTCTCTTGGATTGAATGCTTGAATGAGTGAATGAATGTTGAACTGAATGAATCAAACATACATAAAACTATGCTTTTAAAAATAACGGAGAGACACATGTGAGTAAACACAATGTTTGGAAAGGGTACATCTTTTTCCAACAGATACAATCATTACAAATTGGAGACACATTTAGACTTTGATTAAACTATTTTTAAATTATTTTTCCAAGTTAATTGTTTATTCACTTTTCCAACAATACTAATATTTACGTACTTGTTTAAATTTTAATAAAATTTGGCTGGAATATACTGATCTCATTTTCTTCTCAAGAAAAAAAAATTATGGTGAGAGTTGAGGAGAGACATAAAAGTTCTGGTTGGATGGCGGATGATAAGTAGATCGAGCCACGAATGCGTACTATTCCTTCTATTTATGACGGAAGTTGGCATCGCCAAAATAAAAATAGAGGCTTAATTGCAACTTGATACCTTCAACTATTTCGAATTTTCAAGTTTATACCCTAAACTTTTTTACTCAACAACTTAATACCATCAACTATTTTACATTTCAACTTCATACCCTAAAATTTAAAAAATTCGAAAATACCCTCGTCCTTCCCTCCCTCCCTCCCAGCCCCCACCCCCACCCCCCTACTTCTCGCACAGCACCCCCCCCCTCTCGCCTCCCCTCCTTCTCGCGCAGCACCCTCCCGCCTCTCGCCCCCCTCGTCCTTCCCCCTGGTGCCCCCCCCTCCCCCCCCCCGCGCTGCCGCGCCCCAGGAGGAGGAGGCGAGAGGGAGGGAGCACGTGACAGGAGAGGGGAGGGGGGCAGGGTGGTGCTGTGTGTCACGCCCCGAGTCGACAAACCGTTCGTCCCCGGTGTTACTTTGCCGATTCGATCGTCCTCGCTAAGGCGTGATGCCGCACGAGCCTGAAGTTGCGCTCGTGCAAGGCAAGATGACAAGTTCTCAAATGGTTATCTTTTTGATTTTGATATAAATACGCCAAGTCGAAACTTCACAAATCACATCAGAATATAAGACGCAGTATAGGAAGATAGAAATGCTTTTCATTCATAGCTTGCAACGAAGTGCAAGTCGTAATTTACATTGGATGCCGTTGCGGTTACATTGATTGAAAAAAGAAAGAAGATACACTCGACAAGTTGCCTGAACTAATGCTTGCCGTCCCATACATTCGCCCCTTTATACATAAGCCGTCGACTTGAATTGGCTTCAAAATACTTCAGCATAGGAAGATCTTCAAAACGCCTCTCCGTACTTCAGCTCCAGTTTAGTTGAGCGCGCCCGTCGCACCTGGGGAAATTGGGGGAATGGGATTAGCACACTTGCTAAGTGGACGAGACGAACCCACTCGTCTAAACCGACTCTGGTTGTTAGGGTAGGCATGCTTTAGAGTTGTCTTTCTATTAGAACTAAATGAATTCAGTTCATATTCGATAGCCATCTTTGCGTAATAAAACATACAGTGAACCATAGCAGTTTATCATATTTCTTACCACGGCCGTGCTCGTCCCTGCATGAAAACAGAGATAATATATTTACACCTGCATAAGACAATAGGTGAGCATGCTAGTATCTTATATGCGGTCATTGATGTTACACATCATGTGGGACTTTATATGGCATTACGACGTGCCTGTCAGCATGGGTTGCAAGCCCTGCTGCAGGTCCCGTAATGCCTCGCGCTGAAGCACGACTTTAATTTTTCCTCCTAGGTCGATTCGGTTCCGATGCCCCGGATACCGCATCGAGGAAAGATCAACTTGTGCACAAGCCGTCCATGACCATGCCAATGCGTGAACAGTTTAATATGTGCAAGCAGTTTTGTATAGCGCGGACAGTATTGAACGACATTATCATTTTCCTCCAACTCATGCATCAATTCATTTTCCCCGAAACCGTACTCTCGATTTAGCGTCCCGCAGGCACCAAATTGTCCGAGGCATCAAATCCCATAATCAACGTTTCATAATATTTTGCATCACTTGAAATAGTCTATCTTTTTCCGTAAACCTTAAACTTTCTGGTTTATGTGAAAAACTTGTATTTGTAAATCGATACATTTTTTCCGAGTTCTTGACTTAGTGGATTGGCATGCAATTAACTTGGCATCGTTCGATTTGAATGAATTCGAAGCAAGGAATACGTTTGCGGGACAGAATAGAAAAGAAGGCCGAATCACCCACCGATCACTGTGCTTTGTGCAGGTCGTCGAAGCGCTACGCAACGTCAATCCTTAGTTACGCGAGCTCCTGCAATGCATCAACACTTTGTTAGATTTCCTTCTTTTCTCCTTGCATCGAAATTTGTAATTGCATCCATGAAAACGACGCGAAAGTACTTCAACCAAGCCCAGCGGCAAAGCTCCAAGAAAACCATACATCGGTCCGGTCCCGTCGAAGGGACTTTTATAGAGAGCTCGTGCGCCGAGACGCAGCCCGCTGCATCTAGGACTTGTTCCAACAGAAGTCGTTCCATTAGTTGGATCGATTCTCGTATCTTCCGTCCAAATCGAATTGAATCGATGCCGCAAGGCGTTATCGTTTACCAAGCTTAGCGATCGAGTCAAATGGCCATCTAAGTTCCCGGCCGATCTGACTCGGCGCTAGCATATTATGAAGTTCCGTCGCTTATCGAAAGCGGGGCGCTACATAATATACCACTAAGGAAAAGTTTCGTCCCGAAACTTAAGAACAAGGGTCGGACCTTAATTTAGACGAACAACGCAGGGTACTTCTCCTTCATCTCCGCCTCCATCTCCCACGTCGACTCCTCGACTGTATGGTTCCGCCAAAGCACGCGGACCAAGGACATCGATCGATTTCGTAGCACTTTTTCCTTGCGGTCCAAAATTTGAATAGGCTCCTCCGAGTAAGACAAGTCAGTACGTAGCTCCAGCTGATCGAAGCTAACCACATGACTTGGATCGTGCACGTATTTTCGAAGTTGTGAAATGTGCAAAACATCGTGCACATCGGCTAAGGCAAGAGGTAGCGCGATCCGGTAAGCAGCCGTCGCAACTCGCTCAATGATCTCGAAGGGGCCTACAAATCTCGGACTCAATTTGCCTTTAACGTCGAACCGCATCACTCCGCGCATGGGCGTTAACGTACTTTCAGAAACACATGGTCCCCGGCCAAAAACTCTAGCGGTCGTCGACGAAGATCTGCGTAGCTCTTTTGTCGACTTTGCGCGATGCGGAGTCTATCTCGAATCAAGCGGACCTTTTCGACGGCCTGTTCCACCAGTTTCGGTCCCAGTACTTGTCGCTCTCCGACTTCATCCCAGCATATCGGCGAACGACACTTCCTCCCGTAGAGCGCTTCGTATGGAGCCATCTGAATACTCGACTGATAACTGTTGTTATACGCAAACTCCGCAAGCGGCAAATACGTATCCCAACTAGTCTTTAGGTCGATCGCACACAGACGCAACATATCTTCTAAGATCTGGTTGACTCTCTCCGTCTGGCCGTCTGTTTGGGGATGGTACGCCGAACTAAAGTTCAGTTTGGTCCCCATCGCCGCTTGGAGGCTCGTCCAAAAATGCGATAGGAATCGCCCGTCTCTGTCCGAAATTATTGAGGCCGGTACCCCGTGCAGTCGAACAATCTCATCGACGTAGATTTGTGCTAACCGATCGACGCTCCATCCTACTTTAATTGCGATGAAGTGAGCCGACTTGGTCAATCTATCAACAATGACCCAAATCGCGTCATTCCCCCGCGGCGTCTTCGGAAATCCCACAATGAAATCCATCGAGATATTGTCCCACTTCCACTCGGGAATGGGGATGTTCTGTAGCTCGCCGCCTGGCCGTTGGTGTTCCGCCTTCACCTGCTGACACGCCATGCATTGCGATACGAACGTAGCCACGTCTTTCTTCATGCCGTGCCACCAAAAGTTTGTGCGCAAGTCCTTGTACATCTTGGTGCTTCCATGATGTAACGAGTACTTCGCATAGTGCGCCTCCGTCAGAATTTCTTTTCTGAGTTCGGCAGTTTCAGGAATGCAGAGCCTTCCCTTCAGTCGCATCGTCCCGTCTCCGTCTTCCGCAAAGTCAGTCGCCCTTCCCGTTGAAATTAGCTCGCCCATTTTCTTCAGGAATAAGTCGTCCTCCTGTGCGGTCTTTATCTTGCTAAGCAGGCTCGATCCTAACTTCAGTTGAGCTAGGTGCAGGTGTCGATACTCAATTCCAAGTTCGATACCCATCGCTTCAAGGTCTCGCCGTATTTCCTTGTTTATGGCCAGTGTTCCCATAAACATTCTGCTGAGTGCGTCGGCCACCACGTTTCCCTTGCCCGGCGTGTACTCGATCGTTAGCTCGTAATCTTTTATGAGTTCGAGCCATCGTCGCTGTCGTAGGTTGAGTTCCCGTTGCGTGAACAAGTACTTCAGGCTTTTATGATCTGTGTAGATTCTGCATGCTACACCGTAGAGATAGTGCCGCCATAACTTCAATGCAAAGACGATCGCCGCCAATTCTAAGTCGTGTGTCGGGTAATTTTTCTCGTGCTGCTTCAACTGTCGTGAAGCGTAGGAGATGACTTTGTCTCTCTGCATGAGTACGCACCTGAGGCCAGTTCTCGACGCGTCGCTGAATATCTGAAAGCCTTCGGGACCGTCTGGAAGTGCAAGGATTGGAGCTGAGACGAGCCGTTGCTTCAACTCTTGAAAGCTGGATTCACAGTCGTCACTCCATTCAAATACTACTCCCTTCTGGGTGAGGCGAGTCAGAGGCGACGCTAGTTTTGAAAAGCTTCGCACGAACCTACGGTAGTAGCCCGCTAAGCCAAGGAAACTCCGAATGTCGCTAGCCGAGGCAGGTCGTTTCCAATCCACCACCGCATCAATCTTCTTTGGGTCCACCGCGACACCTTTGGCATAGATTACGTGCCCGAGGAATGTCACGCTACTCATCCAGAACTCGCACTTACTCTGCTTGGCGTATAATTTGTTTTCACGCAGAATCTGCAGTACCGTCTTCAAATGTTCCGCGTGCTCTTCCCGATTCTTTGAGTAGACAAGGATATCGTCGATAAATACGACTACAAATTTATCTATTTGAGGTCGGAAGACTCGGTTCATCAGATCCATGAAAGCGGCCGGGGCATTCGTCAAACCGAACGGCATGACGAGGAATTCGTAATGACCATATCGAGTGCGGAAGGCGGACTTCGATACGTCGTCGGACTTGATCTTCAGTTGATGATAGCCTGAGCGAAGATCGATTTTTGAAAATACTGACGCGCCTTGCAGTTGGTCAAACAAGTCGTCGATTCGCGGCAAAGGATACTTGTTTCGCACGGTCGCCTTGTTGAGTTCCCGATAGTCGATGCATAGCCGCAACGACCCATCTTTCTTCTTCACGAACGGTACGGGAGCTCCCTACGGAGAGACGCTAGGGCGAATAAATCCGTGGTCTAGCAACTATTGTAATTGCACCTTCAGTTCCTTCAGTTATGCTGGAGCCATTCGGTAAGGCGCCTTGGATATCGGCCGTGTATCCGGAAAGGTGTCGATGCTGAATTCAATTTCTCGATCCGGCGGCATCCCTGGCATCTCGTCAGGAAAAATATCGGGAAAGTCTGTCACAACATCAGTCTGCATTGTGTTTGTATTATCCTTCCGCGTGTCTCGGACCGATGCCAAGTATCCCGCGCAGCCGGAACGCAGCATACGTCTCGCCGAGATTGCCGACACCATCATTGCCGTCTTCGAGACCGTACCGCACGAATAGGAGAACTCTGTCTCGCCAGGAAGACGAAACACCACTCTCTTCTCCGCGCACTCGATCGTTGCACGGCAAGCGCCCAACCAATCCATGCCCAGGATTACGTCGTAATCTTTGATGTCTAGTACGACGGCATCCAAGGATAGATATCTTCCTCCGATACAAATGTGGCCATCCCTACAAATAAAGTTTACGGGCATATCGACTCCCGACGGAGTGCTAACGCTAATATTTATATCTAGTGATTGCATGGTTATTTTATTTTCTCTCGCAAAATCAGCAGATATAAAGCTATGCGTCGCACCCGAATCGAATAATACTCGAGCAGGTATATCTTTGTAGAGTAATATACCTGTTACAACCGTATCGGACGCAAGCGCCTCGTCCCGAGTTAAGGCATAAACTCGGCCTTGAGCTCCGTGGCGTTGGTTCTGTTGGTTGATGGGCACCGCATTCGCGCCTTGCAGTATCGGCGCTTTATGCGGATTTGGGACGTTCCTCGGTGGGTTCTGTTGGATCGGAACAGTTCTCGTACATTGCGACTTCGAATGGCCCTTCGCGCCACACCCGAAACATATTCTGTGGTAACAATCACTCTGGCGATGCCCATCCCTGCCACAGATATTGCAGTATAATCCCGAAAATGGACGCCGATTCTCAAACGTGTTTAGACGCTTGGGTACTCCCGATCCTCCAGCGTCATTAGGACGCTTGTTGAAATTGTTACGAACGGCAGGCACGGCCCTTTGTGACATGCGGCCAAAGATCCGTTCACTATCAAGTGCGGCTTCATAGGATTCACGATAAGTTCGGCATCTCTGGTTCATGACGTCCCTTCGCAGTTCGTCGTTCAGGCCTTGTTGGAAGCGTTCACACCATGCTTCCTTGTTGGGCAGGAAGGCACCGGCAAACTTTGCCAGCTTTGAGAAGCTCGAGTCGTAATCTTCGACAGGCATATTTCCCTGTCGCAGCATCATAAACTCGTCTTCTTTTTGGCGACGGACGGCGCGAGGAACGTATTGTTCAAGGAAAGCTTCCTTGAATATCTTCCAGGAAATCGTGGCATCTGTATCGGCTTCGTAGATTTCCTGCTTTTTAGCTCCCCACCAGTCGTGCGCCCTCAGTTGCAGTTGTAACGCCACACAAGTTACTCTCTGGGACCCTTCAATGCTAAGCAGATTAAACAGGTCCTCCATCTCCGTAAGCCATCCCACGATCACATCAGGCTCTGCTCGGCCGTTGAACTTTGGTGGATTCATCTTGCGGAACTCCTTTGCCTTGAACAAGGAAGAAGAATTCATCATTTGCTGTTGAGCTTCTTCTTCCTCGTTTTCTTCTTGATCGCCTTGCTTTTCCCCGGGTTCTTCATCCGTCGTCTTGGTGTTGCCCGCCATTCTGCACACTATCTGAGTCAGGGCGTTCATCTGTTTTTGTTGCGCCTCAAATTGGACTTTGAATTGTGTCTGAAGCTGCTGCTGCTGCAGTTCCATCAACTGTAGCATCTTCTGCATAGTCGTCTCGCTAGGCTCAGTACTTTTTGTGCTCGACGTACTATCTACAGTTTGGGCTGGGGCAGAATTGTTCCTTTTCTTAGTCATTCCTACAAAACAGAGTAAACCCGTTAGTATTTTTTCAAAAATATCTACGGGCTTACATGTATGGAACTTTTATTTCACGCAGCATGTCGACAAGCATTCAATCGAGCCATCGCAACGGACATTCCAATAATGAAACATCTTTCGAAAATTCGAGGAAACATAACTGTGCTCTGATACCAATTTGTCACGCCCCGAGTCGACAAACCGTTCATCCCCGGTGTTACTTTGCCGATTCGATCGTCCTCGCTAAGGCGTGATGCCGCACGAGCCTGGAGTTGCGCTCGTGCAAGGCAAGATGACAAGTTCTCAAATGGTTATCTTTTTTATTTTGATATAAATACGCCAAGTCGAAACTTCACAAATCATATCAGAATATAAGACGCAGTATAGGAAGATAGAAATGCTTTTCATTCATAGCTTGCAACGAAGTGCAAGTCGTAATTTACATTGGATGCCGTTGCGGCTACATTGATTGAAAACAGAAAGAAGATACACTCGACAAGTTGCCTGAACTAACGCTTGCCGTCCCATACATTCGCCCCTTTATACATAAGCCGTCGACTTGAATTGGCTTCAAAATACTTCAGCATAGGAAGAGCTTCAAAATGCCTCTCCGTACTTCAGCTCCAGTTTAGTTGAGCGCGCCCGTCGCACCTGGGGAAATTGGGGGAATGGGATTAGCACACTTGCTAAGTGGACGAGACGAACCCACTCGTCTAAACTGACTATGGTTGTTAGGGTAGGCATGCTTTAGAGTTGTCTTTCTATTAGAACTAAATGAATTCAGTTCATATTCGATAGCCATCTTTGCGTAATAAAACATACAGTGAACCATAGCAGTTTATCATATTTCTTACCACGGCCGTACTCGTCCCTGCATGAAAACAGAGATAATATATTTACACCTGCATAAGACAATAGGTGAGCATGCTACTATCTTATATGCGGTCATTGATGTTACACATCACGTGGGACTTTATATGGCATTACGACGTGCCTGTCAGCGTGGGTTGCAAGCCCTGCTGCAGGTCCCGTAATGCCTCGCGCTGAAGCACGACTTTAATTTTTCCTCCTAGGTCGATTCGGTTCCGATGCCCCGGATACCGCATCGAGGAAAGATCAACTTGTGCACAAGCCGTCCATGACCATGCCAATGCGTGAACAGTTTAATATGTGCAAGCAGTTTTGTATAGCACGGACAGTATTGAACGACATTATCATTTTCCCCCAACTCATGCATCAATTCATTTTTCCCGAAACCGTACTCTCGATTTAGCGTCCCGCAGGCACCAAATTGTCCGATGCATCAAATCCCATAATCAACGTTTCATAATATTTTGCATCACTTGAAATAGTCTATCTTTTTCCGTAAACCTTAAACTTTCTGGTTTATGTGAAAAACTTGTATTTGTAAATCGATACGTTTTTCCCGAGTTCTTGACTTAGTGGATTGGCATGCAATTAACTTGGCATCGTTCGATTTGAATGAATTCGAAGCAAGGAATACGTTTGTGGGACAGAATAGAAAAGAAGGCCGAATCACCCACCGATCACTTTGCTTTGTGCAGGTCGTCGAAGCGCTACGCAACGTCAATCCTTAGTTACGCGAGCTCCTGCAATGCATCAACACTTTGTTAGATTTCCTTCTTTTCTCCTTGCATCGAAATTTGTAATTGCATCCATGAAAACGACGCGGAAGTACTTCAACCAAGCCCAGCGGCAAAGCTCCAAGAAAACCATACAGCGGTCCGGTCCCGTCGAAGGGACTCTTATAGAGAGCTCGCGCGCCGAGACGCAGCCCGCTGCATCTAGGACTTGTTCCAACAGAAGTCGTTCCATTAGTTGGATCGATTCTCGTATCTTCCGTCCAAATCGAATTGAATCGATGCCGCAAGGCGTTATCGTTTACCAAGCTTAGCGATCGAGTCAAATGGCCATCTAAGTTCCCGGCCGATCTGACTCGGCGCTAGCATATTATGAAGTTCCGTCGCCTATCGAAAGCGGGGCGCTACACTGTGCGAGAGGGGAGCGGGTGGCCGGAGGGGGGGGGGGGTGAGGGGCAGGGGTGGGTGGCCGGAGGGAGTGAGCTAAGGGGGGGGAGGGGGTGGCCGGTTGGGGAGAGGGGTTGTTGGAGAGGGAGGGTTGGAAGTAGTTTTTAGTTTTGAGCAGACGCATTATTTTAAAAAAAAATCAGGATATTAAGTTAAAAAAATTAGAATATCAAATTGAAAAAAAATAGTTGAGGATTTCAAATTATTATTAAGATAAAAAAACATCAATAACATTGTAGCAATTTATTTTGACCAGTGAGCTGGAGTCGCTCGCTTCATCGTAACGTAAGACTCGGAAAAATAAATTAATAATGCATAATTCTCCAAAACAAACGAATGTGTTGACAAGAGTTTAGCTGTTGATCTCCACACCCATTGATTAAATGATAGAAACGTGTCGAATAATCAAAAGTCATATCACTCGGAATAGACATCAACTTCCTAATTTTAGTCTTCGACAGCAACTCCGACACTATTGTCTTGTTTTATGTTTTGATTCGTATATTGCATGAGACATAAGACAATATTTTTTTATATAGCAGGATAATATTCATGCATCATTAATTAACATTCCAAATATATTATTAACTAATTAATTAAAAATCATACAATGTGTCCCATATGCTTATATTTGAGATCGAAGGACAAGTCAACAGGATGTTCGAGTTTGACCTAAAAAATAAACTATTCAGCTGACTACACAAATGAGAAAAATTAAGAGTTATTTACGTTGATATTACCTATATTTTGTATTTACTAAACAAATTTTTTCTAGTTTAAAAAGAAATACACTGACATCCCATGTCTTTTATATATATATATATATATATATATAAATATATATATATATATATATTAAATTATGGATGGTCAGTGTAAAATTATTTACATAAATTATAAAACTTATAAATAGTTCGTGTATTCAACATAAAATATAGGGTGTGTCAGTGTATTTATTTTTAAAATAGACGAGATCCGTACAATAAATACAAAATATAGGAAGTGTCAGTATAAATAATCCAAGAATTAAAGAAAAAACTACTCGTATGTTTGACAAATAAAAACGTATATTATGAAATTGTAGGACCCATAACTAAAATAGAAATTAAGTCCAAATGGATGAAAACTCATATCGAATAATTACAATCAAAATATTTATAAAAAAAAAATAAAATCAAACCAAGCATCAACATTAAGCTCTCTTGTAAATTAATGCGATGCACCTACGAATATTTTTTTATATTATTAAAAGATTAGATAAAAAAAATAAATTATATTAAATAGTTTAAATATAATTTGGATATATTTAAATTAAAATTTATTTACAGCTATATTTTTAGAAATTTGGAATATGATTTGAAAATTATATTTTAATTTGGATATGTTATATATATATATATATATATATATATATATATATATATATATATATATATATATATATATATATATATATATATGGAAATTGCTGAGAAGCCCAATTTCGGGGTGGGCTTTTATGAAATGCCCACCCGCTGGATTATTTTTATGAAATGCACAGAATTAAGTTTTTCCACGTTAAATATTTCAAGATTCTCTCTAGTTGCTATGTATTTACAAAATTTGCGATTATCATAGTTCCAAAAATATCCCTTCGCGCAAATTTGGACATCTATATATAATTATGAATTCGCAAACTCAGATTTGGATTGAGAAATTCGTATTCTTCTTCTTCTTCACGAAAAATTTGAAATTAATCTTTATTAGAGATCGCAAAATCGTTCGTAGTTCACTGTGGTTTTCGTCAGTCGAACGTCGATCATCCTTCATCATCATCGATCATCATCATCATCATCATCATCTTCGTGGTTTCCGGCGATTAGGTCAATTGTGGATAGAAGATCTTCTTCTTTTCTTTTTATAGATCTTAAAACAAGGTGAGAGTTCAGATCTGTAGAAATTCATCCATCAGCTTGTATACCTCGAAATTTATGCTGAATTTGAATTTGTTATGAAGATTATTAACTTAGAAAATGTTAGTGAGATATTTAATCTTGTTATTTTGTGCGAATAACATTCTCCGTTATATTTAAACGGAGAATGACAATTACTTCTTATAAAGATCATTATCCGTATGTTTTTATACGGAGAATGAACATTAACCATAAGTTACAGACAGATAATAATCATTCTCCGTTATATTTAGACGGAGAATGTCATTCTCCGTTTTACTTTAGACGGAGAATGTCATTATAAGTTGGTTCCAAACGGAGGATATTTATTCTCCGTTATTTTTAGACGGAGAATAATCATTATTAGACGAGAATTTTATTGTTCTATTTGTGACCTCTTATGTTTTTATGTTATCAGGGGGGAAGATATGGAATCAAGTTGTTTAGTTAACATTTGTTTCAAGGGAGACATAGTTTTCTGCCGTGTCACACATGAAAGTACCGTGGATTCTCAGCCTCACTCTCATGAAAGTACCGTGGATTCTCAGCCTCACTCACACATGAAAGTACCGTGGATTCTCAGCCTCTCGCACAGTGTAGCGCCCCGCTTTCGATAGGCGACGGAACTTCATAATATGCTAGCGCCGAGTCAGATCGGCCGGGAACTTAGATGGCCATTTGACTCGATCGCTAAGCTTGGTAAACGATAACGCCTTGTGGCATAGATTCAATTTGATTTGGACGGAAGATACGAGAATCGATCCAACTAATGGAACGACTTCTGTTGGAACAAGTCCTAGATGCAGCGGGCTGCGTCTCGGCGCGCGAGCTCTCTATAAGAGTCCCTTCGACGGGACCGGACCGCTGTATGGTTTTCTTGGAGCTTTGCCGCTGGGCTTGGTTGAAGTACTTTCGCGTCGTTTTCATGGATGCAATTACAAATTTCGATGCAAGGAGAAAAGAAGGAAATCTAACAAAGTGTTGATGCATTGCAGGAGCTCGCGTAACTAAGGATTGACGTTGCGTAGCGCTTCGACGACCTGCACAAAGCAAAGTGATCGGTGGGTGATTCGGCCTTCTTTTCTATTCTGCCCCGCAAACGTATTTCTTGCTTCGAATTCATTCAAATCGAACGATGCCAAGTTAATTGCATGCCAATCCACTAAGTCAAGAACTCGGGAAAAACGTATCGATTTACAAATACAAGTTTTTTACATAAACCAGAAAGTTTAAGGTTTACGGAAAAAGATAGACTATTTCAAGTGATGCAAAATATTATGAAACGTTGATTATGGGATTTGATGCCTCGGACAATTTGGTGCCTGCGGGACGCTAAATCGAGAGTACGGTTTCGGGGAAAATGAATTGATGCATGAGTTGGGAGAAAATGATAATGTCGTTCAATACTGTCCGCGCTATACAAAACTGCTTGCACATATTAAACTGTTCACGCATTGGCATGGTCATGGACGGCTTGTGCACAAGTTGATCTTTCCTCGATGCGGTATCCGGGGCATCGGAACCGAATCGACCTAGGAGAAAAAATTAAAGTCGTGCTTCGGCGCGAGGCATTACGGGACCTGCAGCAGGGCTTGCAACCCACGCTGACAGGCACGTCGTAATGCCATATAAAGTTTCACGTGATGTGTAACATCAATGACCGCATATAAGATAGTAGCATGCTCACCTATTGTCTTATGCAGGTGTAAATATATTATCTCTGTTTTCATGCAGGGACGAGCACGGCCGTGGTAAGAAATATGATAAACTGCTATGGTTCACTGTATGTTTTATTACGCAAAGATGGCTATCGAATATGAACTGAATTCATTTAGTTCTAATAGAAAGACAACTCTAAAGCATGCCTACCCTAACAACCAGAGTCGGTTTAGACGAGTGGGTTCGTCTCGTCCACTTAGCAAGTGTGCTAATCCCATTCCCCCAATTTCCCCAGGTGCGACGGGCGCGCTCAACTAAACTGGAGCTGAAGTACGGAGAGGCGTTTTGAAGCTCTTCCTATGCTGAAGTATTTTGAAGCCAATTCAAGTCGACGGCTTATGTATAAAGGGGCGAATGTATGGGACGGCAAGCGTTAGTTCAGGCAACTTGTCGAGTGTATCTTCTTTCTGTTTTCAATCAATGTAGCCGCAACGGCATCCAATGTAAATTACGACTTGCACTTCGTTGCAAGCTATGAATGAAAAGCATTTCTATCTTCCTATACTGCGTCTTATATTCTGATGTGATTTGTGAAGTTTCGACTTGGCGTATTTATATCAAAATCAAAAAGATAACCATTTGAGAACTTGTCATCTTGCCTTGCACGAGCGCAACTCCAGGCTCGTGCGGCATCACGCCTTAGCGAGGACGATCGAATCGGCAAAGTAACACCGGGGACGAACGGTTTGTCGACTCGGGACTTGTGTTGGTATGTCAACAAGGTAAAGGAAACCAATAATGGTTCCGTTATCGACTTCCAGAAAGATGATTCATCAATGAGGTTTGAGCGGCTTTTTCTTTCATATGGGGCTTGCGTAGAAGGCTTTCAATATTGTCGTCCGATGCTATATTTGGATGTTACTTTCCTTACAGGTAGGTTTAGAGAATGTTTGATGTCTGCTACAGCGAAGAATGATAACCAACAGTTCTACCCTATTGCATACGGTATAGTCTCAGGCGAAGATGGCGATAATTGTGAATGGTTCCTTAGAAATCTAAAGAATGTTGTTGGATGTAGTAGGCGTATTGTTTTTCTTTCGGATCAAGGCACCGGTCTAGTTTCTGAAGTCTTTAAAGTGTTTCCTAATGATTATCATAGCTATTGCTATTATCACATGAAGAATAACATACCGCTGAAAGAGAAAGGAAATGAAAGAGTGTATCCGCATGTACTTGAAGCTTGGAGGCAAGCAGTATATGCTCTAACTCCAGGTGTGTTAATGAGACAGATATATGCACATTTTCTATGCATTTACCATTAATTTAACAAGAAAAATGACCATTCTCCGCGTCAGAAAGACGGAGAATAGTCATTCTCCGTGTGTTTTAACACGGAGAATGACCATTCTCCGCGTCAGAAAGACGGAGAATAGTCATTCTTCGTGTGTTTTAACACGGAGAATAGAATTCTCCGTTAGCTTTTGAACGGAGAATGGTATTATCCGTCTTGCATAGAACGGAGAATATCATTCTCCGTTAGCTTTTGAATGGAGAATGACTATTATCCTTATGAGAATGCACTTATTTTTAATAATTTTGTGAATTGACCTAATTCTTTATTAATTATTTGTTTTTCTGTATAAAGGTGGGTATAGACAAGCAATCAAGAAGATTTATGATCTGAATTGTGGTCATGTTGTGAATTGGATGAATAAACAAAAACCTGAACACTGGTCAAACGCATTCTTCTCGGGATGTAGATACGGTGAGGTTGCTTCTAGTTGTGCAGAGTCATTCAATGCATGGATAAAGGCTGAGAAGAAAATGCCTATTTCAGCACTTGTAAATGTCATCCGTGTGAAGATGATGAAGATGATTTCGGATCGCCACAAGGATGCAATTGGTTTGAATAGCAAATTGACTCCATACGCTGAGGATATGCTGAAGCAGCTTACAGATGATGGCATGTGTTATAGGGTATATCGGTCCAGTGATTTCAAATTTGAGGTGATCGCAGATACTTCCTCCCATATGGTGAATCTTCTTGATTGTCATTGTAGTTGTCGTAGATGGAAGGTATATGGATTTCCATACATCCATGCAATACAATGCATCAGAGTTGGTTCATATAAATCTGTTTACGACTTTGTGGAGCAGTATTGGACATCAGATTATTACCGGAAGTTATATTCATGTGCTATTCGTCCAGTTCCAGATTGTGAAAAACAGTTTGAAAATAATCCCACTGATATTGTTCTACCCCCTGTTCCGAAACGTGGTCCTGGACGACCAAAAGCGGACCGTTACAAGAGCAAATATGAGAACAAAGGAAAAGAGAAGAGAAAGTAAGGTGCCAGAATTGTTTTGAATTATGCAATCACAATCGCAACACTTGTCCTCTGCCTCCACGTGCTGCTACGGTGGTCGAGGGGGCAGCGCCCCCTCGTTAATACATACACATATATTCCTTCTTTTATATAACTGGAAATTATTTTTTGAATACATATCTTACATTTTTTGATATCAATGGTAATAGTTTGAACTCTGTGTATTTGATGTTTCACATATATATTAACAGCATAAGAACTTATTATCCTTTATACTCTCTGACTTTATAATGTATTGAATGACCATTCTCCGTGTGTTTTAACACGGAGAATAATCATTCTCCGTTTTAGATACACGGAGAATGGCCATTTTAAGGTCGAAATACACAGAAAGGGCATTCTCCGTTTCAAAATATACGGAGAATGATATTCTCCGTCTATTTTGACACGGAGAATGACATTCTCCGTTTTATATACACGGAGAATGGTTATTTATAAGTCAAAATACAAAGATAATGTAATTCTCCGTGTATTTTAAGACAGAGAATGGCATTATCCGTCTATTTTGACACGGAGAATGACATTCTCCGTCTATTTTGACACGGACAATGTTCATTTCTAGGTCAAAAAAACACAGAAAATGTCATACTCCGTGTATTTTAACACGGAGAATGGCATTTTTCTGCGTTAGTAAGACGGAGAATGTTCATTCTCAGGACAAAATACACAGAAAATGCTATTCTCCGTGTGTTTTGACACGGAGAATGAGCATTCTTCGTCTCATATTAAACGGAGAATGTCCATTTCTAGTTCCAAATACACAGAGAATGACATTATAGGTTTGCATTAACACAGATAATGATATTATAGGTTTGAATCAAACAACAGAACTTTAACAAAACAGATTTACATATATAGAACAATGTAAATTAGTCGAAAAATTGAATTTTATTACAAAGGACAACAAATATATTACAAAAGAAACCTGACAAACAGAATATATATAAGGAATTTGTTAGCCAATTTACATTGTCATTTTCTTTTATGGTACAAAAGGAACTGCACAGTCACTCATAAGCAAAAGCTTAGCCAAATTTAACCTTCTCTTTACAATAATATCGTGAACTGCTTTGTTTGTTCTCTTTTGTAAATCAAATGGAGCTTTCGACAACTTTTCAATATAATATGCAACATACAGCAGGCAGCTGGGTGATAGTTGCTGTGGGCAATTTTTGCAAACCTTGAGCTCTGATGTTTCATATTCCTGGATTGCTGGGATTTTATTCCTCATCAATGCAATCTTATTTATTATAATTGGCTCGATTTTATTCTTCATGTATTTTGCATCCTCGATTCCCTTAGCGCCCGTGTTTTTCCGCAATGAGTTGTAGTGCGTCCAAACATAGGAGCTGAAGTTGAATGCCAGCAGTGTATAGTGTTTATTCTCCACACGGAAGAGTGGCACGAATAGCCATTCAATGTCATCCTTCAGCTCCATGATAAAATCTTCTATATCAACTTTGAAATTGTACCTTGCTCCAGATGTTGGATTTTCTTCATCGACATACTGGACAGTACGCTGTTTTCCAGAAGAAAAAAAACAAAAAATAATATCATGAGTTAGTTTTTTACAACACTATTAGTAGCTGTACACATTAATATTTATTTTTCAGTTTTGATTCTTACCAATGAATGGGGCATCATGATTGCAGACCATTTACATTGTGCACCCTGCGAGCTTGACTGAATGTTCTGCCTTAATTCGGCTTGAAATTCGTTCATAAGCTTTATTAAGTAGTTCATAACACCGGCTTCTATTTCATCCTCATTTAGTATGTCTTAAAATTCTTTAGCATTTAACAACATGCTGACATCATTGTTTCTTCTTCTTATTTTACAATTTTCTGGAGCATTTGGAATGTACAGGTATACATTATCACTGCACATAAATTTAGTTTCGATTATGTTAATAATATAGGCTAATGATATAATTGCATAAAAAATAACTCCAATAGAGAATGATCATTCTCCGTTATGAATTGGACGGAGAATGTATATTCTCCGTTTTAAATGGGACAGAGAATGATCATTCTCCGTTATGAATTGGACGGAGAATGCCATTCTACGTTTTAAATGGGACGGAGAATATCATTCTCCGTTATGAATTGGACGGAGAATGTCATTCTCCGTTATGAATTGGACGGAGAATGTCATTCTCCGTTTTAAATGAGACAGAGAATGATCATTCTCACTTGTGAATTGTACAGAAATTGATTCAAGTTTAGAATACTTACGTTGGAGACATCCTTCTTGGGTATACGATGCTCCTGTATAGTTGCTTCAGCTGATCGTCTGCAAGGTTTCAAAGTCTGAGTTTTGGACATTGCATCAGCATTTTTTCCTCTTTAACTAGCTTGGCTGTTTGAGGAGATTCTTCTTCAAGTTCTTCAGGAGCTGACATCTCATTTTTATTGTCTACCTTCTCGGGACTGGAAGGAGCTTTTTTTTTTCCACCAGGAGCTACTTTCTTACTGGGACTGGAAGGAGCTTTTCTTTTCCGACCAGGAGCTGCCTTCTTACTTGTTGTAGCATCAGATGTTTTCTTCTTTTCCAATGTAGTAAAATCATCATCCGCTGCAGCATTTGATTGTTTTTTAGTCCCAGCAGGTTCTCTTGCTCTTGTGTAATGCTTTTGGGGAACTGCTTGAGTCTCCCCACTTTGCAATGCTTTAGCCATTGCTTCGAGGTTAACAATTGTATCATTCTTCTGTTTGATTTCGTCATTCAACGATGCAACTTCCTCTAGAAGTTTGTTGTTATCATTATTGAGCTTTTCATTCTCTTTTTTGAGATCCTTTGTCATTTTTACTGATATAAAAAACAAACAACAACAAGAGGTATGATGTCAATATTATATAATCTTCTTTTTAAAAACAATGAAAAATATTATTATCCGTTTACTTTAATCCGGAGAATGTCCATTCTCCGCGTCAAATTAAACGGAGAATGACCATTCTCTGTTAGACTTACAAGGAGAAAGGTCATTCTCCGGGTCAAAATAGACGGATTCTCCGTGTCAAAATAGACGGAGAACGTCATTCTCCGCGTCAAAACAGACGGAGAATGTCATTCTCCGTGTCAAAAAAGACGGAGAATGTCATTCTCCGCGTCAAAATAGACGGAGAATGTCATTCTCCGTGTTAAGCTAAACGGAGAATGGCCATTTCTATGTCAAAATACAGAAAATGTCATTCTCCGTGTTAAAATACTAGAGGAGAATGTCATTCTCCGTATTAAAATACACGGAGAATGTCATTCTAAGTGTGTTTTAACACGGAGAATGACATTCTCCGTGTTAGAAACACACGGAGAATGGCATTTTTTAGGTCAAAACACACAGAAAACGTCATTCTCCGTGTACTTTGACACGGAGAATGGTCATTCTCCTTGTTAGATACAGATAATTACAGATTAAAATAGACAAAAATAGAAAATTTTACCTTTTAGAAGTAGCTCTTCAACACGTTGACGAAGCTTCTCATTATCAGCAGTAAGCTCAGATTTCTGCTTTCTCAGGGAGTCTAGTTCCTGTTCCGACCCCTGTGCCTCCAGTTCTTCAACTCTCTTACGGAGTTTCTCCTTATCATCAATAAGGAGCGATTTCTCGTTCCTTAAAGAGTCTAACTCCTTTTCCAAGCCATCAGTAACGAGCCCCACAGCACGTTGTTGGGCTACATTTGCCTCTAGTTGCTGGGCTCTTTCTTGGAGTTGCTGATTCTCAGCGATAAGCTGAGATTTCTCCTGCAAGACACGCAACATATCTACATTATCAGCTGTATTTGTTGCTGGTGCTTGGGCTTCATTTTATTGTTCTTCTTGATCAACAGAATTATCTACATCTTCTATACAGTGCTGCTCTGCTGGGACTTCTACTTCTTCAACATTCAATGCAACAAGATCTTTGAATATCAAATCCGAATTCATTTGAGCACCTTGATATTCATTTTTGAGGAAGATCGAGATTCTATTCCCATCCCATGTATCGAATCTCGGAGATGCGATTGTTGGTTTGCACTTCCTCTCTATCAGTTGACTGTGCTCTGCAAACCGATACAAGAAGTATATCGTACAACCTTCAATCTTCTTGTACAATATCTCAACATCACCATCTTCATCTTTTGTAACAGCCCTCTTTATGCTGTCCATGACGTACCCCAGAATTATCCGTGGCCAACAAATGCTTTTTATAACATCCGTGCTCTCCACCAGAGCGAAGAACTTGTACGGCAAGTTCGACCCACCCATTCTGGTGAAGAATGCTGTTTGGCACAAGTTGAATACTATTAACTTGGCCAATTCATCAGGACTTGCATTTCTGTCCCCCAACAGCTCTAAGATCATTTTCTTAACTTCTGCGTTTGAGACTTCAGCATTTTTCCCCTTGGAATTTTTCAGCAATCTTTTGAAGTGTTCTGTACACATGCTGAATGAGTCTACTTGTGGGAGGGTCTTCTGTTTTTCAGTGGTGATCTTTAAATACTTCTCATCAACTTCATTGTCATCATTCTTTGGCAGACCGAAAATGGTTGCCATCTCATCAGCAGTTGGTGCTACCTTGACACTGCTGCTCAATTGGAAATATCCAATGCCATCTTCTTCCAAATAAGTCCCCATCAAGTTCTCCAGACCTTGTGTGACTTTAGATAGTTCTGTCTTTTTCACCTTGGATCTGTAGAATACATCTACGAAATTGTAGAATCCAACATTCTTCGAGCTTTCAACAACTGCTTCAGGCAAATGGCCAAACTTTTCCTTCACCTCATCCATAAGAGAGTATTGGGGTGAATGTTGCACGGAAAAGTCTTTCTTCTTTGTTCCTGACAGTTTTTTTCCTAAAAAAACAACAATTAAGTTTACGTCAACATTCTTCTTTATTATAATAAGGAGAAAGCCATTCTCCGTTTTATATGAGACGGAGAATGTAATTCTCCGTGTCAAAATAGACGGAGAATGTCATTCTCCGTTTTGTATTAACACGGAGAATGCCATTCTCCGTGTCAAAATAGACGGATAATGTCATTCTCCGTTTTGTATTAAAACGGAGAATGACGTTCTCCGTTTTGTATTAACACGGGGAATGATCATCTCTAGGTCAACATACAAGGGAAAATGACATTCTCCGCGTGTTTTAAAACGGAGAATGACATTCTCCATGTCAGTAAGACGGAGAATGCTCATTCTCTAGGTCAAAATACATTTAGAATGGCATTCTCCGTCTATTTTGACCCGGAGAATGTTCATTTCTCTAGGTTAATGCGAGGAAGAATGCCATTCTCCGTCTATTTGACCCGGAGAATGACATTCTCCGCGTCAGTAAGACGGAGAATGTTCATTCTATAGGTCAAAAACACAAAAAATACCATTCTCCGTTTTGTATTGACACGGAGAATGCTCGTTCTTTAGGTCAAAATACAAGGGAGAACGCCATTCTCCCTTGTATTTTAAAACGGAGAATGCCATTCTCCGCGTCAGTTAGACGGAAAATGACATTCTCTCGGTCAAAATACAAGGAGAATGGCATTCTCCGTCTCATATTAGACGGAGAATGCTCGTTCTTTAGATCAAAATACAAGAGAGAACGTCATTCTCCGTGTCAAAATAGACGGAGAATGCCATTCTCTTTGTATTTTGACACGGAGAATGGAGTTCTCTGTGTCAAAATAGACGGAGAATGGCGTTCTTCGTTTTGTATTAACACGGGGAATGATCATCTCTAGGTCAACATACAAGGAAAAATGGCATTCTCCGCGTGTTTTAAAACGGAGAATGACATTCTCCGTGTCAGTAAGACGGAGAATGCTCATTCTCTAGGTCAAAATACAAAGAGAATGGCATTCTCCGTCTATTTTGACCCGGAGAATGTTCATTTCTCTAGGTTAATGCGAGGGAGAATGCCATTCTCCGTCTATTTTGACCCGGAGAATGACATTCTCCGCGTCAGTAAGACGGAAAATGTTCATTCTATAGGTCAAAAACACAGAAAATGCCATTCTCCGTTTTGTATTAACACGGAGAATGCTCGTTCTTTAAGTCAAAATACAAGGGAGAACGCCATTCTCCCTTGTATTTTAAAACGGAGAATGCCATTCTCCGCGTCAGTAAGACAAAAAATGACATTCTCTAGGTCAAAATACAAGGAGAATGGCATTCTCCGTCTATTTTGAAACGGAGAATGATATTCTCCGTCTCATATTAGACGGAGAATGCTCGTTCTTTAGATCAAAATACAAGAGAGAACGTCATTCTCCGTGTCAAAATAGACGGAGAATGTCATTCTCCTTGTATTTAAACACGGAGAATGGACTTCTCTGTGTCAAAATAGACGGAGAATGGCGTTCTCCGTTTTGTATTAACACGGGGAATGATCATCTCTAGGTCAACATACAAGGGAAAATGGCATTCTCCGCGTGCTTTAAAACGGAGAATGACATTCTCCGTGTCAGTAAGACGGAGAATGCTCATTCTCTAGGTCAAAATACAAAGAGAATGGCATTCTCCGTCTATTTTGACCCGGAGAATGTTCATTTCTCTAGGTTAATGCGAGGGAGAATGCCATTCTCCGTCTATTTTGACCCGGAGAATGACATTCTCCGCGTCAGTAAGACGGAGAATGTTCATTCTATAGGTCAAAAACACAGAAAATGCCATTCTCCGTTTTGTATTAACATGGAGAATGCTCGTTCTTTAGGTCAAAATACAAGGGAGAACGCCATTCTCCCTTGTATTTTAAAACGGAGAATACCATTCTCCGCGTCAGTAAGACGTAAAATGACATTCTCTAGGTCAAAATACAAGGAGAATGACATTCTCCGTCTATTTCGAAACGGAGAATGATATTCTCCGTCTCATATTAGACGGAGAATGCTCGTTCTTTAGATCAAAATACAAAAGAGAACGTCATTCTCCGTGTCAAAATAGACGGAGAATGTCATTCTCCTTGTATTTAGACACGGAGAATGGAGTTCTCTGTGTCAAAATAGACGGAAAATGGCGTTCTCCGTTTTGTATTAACACGGAGAATGATCATCTCTAGGTCAACATACAAGGGAAAATGGCATTCTCCGCGTGCTTTAAAACGGAGAATGACATTCTCCGTGTCAGTAAGACGGAGAATGCTCATTCTCTAGGTCAAAATACAAAGAGAATGGCATTCTCCGTCTATTTTGACCCGGAGAATGTTCATTTCTCTAGGTTAATGCGAGGGAGAATGCCATTCTCCGTCTATTTTGACCCGAAGAATGACATTCTCCGCGTCAGTAAGACGGAGAATGTTCATTCTATAGGTTAAAAACACAGAAAATGCCATTCTCCGTTTTGTATTAACACGAAGAATGCTATTCTCCGTTTTAAAATAGACGGATAATGGCATTTCTAGTTCAAATGACACAGAAAGGGCATCCTCCGTGTATTTTATAGACGGAGAATGATCATTTTCATTTGCCGCGTCAATATAAACGGAGAATGAACAAGACTCAAAGTTTTACCTTTTTTCTTCCCTTCTTCTTGATCTTCTTCTTCTCCCCCTGCTACTTCTTGTTCTTGTTGTTCTCCGTGTTCTTGTTCTTCTACTGCTTCTTGCACTTCTTTTTCTTTTGGAGCATTTCGTCTACGAGCAACCTTCTTAAATTTTTTCCCTCCTTTATCTTGTTTTCCAACAACTACTTCTTCTCCTTCTTCTCTAACTCGGTCTACATCCATTGCTGATGATTGCGACATTGTGATGGAGATTCGCTGGCGATTTCTTGTAAGAAATTTCTAAGATTTTTGGAGGAGATGACCTAAAATCGCAAGCGAACAAAGTATGGAAGAGGATGGAGCGATAGAAACACTTTTTTGAAGAGTCTCTTGGTTTTGTATCTTCTGGAATCGAACCGTTTTTTCTGAAGAGTTGCTGGGTTTGTTGATATTCTTAATAAATTAGAAGGGCAAAAGGGTCATGCCGTGCCCTTTTATATATTTTTAAGTTAATGCTGGGCACGCGATGAAAGTTTATTTTGGGGTGGGTTTTTCATAAAACTTTTTAAATTTTTGGGCATTTCATAAATTTCCCATATATATATATATATATATATATATATATATATATATATATATATATATATATAGTTAGAAAAAAAAAATATATATATATATATATAGTTAGAAGGATTTTAGAAATATTTTATTTAGGCGAGGGATATACATATGAGGGTAGTGAGAATGATTTGAGATTTTTTTATAATTACATGAGGATATATATACGACTTTGACAACTTATTATGAGCAGTCTTTAAACTTTTTTAATAGTAAAAAAAAATTATTATGCCATGTCATCGTTGACGACAAATTTATAATTTATAGTTTCCATAAAATAAATAACATTTTTAACTGAAAACCGACTTTTTAGAGTTTGTTATGGTTTGTAAAATTGAATGAAAGAACTTTCAAGCTTTTGCTTTGTTCTCTCAAAAAGGTTATATAGAGTTCCCCCAAAAGTTCATGAGTGGCTTTGGGATTCAACTGTTAGGTTAATGGTGTCTTTGACAAAATATTTCAATATAGATGAAATTGAATTTTAGTGCAGTGCTGGTCGGAGCTAATTTTAGTTGAAAACATATGGGTTGAGTTAGGTTTAGACTAGACTGATTCTGAGAAAATCAAATAGCCTGAAGAATTGTCCAAATTCGAAGTCTTAACGGACTTTATCCTTGGTCGGCACTAACTAAACTTTACCATTATATAAAAGTAATAGTGGTCAAAACAAGATACTAAATATATGAATATCTTGATCTTATTCTCTATATAGTAACGACACAATATACTCGATCTTGTATATGTGATGTTGTTTCTAAGTTGTAGAAGAATAATAAATAGGTTAATTTCAGAAATTATTTTCTAAGTCCAGATACTCAGTCAACACACACTAAGATATCCTTTATCATTATTTTGATGAGTTATAACAACTTCTCACCACTATTCTCTGCAATCCAAAGCTTGTAGCTCATGTAAAAAGTAATCCCTCAATCTTAAAGACGAGTAGGTGTGTGTGGATTGTAATTAAAAAAAAATCTACTATTCTTCGTAGATATATCATTATTTTATATATCATTATATGACATAACAGAAAATTACCTATATATATATATATATAGAAAAATGTTCAGCTTTATTGATTTTTTTTTCCTTTCTTTCCAAATATACCTTTGTATATGTTTACAAATTAAAATTGTTCATTAAAGTTAATAAGGAGAACTAGATAATTACAAGAGCTGTCATTTGGTCCTTGTAAATATTACTGTAAACATGTATAAAATAATTAATTTAATAATAATTTTAGAATAATTAAAACGTATGTTTTTTGGTGTTTCTAAGTAGTCTTAATAAATATCTATATATATATAATAGCAAAATAGTTGAAAGAAATTACAAACTTGCCATTTTCCCGCCCAAACTCAGGCACAATAAAAAATTAATAAAAAAATAGAAAAGTCCACTTTTCGCACATTACAGAATTCAAATTATTCAAAATTCACACCAATCAGCATATTCCCGCCTAAACTCAGCTGTCAGTAATTAAACCATGCAATTTTTCCCAATTTCCAAATCCACTTTTTTACATAACCAAGACAACTCTTCAGTTTCCCAACATTATTTACATTAATATTCTGTCTTAATTTACTGTCTATAAATACAATGGAAAATTGGCAACCATTCTCACTATCCCTGATTCAGAAAAGTAAGAAAGAAATTCTTCACCCATGGCTCCTTTCTTCTCTCTAATTCGTGAGATCAGTCCATCGAAAACCTTCTGGAATTTGAAAGTTCGGCTTATTCGTATGTATGAAGTACCCGGCTATGGAGGAAAAGGACAACCTTTCAGTCTGGAATGTGTATTTCACGATTCTGAGGTAACTTTACTAATCCATAAACCAGTTACATTCTGCAATTCTGATTATGTTAGCTAAACTCAGAATTATGTTAAGATAGAACTTAGAAATGCTTTTCCTACAACAGCATATATTATTACAATCAGGTATATATTATTACAACTCAGTATTGTACAATTTGTTAAGTTTTTTCAAGCAATAGGAAATGAAATTTTAAACCCCGAAGAGTAAGAATGGTTTTTTATCCTGATAAACAATTAGAATAAAAACCATATGGGTACAACGCAATATTACAAACTGTACAATAGCTGTCAGCAATATTAAAAAACAGAGGTTGATTAATTTTATTGAATGGCTCAGATTTAGATTAAAAACCATATGGCTGCAACTAATTTAGCCAAATAAAAACCATACGAGATGGTCAGTTCCCAATTGAAGGTATAAATCAGTTTATAGATTGTACAAAGATTTGATTTATATGATGTATAATAGTGGAATGTGTAGGACAGATCAAGACACAATATACATCAGTTTATACCAGATATAATAGTGGTAATGAAATCTGAAAACAATATACACTTTCAATATGTTTCATAATATAAACATTCAAGTCAGGGTTTCATAGAGTAAAGGAAATCTGATTATGTTTTGACACACTTTTACCATTCAAAGTTTACAGTTACCCATTGGACAGATCAAGACACAATATACAACAATTATTATCAGATTTAGTAGTGATTATGTTTTGGGAAAACTGAAACATCATTGTTTAATCAGTTATTATATTGACAGTTTGTTATACAAGTATAATTAGGAAAATAAAAACATGTGTTCAGTGGAACTGAAATAACAATTATATAATTTCTAAAGAACCCAATATCAAAATATTGTATCAGCTCATGCCATTTAAATCAAATTTAAACCATCTTAAATCCACATCATAACAAACTGTAAAATGCAAACTAAATCTAACAGATGTTATACATCATATATGGATCTAAGTAGCAAATAAAAATATGAATTAAATCATTTAAAACTGTAACAAATCAGGGAAACAAAACTATGCTTATACACGCACCCCGTGTATTTTTTTTAACATGTTCGTTGCTGAAACGGTGTTTTTAGCCCACTGATTTTGTAGACCATGTTTTTAGTAGCCCACGTTTTTACCAACCGATGGTATTGGGAAAGACCTCAGCATTGAATGTTAAAGAATCACTTCATTTTTTGTTCTCCTCTTTCCATTCGTACGTTTGTTCTCCTTTTCCATTCGTACGTATGTATAATAATGTGAAAAACTGCTGTAGACTCAGATTTAGAATAACCATACAATGGCTGCAATCAATACCTCGCCATTGGATGTCAAATCATCATTGTCGATAAACCAATGGCTGCAATGAATGCCACGCCAATGGTTTTAGCGATAATCGAACGAAATGTGTTAAATGATAAAACACATTGTTTTGGATTCCGACAAAAAAACACAAATACCATAAAAAGTCAGCATCTTTTACAACATCAGATCACACGAACGCATTGCCAATGGCCAATGGCTGCAACGAATGCCACGCCAATGGTTTTGACAATAGCCGAATGTAGATAATTGTATGATGATACTAACTTACAGTAAACTCCTTAACCTTCATTTGTATCAACTGAAAATAAAGATGAAAATAAAATGAACAAATTTATTCACATAATATCTTGAATAATAAATAATAATACCAAAGATTTCATAATTAAAAATATTTGCAGTATTTCAATGATAATAAAATTAGCTGCATACTTGGATAAATTATAAGCATATATTTTTGTACTAATTAAAGTTTTTTCCTTTGCAGGGAGATCGAATTCATGCAAGTATTAAGAAAGACTTAATCGCCAACTTTCAACCTTTGCTGAATGAGAGAAAAGTCTATGTTGTTCGTTGTTTTGTTGTTACAAATAACAACATGAAATACAAAACAACCGCAAATAAATACAAGATATTATTCTTGGCAAAAACGAAAGTTGTTGAAATATTTGACGATAAGTTTCCTACCTTTGTTTTTAGTTTTCAAAAGTTTTCTGATCTTACAAGTGAAGAATCTTTGGATGATAACAAACTTATTGGTAAATACATTTTAACATTTTAGAAATTATTACAAAAATGAAATAATTTTATGTTATCAAATTTAATGTTATTTGTAAATACCATCAATTTCAGATATTATTGGACGAGTTGTTTCATTAGATCCGCCCCAACAAAGAGATTTGAAAGATGGACCAACACGACTTATGGATATTACTCTCGAGGACAATGAGTAATAATTTAATTTTTTAGAGATTCTTTCTGTAATATTATCTATATAATTAACCAAAAAATTAAATTCATTTGTATTTGTAGGAAACATCGTCTGCCATGTACTTTGTGGGGTAATTTGGTGGATGATATGGTTTCTTACGTTAACAATGGTAGAAATGAACCTGTTGTAGTAATTTTACAAATGTTTCGTACGAAATTATATAGAGGTAATAAACTGTGGTATAATTTAATTTTTTATAATATAATTTTTTTCATTCTTCATTTCCAAATTTGTAAAATTGTTTAATACAAGTTTAAATTGCATTGTTTTCCGAATAGGACAAGTTACAGCATCCAACACCTTCTATGTTTCAAGGTTGATTTTTGATGTTGACAATCCAGATATTGAAAATTTTAAAGCAAGGTAACTAAATCATTGTGATAGTAAAATTTATTTCTTGCTTTATTATAGTTTACATTAGTACTCAGAATTAAATTAATGAATATTTGTCCACTTCATGAAGGATTGTTGAGGAAAGTAGTGAATCAATCACTATAAGTACAGTTTCACTTACTTCTACAAATTTGGTTGAAAATGAATTATCAAGTGGCCATGCTGTAGTTAGGACCATTGATAAATTGAAAGATAACCATGAGGTTATATTTCTTTCATTTTCAATTGTTTTAATTCTCTTTTACCTTTATTATAATATTAATCTATATTTTTTATTATTGATTATCAGATTGGAAGCTTTTGGGTTTATGCTGAAATTGTTGAAGTTGTATTAAAGAATGCTTGGTGGTATTTATCGTGTAACAAATGTCCAAAAAAACTAGATAAATGCGGCGATTTATTTTACTGTGACAGGTGTGACAAATTTGAACAAGATGTTAACATCAGGTAATAACATACAATCTTTTTAAAGCCAATTACTATACTACTTGAGAACTAAATTCAACTACTATTCTACTAGAAACCTAAATACAATTTTATGTGACAGATACAAAATTAATGTTCGTGTCATTGACACTACCGGAGAAATTGATTTACTATTATGGGACAAGGAATGCGTTCAGCTTATTGGAAAAAAAGCTTTGGACTTGAAAAAGAAGATGACAGAGGTACGTTTGAAAATAAGCTCTAAACATATTTGAGAATTTATTGACTATACCTAAATTTGTCTTTTTCAAATTTGTAGGAATCAGAAAATGATAACAAAGTTCCAGAGGAAATACAAAATTTAGTTGGCTTGAGAATTTTCTTCAAAATTCAAGTACGATCTGAACAAGTACGTAATTATACTGGATCATTTACGGTATTAAAGTTGACTACCGATGAAGGACTAATTTCACTATATTCTGAACAATTTAAAGATAGTCAGGTATGTGTTAACATTTTGTTTGTTTGAATTTACTTTAATTTATATTTAAAATATTCTGTTTAACATTATTTGGTTACAGGAATCTGATATCTTTTCAAATTTGTTGAAGGAGGATAATGATTTCGAAATGGTAAACAAGTTTTCCTTTAATTAGTCTTTTTTTTTCATTTACAAAAGAAATAATTATAATTTTGAACTATTTTGAATAGATTGGATCGTGTGGAGAGATGATTTCAACACCAAATGTTAAATATTCACAAGAAAATGAGTCTATGGAAACTCCTGAAGATTCCCGCTTGAAGATGTCGTTGGTTGATGCATACTCAACAACAGCAGGATCAAAGAAGATGAAGATTGAAATAAAGAAAGAGAAGGAATGAAGATTACCTTAGTTTGATCATTATTGCTTTTAATATCATTCAGCTTAAAAGAAACTCTATGTAATGAGGAATTGATGTTTTTGAATATTTTGTGTGAGCTTGAACTTATGTTATTCAACTTTTGTTATCCTCATTGGTGCGGAACATTTTGTGCCAGTTATTAAAAGACCATTTTGTGTTGCTTCAACTTTTATTCTCAATGTTATTTTCATTTGTGTTAAAAATTGTCATGAAGATGTAGTTGAATAGAGATTATATAATCCTTTTTTGCTTCTATTAGATAATCTAATTTAAGAATAATAGATAATGACTGTTTATGTTCTTAAACAGTTGATTAATCATACAAATAAGATGATGGTTTAATGCAGCAAACAAATGACAGTAATATAAACGAAGTTTAATCCCAGTTTTGGGGATAAAAAATAAGTTTATATTAGATTGATTATCCTACGAATCTTGAAACAGTGGAATGTAAATGACATTTTATGCTTCTATTAGATAATCTAATTTAAGAATAATAAATTATTACATTTTATGTTCTTAAACAGTTGATTAATCATACAAATAAGATGATGGTTTAAAGCAGCAAACAAATGACAGTAATATAAACGAAGTTGTAATCCCAGTTTTGGGGATATAAAAATAATTTTATATTAGATTGAGTATCTTACGAATCTTCAACAGTGGAATGTAAATGAAATCAATGATTCACATTATCTAATGCACAACCGATTTATTTCAGTTTATTAGGGAGAATACAAACTCAGGTTTTAAGAAAATCTGACCATTGCAATGTGTATAGAAAACAGGGAAACATTACTACAAATAAGGAATGACATTGGTACATCATAAAATGTTGATTATACATACAATTAAGATGGTATGTTAAAGCAGCAAACTACATGCAAACATATAAATTATTTTTCTTGAAAAGCATTTCTAAGACAAAAGGGCAGTGCATACAAACATATACATTATCACCTTTCGATTTAAAACAATTTAAATATTACAATTGTATGAAAAAAGGGCAGTGCATAAATTATTTTTCTACATATCAGACATTGTACTAAATAATACAATTTAAATATTGTTTTAAACACAACTAAAAATACAATTTAAAACATATTGATTATGGCATCATTACAGATCAGACAACTAAATAATACAGATCAGACATTGTACTAAATTATACAATTTAAATATTGTTCTGAACATTACTAAATAATTCAATTTAAAACATATTGATTATTGTAACATTACAGATCAGACAACTAAATAATACAGATCAGACATTGTACTAAATAATACAAAAAATATTGTTCTAAACACAACTAAATAATACAATTTAAAACATATTGATTATTGTAACATTACAGATCAGACAACTGAGTTTTATAATGTTTATACTTATTTATTGTTCTAAATACAACTGTTTTTTGAAGTCTTGAAAAATAGTTGTTCACACATCATTTGAACAATAAAAAAAAATGCTTTATGTTTAAAACATGAATGTATACATTGGAAAAACCAAATATCAGAATATTTATGTTTAAAAGATTGCTTTTGTCTTCCCAATACACACTAATGATGAATTGACAGCCTACATATATTGGTACTATTATACGAAAAACGATGCATAGACAAATTCATACACCTCTAACTTGGGTGGAGTGCAGCAAAAACTGTTGGCATTCCTGTTTTCCCTCCTCCCAATACAAAATTAATCATTAATTGTATGTCTATATATTGGACTTACACATTCAAGAATGGTGTTTCAATTTTTTTCACTTCCAAATCACAACATAAATATAACAAGGAAGGAACTCTTACAAAGGAAGAAATTGAGAATGAAGAAGCTGACAAGGAGTACAACAATTAACAAGCGTCCGAAACTTACAAACGATATAGGAGGTAATAGTTCCATCTAATTTCTGTTGTTATGCTTCAATTGTTATTTTATACACAATTACTTCTAATATTGCAGAAAATTTTATCAATAATATACATTTTCAACATCAGATAACTTTTCTAACTTATTTAGCTGAAAATTAACATTTAACAGACATAAATAACGTGTTGGGCCTAAAAATAGTGTACTTCAAATTTATAATGATATTAGTTATAAAAATACTGTACCAACATAAATAACGTGTTGTATTTAGAACACTGTACCAACATTTCTAAAAATAATCAGCACAATACAATATATAAATTTATTTGACTGATATTAAGTACAAGATTTGATTTATACCTTCAATTGGGAACTGACCATCTCGAAGTAGTCCATTTACTCATAGAAGGCAAAAAATACCTGTAAATATTAATCAATAATAAATTTAATGTATATATCTTTATAACAGAATCAGTTTCCTGCCACAATAACGGAAAGAACCGAAAAAGGAAACATTAAAAAATTAAAAAGAAAATTTTAAAAAAAAACGGAAAGGAAAAACAGGAATATAAAACAAATATAACTCATATTGGTTAAACCATGGGCTACTAAAATCAAAGAAAAAAAATTTGTGGAAGATGAAACATACGAATGGAAATAGGAGAAGAAAAAAAATGAAGTGATTCTTTTACCATTCAATGCTGAGGTCTCCCTAATACCATCGGTTGGTTAAACCATGGGCTACTAAAACCATGGTCTTAAAAATATGTGGGCTGAAACCACGGTTATAGAAATTTTTTGTGTCTCCAAAACCACAGTCCAAAACCACCGTTTCAGCAATTTTTTTGGTCTCCCCAAAACCACCATTTATGGAAGAAAAAAACTATATATATATATATATATATATATATTATATATAATATATTATATATATATATATATATATTATAATAATGAATACTTTAATTTATCTTTCTGGGTCATGAATTTATAAGAAAAAACATTTAATATAAATTGTTGCATTTAAACTGTAAAAATAAAATTAAATTCTTTAATGAAAAAAATCTGTCAACATACGGTTTTAGAACACTACAAATATTTTTTTTTGTTCCATAAATCCGTTCGAAACAGCAAAAAGAAAAAAAATATTCGAAATCCACAAAACTTTCAATATATCCAAGATCTATTAAAATCCAAGATCTATAACATCCACAACTTATGGGTTAAAGAGGGAACAATGAAAACTGGACGAAAACCTAATAAATTGGCAAAATAAAAAATTCCAGAACAAAAAATTCTCATGCCGGACGAAAAATAAACATTTAAATTCATTTCCATGCTTATAATAAAAAAAAACACAAATAGAAATAATGACCCAACATATGCAGCATACGGATGGAAGGAGGAAGATTAAAGCAAAACAAAAAATTAAGAGATTAAAAGAAGAGAAGCCGGACGAAAAATAGATTCTAAGAGAAAAAAAGAATTTAAACCCAAGAAAAGCAAATATATACACAAATGCACCGGAAGATGAAACGGAAGAATGGAGAGAGGAAAAGAAGAAAAATGAAGTGATTCTTTTACCATTCAATGCTGAGGTCTTGGGAATACCGTCGGTTGGTAAAACCAAACCAAAAATAAAACCATGGTCTAAAAAACTGTGGGCTAATACCACGGTTTCATCAAATTTTTTTGGTTTCCCGAAAAAACAGTCCAAACCAAAAATAAAACCATGGTCTAAAAAAACTGTGGGCTAAACCACGGTTTCATCAAATTTTTTTGGTTTCCCGAAACCACAGTCCAAAGCACCGTTTCCACAATTTTTTTTTGTCTCCCCAAAACCACCATTTATGGAAGAAAAAAAAATTAATATAAAAAATATATATATATATATATATATATATATATATATATATATATATATATATATATATATATATATATATATATATATATATATATATAGATCTTAAATTCTGATTACTTTAATTTAATATATATGGGTGATGAATTATAAAAAAAACATTTAATATAAATTGTTGGATTTAAACTGTAAAAATAAATTTAAATTCTTTAATGAAAAAATCTGTCAACATACGGTTTAAAAACACTACAAATATTTTTTCTTATTCCATAAATCCGTTCGAAACCGCAAAAAGAAAAAAAAATTCGAAATCCACAAAACTTTCAATATATCCAAGATCTATAACATTCAAGATCTATAACATCCACAACTTATTGTTTAAAGAGGGAACAATGAAAACTGGACGAAAACCTAATAAATTGGCAAAATAAATAATTACAGAACAAAAAAATCTCAAGACGGACGAAAAATAAACATTTAAATTACATATCCATGCTTATAATCAAAAAAAAAAAAAAACAAATAGAAACCATCACCCGTGCGATGCAGCATACGGATGGAAGGAGGAAGATTAAAGCCAAAAAAATAATTAATAGATTAAAAGAAGAGAAGCCGGACGAAAAATAGATTTTAAGAGAAAAAAAAAAGAAATTAAACCCATGAAAACCAAATGTATACACAAGTGCACGGGAAGATGAAACAGAAGAAAGGAGAGAGGAAAAGAACAAAAATGAAGTGTTTCTTTTACCATTCAATGCTGAGGTTTTGGGAATACCGTCGGTTGGTAAAACCGTGGGCTATTAAAACCATGGTCTAGAAAAACTGTGGGCTAAAACCACGGTTTCAGCATTTTTTTTTTTGTAGTGTGAAACCACAGTCCAAAGCACCGTTTCAACAATTATTTTTGTGCCCCTAAAACCACAATTTATGGAATATTAAAAATATTAATATAAAAACTTATATATATATATATATATATATATATATATATATATATATATATATATATATATATATATATATATATATATAACATACACAATTTTAAAATTTACGTTTAAATTTTGTTAAAATTTTGTTAAATTTACGTTTAAATTTTGTTAAAAATTTATAACATACATAATTTACGTTTAAATTTTGTTGAAATTTTACTTAACTATTCTTTATTTTTTGTTAAAAATATAGATGTGGACTTAGGTAAATTTACGCCTCCATCAAGCCAGAAAAAATTTCAATCGGACGTAATTTGTGGGAACGATTCGAACATGACCAATTGTCCATCATCTAGATCTCCTTTCGGTAACATCACGAATGGTAAGTTATGATTTTTTTTTAATCTAAATCATTTAATGGTTAATGATTTTTACATATCTATCTAACAATCTATATGTACATACATATATATGTTGATTTTGTATGCAGTATGTGGGTCAAGTGAGCCTGCGGATTTAATTGTTTCTCAGAAGAAAAGATCATTTGACTACTCGATGAAGAGATTTACAAAACTACACTCTGATCCATCGAAAGGAGTGTTTTTACAAACTAATGATGATGGTCATTCGAGTGATTTTTTTTTCCCAAATTTACTATTTTTATAAATAAAAATGTTATATATTATTATTGTATTGTTATTACTTTTCTAATTCTTTCCTTAAATTTTTGCAGAAGATTTAAATCCGTATGGCAAACAGTTGTATTCTAGCAGCGTATTGTTTAATAATGTGTGTCATACTTCTACAAATCCTTTTAGCGAAATAACGAATGGTATGGTTGTTATTTATTATTAAATTATACATACATACTTATAAATTTTATTTTTGCAAAGTTTTGAATTTCATTTAATATTATGCAGTGTGTGGATCAAGTGAAGCAGTTGATTTATCTACTTCAATGAACCAAAGTTCACTATATTGCAAGAAATATACAACCTCAAATTTGCAGCAAAATAGTGATTTAACAACAATTGATTTAACTACAGATGAGGAGTCTTCAAGTATGTTGTAAGCCTAATTGTTTTCTAAAATTCAAGTATTTAAATTAGTTTCAGTTTTTGTATGATAGATCGGAGTAGTAATAATTCTTTTTTCTGTTGCAGTTGTTGTTAAATTGACGAATGGAGATTGTAAATTTGATCATGGACATGCAAATCCTAAAATTGGTATTAGTTTATAAAAGATTGTGTGTTTATGTGTGTATTTATTAGTTTAGTTTATGGATTTTGTAATTTATTTATATTTTATTGGCATTTTTTATTAACAGATTATTGGGATATTGGCGATCCAATTTATAAATGTAACTTTTGTGGTGCACACTTTTGGTATGACGAGAGAGTGCAGTCATCCTACAAATGCAAAAAACCGACGTACTCTTTATGTTGTATGCAAGGAAAGATTCAAATTTCACCAATGAAGAGCCCGCCTAAAGTTTTAAATGATCTATTATATGGTGTGAGTGATAAGAGCAAACATTTTCTAGAAAATATAAGATCATATAACAGCATGTTCTCATTCACTTCAATGGGAGGCAAGGTTGATCCGGAACCAAATCAAGGAAATTCTCCACCAATTTTTAGAATGCATGGGCAAAACTACCATCTATTAGGAAGTTTATTACCCGTTGAAGGTTCAAGTCCAAAATTTGCACAGCTATATATTTATGATACAGAAAATGAAATTCAAAACAGAATGAAAGCTGTTAGGTATTTATCGAATATTTTTCCCAGATATATAATTGTATATTGATCATTGATTATTAATATATTCAGTTATCTTATATTTTTTTACATTATTTTCAGGAAGAACGGTAATATTAATAATTTGCATGCAGAAATTGTACGTGAGTTGAAGGATATGTTGGATCAAAATAATGTATTAGTTAAGTCTTTTAGAATGGCTCGCGAAAAAATATGTGAAGGAGGTAATTCAAACGTCCGATTGAAATTGATAGGAAGGAGACATGGAGATGGACGACAGTATAATTTACCTACAGTTTCTGAAGTTGCTGCTTTGATAGTTGGAGATCTTGATGAATGCTTAGGTGATAGAGATATTATGGTTGAAACACAAGCTGGGAACCTACAACGAATAAATGAGTTACATGCTTCTTATTTAGCATTACAATATCCCTTGATCTTTCCCTACGGTGAAGATGGTTATAGAGAAGACATTCAATTATCTGAATCAACAAATAGAAGTAATGGTGGAAGAAGGAGAGTAAGTACTAGAGAATGGTTTGCTTATAGACTGCATGAAAGGGATAATGAGCCTTCTATCATATTTGCTACTAAAAGACTTATGCAACAATTTTTGGTTGATGCTTATACAATGGTTGAATCTGCGAGATTAAAATTTATTCGAACGCATCAAAAACAATTACGGTGTGAGATGTATAAAGGTCTTACAGATGCATTATTACGAGGTGAAACAGATCCGACTACTCAAGGAAAAAGAGTCATTCTACCATCTTCTTTTACAGGAGGTGCCCGGTACATGATTCAAAATTACCAAGATGCAATGGCAATATGCAGATGGGTTGGTTACCCGGATTTGTTTATAACATTTACATGCAACCCCAAATGGCCTGAAATACTTCGATATGTTGAAAAAAAAGGTCTTCATCCTGAAGATCGACCAGATATATTATGTAGGGTTTTCAAGGTGAAATTGGATGGGCTGATCAAAGATCTGAAACATAATAAAATATTTGGAACAGTTAGAGCTGGTAATGATTTTGCTATATTTTTTGTACTTAATCATGTGTTTTATTAATAGATTTAATATTAATTGTTTTCTATTGTTTTTCAGTTATATATACGGTTGAATTTCAAAAACGTGGGTTGCCGCATGCTCATATTTTATTGTTCCTAGCGAAAGAAGATAAGTTTCCATCGGGTAAATATATAGATCATATAATCTCAGCAGAAATTCCTGATCAAAAATTAGATCCTACCTATTACAATGCAGTGCGAGATTTTATGATACATGGACCTTGTGGTGTTGCAAGAAAGAATTCACCATGTATGTCAGATGGTCGTTGCTCAAAGCATTTTCCGAAAAAATTTGTTGAAAATACTTTGGTTGATGAAGACGGATATCCAGTATAGAGACGCAGAGATGATGGAAGAACGGTTTTAAAGAATGGCGTTGAACTAGATAATCGATTTGTAGTGCCTCATAATCGTTATCTATTGTTGAAGTATGGTGGTCATATGAATGTTGAATGGTGCAATCAGTCTCGATCTATAAAATATTTGTTCAAGTATGTGAATAAAGGGCATGATCGTGTAACTGCATCCTTCTATAGAACTACGGACGATGAGGAAACCAAAAAACCAATAGATGAAATTAACATGTATTACGATTGTAGATACATTTCTGCTTGTGAGGCAGCATGGAGATTGTTTGGTTTTGAGATCCAATATAAGAATCCTCCTGTTGAGCGACTTAGCTTTCACTTACCCGACGAGCAGCCTATTATTTTCTCAGACGCAGATGCTATTGATACCATTATTGATCGTGCCAGTGTGAATGAAAGCATGTTCTTAGCTTGGTTTGAAGCGAATAAGCGATATCCAGAGGCAAAAAATCTCACATATGCAGAATTTCCACAAAAATTTGTTTGGAAACAGAAGACTAGAGAGTGGACTCCGAGAAAAAAATGTTTCTCATTAGGTCGAATTTTTATGTTCCACCTGGTTGCGGTGAGATGTACCATTTAAGATGTCTTCTCAATATCGTCCGTGGACCTAAATGCTATGATGATATTAAGAAAGTCAATGGTATTCATTACGAGTCATATCGTGAAGCTTGCTATGTTTTAGGTTTATTGGAGGATGATGATGAGTATATCGATGGTATTATTGAGGCAAGTTATTGGGCATCTGCATATTCTTTGAGAAATTTATTTGTGACATTGTTGTCATCTGGCTCTATAAGTCGGCCTGAATTACTTTGGAACAAGTGTTGGACATACTTATCAGATGATGTTTTATATAATCAACGAATTGCTTTGCACGACCAAGGTAAACTGTTTTATTTCCTATTTTTAAGTTTAATTTGTGTTTTGCATATTATTTGATCGTTAATTTCAACATATTCTCTCTCTTTAATTCTAGATTTGCTTATGAGTGAGGATGACATTAAGAATTACGCTTTGGTTGAGATTGAAAAGTTACTGAGAAATTGTGGTAGAAGTTTGCGAGAATTTCCATCAATGCCATTTCCAAACATGGACTCCTTATCAAATACTACAAATAGATTGGTGCATGATGAATTAAATTATGATAGAGCGGCTCTAGCAGAAGAACACGTGCACCTACTTGCTCGCTTGAATGATGAACAACAACATGTTTACGACACAATAATGGATGCTGTTAATTCTACAAATGGTGGTGTTTTCTTTTTATATGGATATGGCGGTACTGGAAAAACGTTCATTTGGAAAACATTATCTGCATGCTTGAGATCTAAGGGAGAAATAGTTCTAAATGTGGCTTCAAGTGGGATAGCATCACTTCTGTTGCCTGGTGGAAGAACAGCTCATTCAAGATTTGCTATTCCAATAAATGTAAATGAGGATTCAACATGCAATATCAAACAAGGAAGTCAACTTGCAGACCTAATTGTTAGGTGCAAACTTATAATTTGGGATGAAGCGCCAATGATGCATCGATATTGCTTTGAAGCGTTGGATAGATCGCTTAGAGATATAATGCAATTTAGCAATCCACTAAGTTCTGAGACACCATTTGGAGGAAAAACAATTGTCTTCGGAGGAGATTTTCGACAAATATTGCCTGTAATTCCGAAAGGTAGTAGACAAGATATAGTTCATGCAACTATAAATTCTTCTTATATTTGGCAAAACTGCAAAGTTTTGAGGTTGACAAAAAACATGAGACTTCAAGGTTGTAGCATAACATCTGAAAGTGAAGAGCTCAAACGGTTTTCTGAATGGATTGCAAGTATAGGAGATGGAACACTTGGAGGGCATAATGATGGTTGTGCAAGTATCGATATTCCAAGTGATATTTTACTTAGTAATGCAAATGATCCACTGCAAACAATTGTTGAGAGCACATATCCTTCATTTGCGAATTTCGTCATCGATCCAGATTTCTTGAAGGATAGAGCTATATTAGCGCCAACTCTTGATGTTGTCGAGTCTGTAAATGAGTACATGATCTCACTGAATTCTGGTAATGCAAGCACATATTTAAGTTCTGATAGTCCATCCAAGTCAGATGCCAATGTTGACTTATTATCAGATGTTCACACTCCAGAGTTCTTGAATAGTATTAAATGTTCAGGTGTACCGAATCACGAATTAAAATTGAAAGTTGGTACCCCAGTAATGTTACTAAGAAATATAGATCATTCAGCTGGCCTATGTAATGGTACTAGATTGCTGATTACAAAATTAGGCAATCGTGTTCTTGAAGCAAAGATTCTTTGTGGAGACAATGCTGGTAATAAAGTTTTGATTCCAAGAATGTCACTGACACCTTCTGATCCAAGGTTGCCTTTCAAGTTTCAAAGAAGACAATATCCATTGATTGTTTCTTATGCAATGACAATAAACAAAAGTCAAGGTCAATCACTTTCTCATGTTGGACTTTTCTTGAAGAATCCCGTTTTTAGTCACGGACAGTTATATGTTGCGGTTTCAAGGGTAACAAGTAAGAAAGGATTGAAGATTTTAATATGCAGCCAAGATGGAGATCAATGTAATTCAACAACAAATGTTGTGTATAAGGAAGTATTTCAAAATTTGTAGAAGTAAGTGAAATGTTATCTTTTATGTCATCAAAATAGACTTTATCGTTTTATTTTATTTACATTGAGGTATATATTATTATAATTCCTTCAACAACATATTAATATATGTTGGTCCAAGATATTTTGTGAATTACATAGATAGTACTAATGATAATTACGTTGCTAAAATTTAATTATTAAATAATCATATTAATGTAATGTTATCTTACATGTATTTCAAAATTGAGTTTATTCTAACTTTTGTTTTAATTTCAAATGTTAAAAAATGACAAGAACATTCACTTATTTATTTTGCGCTTTAAAATAATTTTAAATATACAAACCGTGCATCGCACGGGTGATATACTAGTATATATAGTGCGTAAATGTGTTTACCTTAGGGTATTTTATCCGAATTTCTATAGCCTAACGGAAAATCCCTTGTATAGTTACTTATTGCTTTGTATAGCTACACTAGTTTCGTACTATCGTGCAATACGCTGCCATTTGGGCCTGATATCTACAATGTATTTTTTTTCTCATTTTCTGTTGGATATCTCGTGTAGTAGGTAATTACTTATACGGTGGACTATAAGTAGAGAATATTTTTGTGGTTGTTGACTAAAAATTGTTGAATATATAATCAAAATAAATCTGAATTATTATCCACCTTGTCGGTATACACTAGTATATTAGTCCGGACTTGAGAGGCCAACTTGGATTGCCATAGGTGTATTCGTATTCGATACGACATATAGAACTAGTTTACTAGGTATCTACAACCCAAAAGTTGAGATGAAAATTGTAGGATTAAATTAACTAGGTAAATCACCTATAGCATCGAGGAGAGGTAGGAATTTCGATCTTCGTATGCTACGCTCCGCGTCCTTTATGTTATAAGGACGCGGATCAAAAGTCCCGCGAGGGAGCCCCCCAAAGTCTAGCCCCCTCTCCCCTCTAACAATCGGATTTGGGGGGGGGGGGGGGGGGGGGG